>MU012263.1:7116-62601 GCA_011074415.1 Stictonetta naevosa
AAACACAACAGTGAGATAACTTGTCTTGGTGGTCATAGGATTAGTCAGCCACTTTGTAAGTCCCTAAAGGTTCTTAAGGTTTGGACCTCCTGAAGTTCAGTGCTGCAGAACAACACCGACACAATTTGTCATTCCCCTTGTTTAGATTGTGTCTGCAGTACGTGGGATGTTTGTGGAAGTGAATACTGAATAAAGCTATTCATAGAATTCATACTGAAGTTTAAAAAAAAAAAAAAAAAAAAAAACCAGGAAATTTAATCTTGAAGCTCAGAAGATTAAAATGCATTGCTCTTAAAAAAAAAAAAAAGCAGAACAAACTTTTTATGACTAGTCACATAAATGAGTAAAGCTTTGGATATATATTTTTTTCCTTAATATAATTTCTGTACATTACTGAGGGTAATAACACTATGCAGGAGCTATATGGTTGTGCTGGCGGTAACCCAAACTTTTTTGAGCGTTTTAGGGATTACAGAAAGGAATGACAAAGTGCAGCTCCTGGCTCAGGGCAGCGCAGGGATGCCAGCGACGCGGGGTGCGGCGTTCTCGCAGCGGGGCCAACTGCTCTGCGTCCTCACCGCGTGCGTACGTCTCAGCAGCCCGAGCAGCCAGGGAGATCTGTATGTCCTCTACGCTCCTCTGAAAATTGGTTTCTGCTCTGGGAATTTTCTGACACCTCGCCAACAGCAGAGTTCTCCCCAGCTCTACAGGCTTCAAGGAAATGGGGGAAAAAAGCTCCAAATGGGAGCAGGAAAGGTGCCTCCTAGCTGGTGAAGGAGCAGCTGTGTGTCTAGAGTGTGTCTGTTTCTTTCTTCAGTAGCAGTGACAGGAATTAGCTACTGCAAACAAGCTCGAGGAAGGTCCGTGCTGAACCAGCAGGGTCAAACCTTGGTGCTGAAGGCAGCTTTTACCTCGGCAGCTGCTGGTGACTGAGAGCTCCCTGGCAAAGTGGCCCCAGTGGCACCAGCAGCAGCGCCTTGCATGGTCGGGGTGTTCAAGGAAAGGTTGGACATGGTGCTCAGGGACATGGCTTATGGGTGATATTGGTGGTGGGGGGTGGTTGGACCAGATGAACTTGGAGGTCTTTTCCAACCTTAATGAATCTATGATTCTGTGACAGCTTTCCAGACAGCCTGTCGGGCTGTGGTCCTCTGGCTACAAGAGGTAAGCTGGCACGGTGCTGAGCTGCAGAGACAGGTCTCACAGGAGTCCCTCCTGCAGAGGCAGGAGTTTCCAGTTCAGAAACTTCGCAGCGCCAGTGGCCAGGAGCACAGCATGAAGGGCAGTGGCATGCCTGGCCTTCCAGAAACTCGGTAGGAGTAGTGCAGATGTGCTGGGATCATGCACCTTTATTTTAATTGGGTAAGTGAAGCTACTAGGATCCTTACTGGCATTGTACCAGTAACATGTTTCACTTCCAGCAGCTATAAAAGTCCACGTTTGCAAAAGTAAGATAAGGCTAGTCCATACACATTGTCTGAGAAGGGTCTTCTCTGATATAGCTCTTTTAAAACACCTTTTTCCAGTTCAGCTAGGGATTGAAATCTGTGTTAGTGTCTGTCTTTCTTCCACAAAAAGTCACGCTGTGATTTTACTCATTTACCTGTTGTAGCTGGTTGATGTGCACTGACTGAAGCTGACTTGGCCTCTAAAGCATTTGCCAATCTGCTTGGAAGTTGAGGGTTGTTTTTCTTGTGTTGTCCAGGTACGATGGCCTGAAACAACTGTCTCCAGATGTGCACTGGTCGCAGCTCGCCACAGTCCCTTTCTTTTGGAGATTCTAGCCACAGTGCTGGTTTGACTTGTGTTGGATGCTTGCAGCCCATGATGTGTTTTGCTAGCACATTGCCTAAATAATTAATATGCATTAAAAGCAGAAGCTTGTGCTGCTGAGACTTATTTTTCAAGTCCTTTGAAAGATTAATATCTGTATTTTTAATCTTGCATGAAATCCCGCAGTGACTGCATTTCATCCGTTTCTTTCATAACAGTGTGAAACTTCACTGACATTCTCATGCTAAAAAGGGGGGAAATCGAGATAATTAATGTTTGTCGTGGTACTGGGGGTTATTCTGATTTACCATAGCCTCTGTGCAGCATGGCTTCTTGACAGATTTGTGAAATTGTAGGGACCTGACAATCACGATGAAAAGTGGGCGGTAAGTGCCTGCAGGTTCTTAGATTCTTATGTCCTTTGCATTGGATACGGTGTTACAGAGAATAAATAGTTAATGCCTGCTCATGCAGTACATGAGGCCTCCTTATGCTAGAAACATAAATGAGAACAAGGCACTTAATTTTTAGATCAGTGATTGAAAGTATGCCAAATGGTACTGAGCCAGCATTTCAGGAAAAATGCAAAGAAAAAATGGCATGCTATTCCAGCACCAATTTGTATCACCATTTTCAAGACCTAAACTCTGGAGCACTGCTTAGGATGAGAAATCACCCTCTTCATTTAATTTTGGCCAGAGAAATTGAATGCTTCTTTCTCTGGTTTTTTTAAAAAAAAAAAAAAGTGCATAGTGCTATTCAGTAATCTGTTTCCTCAGGGGTTTGTATGGTATGAGCATTTAATTGATACCATGTTTAAACAGTCTTTCAAGTTACAGAAGGCTAATTCCAGAATAATCTAAGTTCTTACACTTGTCAGAGCTCACATTCATGAATTCTTGAGGCCTGACACCACTCCCTAGCTCATGGGCTTCTCTGGCACGCGTGCACTCACTCTCACATTCTGCAAGCTGACTTACGCTCCGAGGTGGTTGCTACAAATAGTCACAGCAAGAAGCACCCAGTGTCTGTGGCCCAAAAATAAAACTCTGCTTGAGGAGGTGATAGAAGAAGAGTTCAAAAGTTGAGGTGAATATGCATCAAACTCATTTGCAGGATCCTGAAAATGAAATGTAAGCGTTGCCCTACGTTTTATCGGAAGGGGAGCATCTTGCTAGCGTTGCTGACAGCTCTCTGGGATTCGAGGTTAAGCGAAGCAAGAGTTTAATGAGTGTCTTCCATGAAGAGCCTCCCTTCCCAAGGGACATCTGGACACTTACTACGGTATTTGTAGGAATTCGCTTGTCTCTAGTAGCCACTCCTGGTGTTGTGTGATCAGTAACCTCACGCGAGGGGCTCATGTGCTTCCAGACACCTGTAGTCCCAGGTGTTTGGCTGGTTTTGTTTGTTTTCCCCAAACAGCCTGTTACTGAAGGTCTGAAACTTGGTATAAAACGTAAGTAACGTATAGGAAGCGTTGTCTCAGTGAGTGGATTTGCAGGTCCATCCGCAGCACGGCAGGCTTGCTCAGCCTCACGAGAGGTGGCATGGGAGCGAGCCTGGCTGAGTGCCGCAGGCACCCGGTTGGAGCTGTGGTTTCAAGGACTCGTGCAAGGTTTCAAGGACCCGTGTAACTCCAGGTTGCAATTCAGAGCAATACGCTGGGTATTTCCCTTCCAGGTGAGCTCAGAAGTGTGCTCTGGCTCTTGTGTCCCATGCAGTCATGTTGTGTGTCTCCTGTTGCCTTGATGGCTTGATGCTGGCAGGGTGACCACTGTTCTTGTTTGAATCCAGTCTAATTTTTGTGTGTCCAGCTTTTGATTACTTGAAGTCCTGACTTCCATGTTCCTCTGAAAATCAAAGCACGAATGGTAAGTAACTACTGTGACACCCAAGAGCTGCCAAACAATCGTTAGGTGCTCTGTGGCCTCACCAGATGAGCTCATTCCATGTGTGTGCTTGTACATGCACCACTTCTACGCATTCTGCTTTAATAGTCTGTTTGGAAGTTTGTATTCTGAGGCCTGTTATTGCAGCGGTAATGGTTTTCATTATCTCCAGCAGCAAATTCCTTTTTGGCATTTAATGCTTGGCATAGCTTGAATAACTTGATTTCACTGAAAACCCTTCTCAAGCCACGTTTAAATTTTGCTTGTCTAAATACGTGCAGGCAAATGAGTCGTGCTCCCTACTAATGTGATTTGAGATGTTTTGAGTTTCCCTGGGGTCTTTGATCTCTGGGTGTACAGTCAAGAATTGTTGTGTTGCAGTGTAAAACTAGGCAAAAAAGGAAAATATAACAACAAAAGCTATGCTAAATAGACAATTTGTTGTTTTTGTGTGTTGGGTTTTTTTAGTTCCCATCTAGCTCATATCTCTTCCACTAAGAATTCATTTCCTTGTGTAGTGTGGGAAGCTGCAGCTTTATTATTTCTGTATTTTAGTCTTCAAACTCCCACTGCCCCTTATGAAGTGATAATTGCTAAAGACAGTTTCTCTAAGGGCTATTTAAAACTTTAAAGTTTGACATCGAGTTATGTTGAGCAGTGGATGCCACCTGGAATACTTGCGTTAAAAGGCAGACTGATAGCTGCACCTGGGTGCTCCCTGTTTTTAAGTGAAACAAAAAAACAGGCTCTTGGTGGTACAGGTGGGCGGATATTCAGAAAGTACACTATGTGAATGTGTTGCAAACATGTTTTTATCTTGCAGAAATTATGGTGGAGGGGTATGACTAGAGGGTTAAGGAAAGAGGGAACTTCCTGATTTCATACGGAGGATTTCCTGTAGTAATGAGGATTGGAAGTATCTTCGTTCTGCAGAACTGCTGAAATATTTTCACCGTGAGGAAAATGAGCCCATCTCACCCATGTCATGTACATTCCCATTTCGTTCCAGAAGACAGCATCCGTCTGCAGGTTTGAAAGATGACGATGAAAGAACTGCATCCCTTCCCTGGTTATGGATGGGTTCACGTCGGCACGAGCTTCAGGAATTTTAAGAGAGCATTTGAAAACAAAGCCCTGATGGTGTGCAGTGTGGCAAAGGAAAGGCTTGGTGTTAAATCTAGGGATCAGATTCAGTGTCAGATGATTTTAACATGCCCTGCCACAGTCTTTGTGATTCCAGGGACCCCAGTGGGGCAGGCGCCGTGAGCTTGTGCTCAGCCAAAATGCTTTGCTGGGGGAGAAACGTGTGAAAGTTGCTGGGAAACAGCTCCTTGCTGTCTGATGCTTGGAATTCGTGCAGCAACAGGGTTTTCTTGGCAGTGTTTTGTGGAAGAGGAGCACTAGGAATGATAGCTGAAGTGGGACTGCTGGACACCATTGTATTTATGGCACTAGTTCGGGCTGGTCCCAGTCAGTGGTGACCTTGTGCTGCTGCTGGACTGCATAAATACACGGGGTCCCAAGCTGGTCAAGCTGCAGACCCTGCTGTAGGAAAGTCAGGCACAGATGCCCAGCAGCATAAGTCCTGAGGATACAGAGAGAACCCTGACAAATTGTTGGCTTCCCATCCAAGCAATTTGCACTGTTTGGGTTTTTATGGTTGGTTTTCTTGGGGTTTGGGAAGGGGCTGAGCTGATTCTCCTGGCTTTGTGTTTGGCAGCAGATGTTGCGTGAGATATAAATCTGGCACAGTCTGCTTAAAAATACTGGGGCAGGTTTTTAGGTGGCCTCTTGTTCAGGACAGAAATTTCCAGGTATGCATTTCAGATCACGGTGGCCTTGAGCATTGAACCTGTGGCTCTGGCTGACACGCGCAGAAAGCCTTTGTTTCTTCCCGTTTTGCTTAGGTTCATTTACATTCAGTACAATATTGGGTTGCATTGACACTTTACCTAACCACAACAAATGCAAGTGGCATTTTTTTTTTTATGATTTTTAAAGTGCTGATTCAAAAGGATGGGAACTCGGAGAAGCAGTTTGCTGAGATGAACATCGCTCAGTGGAGTGGTTATCTGCAAGTCTGTCTGAGATGCTTGCAAGGGAATGTCATGGATAGCTCAGGAATCTTATACTTGGAGGAAGAAATTGTATATCAAACGATCTGTTCTGGATTTGTCCATCGTTACAGCGTATGCATGGAAAGGCTGCAGGTTATGTTCCTCTAAAGGGTGTGATTATATATGTCCTTCTGAATTATATACCAGAAATTATCGATACGGTAAAACAAGGTCTTGCTCTCAGAGTTGTCTGCAGCCTGAGGAGCAACCAGCAGCGTGCACAGCCACGGCTGAGAGGCTGCCAGGGAAGTGCCTGCACCTCTGATCAGCTTGTCTTCAACTGGGCATTATCATAGAGCTACGGTCTTCCTCAAAACCCCGAGTAAAAGGAAAACTGTTAATCAAATTGTTAAAATTAGCTTGCTGCATATGTAACCTTGTTTGAACGCTTCCACTGCTCTGCTACCTCTTCCTCTTGCTGGATATGTTCCACCAACCTGAGAACAAGTATTTTATATCAGTCTTTACATTTGAAATGCAATTCCTTCCTTTAAAAGGTTGTCGTAGCTGTTTGATTACCGTGGATGCAAATAGATAGCTTTTACAAAGACACTTAGACTTCTTGCAAGAGAAGAATTGCTGAGAAGTGAGGAAGGGAATAGGACTGAGCCCTGTGGCTAAAACCAGCTCTAATTACAGCTGTTCCTCGCTGAGACTCTACCCCAAAACCGTCTGTCATGAGATGCTCTGTCCTTGTCCTTCTTTTCTTATTTTGCTTCTGGCATTTCTCTAAGAGAGTAATGTCACTGTCCCAGGAGCCTAACGCTGCAGAGCCAGGTATGCCAGTTTAAAAACTTCATTCCTAGGAGAAAGTCTGTCTGTGGTGTTGACTTACTATGAATTGCCACACAGCAAGGTGAAATGGAGGTCACGGTGTTTTAAAGCAGCTCTGTTATTTCTTCTAAAGACTCACGTGTGAGTGAGAAGACGAGGTGAGTAACAGCATGGCCCGTGTCCCGGGGCTCGTGTTCTGCGGGCTGGGAGCACAGTGGGAGCAGAGGACCAGACTTCCCTGCTCTCCCTCTCTGTAGCTGTGTGGGCACTGGTTCTCGTTCATGAGTAATTGGGCTCGCATCAGTTTCGTCAACTCGTTTGTGGTGAACAGTCACGTTCTGGGCCTTTTACTGGTGTTGCCCTCTGGCTTCTCTGCCTCTGTGAGGACTAGCATAGCAGTCACAGCCACACTGACGTTATTCCAGGTGAAAACTGCAATGAGTTCATCTTCATCAACACGCAGCGTTATGCATAGGACACGTTTCTGTTTAGATTTCTGCAGTGCATTCGCTTTCCTCACTTCCTTCTCCCGACATCTCCGGGTTTAACCCACAGTCAGTCTCTCTGAGCAGCTCCTTTGCTCTGCATCACGTGTCTGCGCAGGTAACCCACTTCCAGATTTGTTATTAATATAGATCTGTAGGCTTTTGCCCACTCCAGGCTTAGCTGTACTCAAGCATCTTCTGTACTTTTAGCCATCTGTCCTGACAAACATGGGAATTGTCAAAACCATTGCATCCATTGGCAGCAGTTGCTTACACTTAGCAGAAAGTCTTCCTGTGTGTCGGTATCGCATAGTGTGTCCCAGGATGCTCTGTCATGTTTAAGAGCACCCGCAGGGCAGGTTTTTCTTCTTAACTGCTTCACTGTGGGAGATTGCAGCCCCGAGATGATTTCTGACCTCTGATGGTTGGCTTAAGCCAAGAGCGAGGTGCTTCAGGTCGATTCCCAAACTCTCCGTTGGTGTTCCAGCAGTGGTTGTTCTGTGCGAGCTGACAGCCATCTCAAGATTTGATCCCATATAGGTGTTTAATGTATGTGCTCGATACTTTAATTCAAGCTTTCCTCTTTTTACTTCCTTTTTTTAAACATTTTTATTTGACTGTTCAATTCCCTGGGTGCCGAGGAAGGGGAATGCTGAATGCTCCACGGTGAATCAGGGTGAAAAGGCAGCTGGTGCCACGCATCGGCTTAGGCTGCTGCCTGGTGAAGTTGTGCTTCTGCGTATAAATGACGTGTCGTCGGGGGGTGCCGTGCCTTTCTAATGAGGGGTTTGCTGATTGGAAAGGCAGAACGACCGCATAGCGCTGCTAGAAAGGGGTTGTTTCTCTTGTGCCTGGACTGTTAGAGTGGGTTGTGATCGTATGGCTGCATGTTGCAGGTATGCTAAAGAATATCAGAAGACCTTACGAGAAATCAATGAACAGGTGACTCTGTGGTTTCGGGGCTGATCTCTCTTCCACCTCAGGAAGAAAGACCAGGGTTTGTACAGTTTGAAAGATCAAACTGCACAACTGCAGTAATTCAGTTGTTGCCATATAACAGGCAGCAGGTGTTTGACTGTGGTTTGGTTCAGAAGTGGCTTGAAAAACAGCTGCAATAGCTGACTAATGAACAGTCAAACCAGGACAGCAGTGTCACTGGTGTCGCTTACATTTAATTGAAGTAAAGATAAATCACTCATTTATGACATTTAGCGAAGGTCTTAAAATTGACACTTTTTTTTTTTTCACCAAAAAAATTTATTATGCCTGTTCTTAGTTTCCACAGCAGGTGGGCCGTGAAGGCAGGTGGTGCAAAGTCATCCTTGTTCTGCTGCAGTGACTGTCACACAGCACCTCCTGTGCGTTTCTGGGAGTCTCTTGGTCTTGGAGGGGAGAAGGACTTGGCTAAAACACTCTGAGCATCCATATTTTTTAGCATTATCCTAAAATCTTCTCTGTTCCCCAGGTTACAATATTATGTAAAGGGCACAGCTCTGGACAATTCAGACTGTCCTGAGCCAAATTTGGCATTTTTAATCACAGAATAAAACTTTTCTGTGCCAGTTCTCGGTGAATTGGCACTCGCAAGAGAAGCAATTAAACATAGGGCAGCAGGTAGTAAATTGAGTAAGGGAAGTTTGTCCAGAGTAGCCTGACATCTTCATGTGGACAGTGAAATACAAATTGTACTTGCATCTTATATCGGTATGAGGCTGACCCAAGGTGACCTGCTATGTGTGTTCTGGGATTTCTGACTTAGCAGAGGAGTGTGAATCCCTCACCGTGATTGATGCTCAGCCTGATTGTACATAAATGTGGTGTTTTTTTAATGCATTTTTGTCAATGATTTTTTCTTTTCCCTTCTGCCCCTTTTTTTTCACTTAGCAGAAGGAAGTTTGGTTGCAAGAAAAGGGGAGGGAGAGAGCATTTTGCTTGTACTCCATTTCAGTACAGTATTTCTGCTCTAAGCCTGCAACGTGAAGCGTTAGAAAAACGAACCACTTAATGGGGGAAACATTGCACTGGTTGTTTTATACACTCATGCTCCCACTAAGCAGAATCCGTAATGTATGTGTAAAATGAGCAAAAGCAGCCCAGTGTCCTGAAGTTTATGATGGTCCCATTGAGGGAGGAGCCCAGCAGGAGCAGAGCTGATCCACCTTTCCCTGCTGGAAGCTGCGCTGTGACCATCAGCTTCCCCGACTCTAACAGGCAGCAAATTCCCTGTAGATGTGCGGATGGTTCTGTACTGACGCTGGTGTCTGCTCTCCTTTCCTCTCCCTGCTAGCTAAAGACTTGGAGCGTGGATGAACTTCAGAGGAGGCTCTCAGCACTGGACCCCATGATGGAGCAGGAGATTGAGGAAATCCGCCAGAAGTACCAGTCAAAGCGGCAGCCGATCCTCGATGCCATTGAAGCCAAGAAGCGGCGGCAGCAGAACTTTTGAGCCACCGGTAGAAATTTCCTGCATCCTCAAACAATCAGCTCCTTGCTTTTATGACTACTGAACAGATTGATTTCTATTGAAATATGCTAGCACAATAGAGGGCAATACTTCTGCTCATTTATTTTTCCATAGCACCTTTGTGAACTCAGGAATGCCATTAAGTGGAAAGTCCTGATGGTATGTTTTAGTGTTAGACATGTATTTAAAACGTTATCCCACGGAGGTTTGTTACTGGTTTTAGGCGGCCTGTTTTTAAATCAGAGGAACAGGTAGAAATAGACTAACGGAAGTTGGCTCGCTCTCTTTTCAACTGAACTTTCAGTGGTCTGTTTTCTTTAAGTTAATATGAATTGTGGTATTTAATGGCTGCAATTTTTGTGTTTTTTGTTGTTTGCGTTTTTCTTTGTGAACTCGATTTCGAGCTGTTAACTGTATCGTTCTGCTGTTAAGGTACTGATAAGTTTTAGGTCACTGAACAGAACAAACTGTTCCAGACTTTGAAAGAAACTTAAGTCTCAGTTTTTAAAAAGCCTGTAATAAGCCCCATGCCTTACACTTTGTGCTTTAAGCAAGCGTGATTTCTTCAAGACCTCAGTTTTGTCCTTTGTTTATGTACTTTAGGAATTAATCTTAGTAGGTACAGGGTGTTGTGCCTCCATCAGAAATTACATTCTGTAATATAAAATCCACATTGACTTAAAACCAAAAGCCAGTGATCTGACCTAAAACAAAGCAGATTCCACTTCATCTGTCTCTTTGGAAATATCCTTCAGGGAGACCCTGCTGACAGTGAAGTGCTGGGGAAAGGAACCAGTATTTGAATGGGTGGAAGTTGTGTGAACCTCTCCCGAATTAGGTACTTCTGCTGTGTCAGAGAGGACCGAGAAGTCTCCACAGTTTGTGAAATACCTTATAGGCTTCATCATTTCAAATTTACATCTTTAGGTGCTGGAATAAAAACTTAATTTCACAATCCTTCACATTTCTGCCAGGCTTAGCACGTGAAAAAAGCTAAAATGAAAATTAACATTTGTTGATGCACAAAGACGTGCGTTATGGGGTGGGGTGGAGGCAGGGCTGATCCCGAGGAGAAGGCAATGACCAGTATCCTACTGGAAGAGATTCAGTCTCTTCCCGTTCCTCTGGATGCTCCTCGTGTTCTTTCTCTTCAAATTACCCTGCTGTTTCTGCCTGCCGTAGCTCAGTGAAAACACCCAGCATGTACAATCGCTGTGAGGATGGTGCAATTATCTCACGCTGGTGGAGGGGAGGGTAAAACAGAGCAACGATGCAGTGAGCCTGGCTGCAGGGCAGAGACTGGTGACGCCTCTGCCCGCTGGGCTGTGACAGCAGAGGTACCTAGTTTTAGATGTCTGGTGCATGGTGAAATACTCGGACAGAGCAATTTATTTTTATTGTGCTCTATGGAGAGAAGAGTTTCCATGTCATTCTCCTGCAATAGGCCTTGGTACGCCACCCGGCTAATTAAACTAAATAGCGTCTCCTGAATCCAGTGCTGCTGGAGAGAAGTGCTCACTTCATGCCTCGAGAGGCTTTTTCCCTGCTCAGAGCAGACTTTTGCCTACTGTTAACAGGTATACTCCATTGCTGTGAAAGGAACCAAGCCATTTGTACCCCCCCTGCAGATCTGGTCGCATCGGTTTGTCCCGGTTCGATAGGCAGTGCTAACACAGCTGCTGCAGACATCAGCGGCCCGGCTGGCCCTAAGGCGAACGAGAAGCAGTAAGAGCTGTACATCCTGGGATAGTCAGCTACTTGGTGGCCTCGAGTGTCAGGAAAATTTGGAAAAGGCTTGCTTCCACAGCACAAGCCCGGTAATTAAAACCTTTGTTGTTAATGGATTAAAATGCCTTACCAGTGAGAGTCCGGACTCTGCTGAAGTCTGGTGACATGCTGCGTGAACACCGGGGCTCGCACAGCGCGTGTCCAGGAACTGCAGTACGCTTTGCCCTGAATATTTGTTACCAGCAATATTTATGAGAGCCCTTTGCATCAAAGAAACTCCCACAAGGTAGGAGGGGGTGCTCTGTTGAAGTACTGCATCTTGACTTAGTCACTTGGATGGATCCGTCCCCCTGGGCTCGCCCAGGCTGGCTGTGCGCTGGGCTGCAGCTCTCCCAGCCCCAGGGAGAGACCGGAGGCGGCTGGCAGGAGGCTGGGTAGCTCCTGCAGGGCCTGCTGAAGCTCAGCTTTAGGTCACACCTGCTTTGTACCTTTGGTATGATAGGTGTGGGACATGGCAAACTCTGCACTGCTTGTGTGTAACGTGGATCGAGCAGATTCTGCTGGGAGGAGTTTTACCTCTGCACTGTGTAGGTAACTTTCTAGTGGTTGGAGGGCATTAGAAAACCCAAGTTTTTAGGTGAAGCACCCTGTTGTGGTGCGTATTTTTGGAATATGCAACCTGTGTCTGCTGTAACTGAATGTAAGCACTGCTGAAATGCTCTGCTTTGCTGATGTGATTGTCTTAAAATACAGCAAATGAACCAAAAGAAGTAAAACTGGTCCAATGGCTTAACTGTCTTTGAACCTTTCTTAAATGCTTGCGGTAGCTGAGACGTGATGTTTGTTGCACACGGAGCTCTAATGCAGAGGAATTATTTTCTCCTTCACTGATTTGCAGGCTGTTAGAGAAAATAATTCCCTGTTTGTCCCTTGGCAGAGTGTCTGGGAGTAGAGTGCCTGCTCGCTTCTCAGTGCCCCAAACCCAGACCAAGGCTTGTGCCCTAAGGGAAAGCTATTCCAACAGAGGTGTTAAGCAAAATGCTTCCTTAAAAATGCTTCCTTAATTGCGAAGCTGCATTCATGTGCTCCTTGGGTCCACTTGCATTGCTGAACGTGTTCTGGACAAACCATTATCTTTGCTTCTGAAACCCAGAGATACCGGTGATGTCAGTCATGCGAGACATAATAATGTGAAGTTTGTAGCTTTAACTTTTTTTTTGTAACAAAGAAATTAGCAACACTGGCATACAGTGCTGACTTGAAATGCTCTTTTGTAAGATCTGGCTGTTTGTATATAATAGCGTTGGTCATTAGTTTGTATATGTATGGAATAGTGACTTTTATTGCGTTTTCCGAGTTTGATACAGGATATTTTTGTTTTATCTTTCTCAAATCTTGCCTTATTTGTTGAAAGGGGCAAATAAACTGTCCTTACTGAAAGCATCAGTGTCGTGAGTGATATTTATGTGTTAAAACACCTGGCATATCAGGACAAGCTGTGACACGAGGTGCCTCTAGCCGAGCATACAAGCATTAGTAAACACAAGCACTAAACACGTCAAATGCGTTTTTGAACAGGCAGTTCTTTAGCCATAAACCATTGCCTACACTACACCTGCAGGAGAGCTGGGGGGGTTATTTGCCTCAATTCAGGGGCAGGCCCACGTGCTGCTGGCTCAGCGGCAGCTCGGGACGATGCCGCTGGATGCTCAGGCCACTTCCCCACGAGGCTGCACGTCGGACCTGCAGGAGGGAGCTCTGGCAGGGGGATCAGCGAGCTTTGCTGCAGTGCTTGCCATCCCTGCTTCATGCTGTGGCACCTTTCCTGAGCCTGCCGTCAGCTCTGGGGCTAGGTACGTAGCCGTTCGCTCTCCTTCCTACACAACAGGTGAGGCTCGAGTCACTCTCCTAGTTCTGGCTGACTTGCTGCACTTTCAGCTTTCTGGCTCGGAGAAGGAGGCAGTTGACAGTGAGTGGGTGCTGCCTTCCCATGGTGAACTGTTGGCTTTTACGTGGTTTCCCTGAGCAGTTACTAAATCTGTTCTGAAGGGATGACTAACTGAACCAGAGACAGAATTCATTCAGGAGTCAGCCTTGGTTAGCAATCCCGGAAGAAACAAAATAGATGTGAGCTTTTAAATGTTAGGAAGGCGTGTGGAATCCAAAGGGAAGGAGACTGCAGGCATTTCTAGTGACTGGGAAAGCCTGCAGCACTTGCACGTTCTCAGCAGCATCACCAGGAAACTGCAGAGCACCTGCATGAAGGGAAAATGGTGCTCCCAGCACAGCAGCAGCCCCGCAGCCGTACCGCAGGAGCGCTCACATGCGCTCGTTTCATGCTAGGAGCGGTGCACGTGCTGCAAAAATACCAACGGCGCGTAGGTAACAAAGACAACAGCTGACAAGTAACCCTGGGCTGGGGCTGTTGACCCAAGTTTTTCCCCTACCATGGGGAAAAAAAAATATAATAATAATAAAAATCAACCTGCCAAGAAGCCATAGCCCCAGATTTTCTCCTCCTCCCACGGAGGTCAGTACTAAGGTGCAGCTGGCATTGTCTTTAACACCCAGCTGCTGCTTCCTACACCCTTATTTTGTCCCATTTCCTTCTGTCCACAGGCCAGAAGAGCTGAGCAGGCACTCAGATAAATGCTCTTGGTGTTGGCTGACAGCCCTGACTTGAGAGTTGTCAGTTTTTCATTGCATTAATCACTCCAGCAAAAATTTAAGAGTCAAAGCAGGAAACACCCATCAGCTATTTCCAGACTGAAAGTGACTTAATTGCCCTTTAATTTAAGAGTCCAGGAAGGCAGCCAACTTGTTTTAAAACTTCAGAACTATTCAATTCCATCCATTAAGCCCAGCCTGCTCTGCTCCCCTCCAGGCTGTCGCAGCTAAGATCAACACAGCAGAGGGAGCCCAGTGCCCCTGCATCCCGCCCAGCATCACCGCAGGACGTCCCTGGTACGGACCTTTCTCCGTGTCACAGCGGGTGCTGAGCTGCATGGCCTGCTCTCCTCACCCCGAGGGGCTCACAGGGTCTGGGCCATCACCCACTGACCGTGGCGAGGATGGTCTTGAAGGCACAGGCCAGTTTTTCCCCTCTGCTGCTCCCCAGGGCTGGCTGTGGACACATCCTGAGCTCCCCTGTTTTTCATGGGCAGCAAACGGCATCTCCTGAAATTGTGGGACCTGCCCAGGTGCATTTGGTTAGCTTAATCCCACCGCTTTGAGAATATTCCTTTAGCTAGCTCAGATGGTTAGAAGGAAAACTCTGATTTAAGTACAACCGAGTTCATTGCTATTGTTCAGGTAACAGCTGAAGCCTTGAGCATGTGCAGACCTAGGGGCTTTCCTAATGCCAGGAGAAAGAGTTTTGCCACAATTTAAAAAAAAAAAAAAAAAAAGAAAAAGAAAAAAAAGAACTAAAGCACAATTTCTCTTCATTGGTCACCACTCCCAGTGCAGCAAAAGGAGGAATTACAGGCAGCACTGATGTGATCTGCTCTTCAAGCAGTCTGCTCTGATTTCGGACTCCCCGCACTCACCCCCCTGGGGCCAGGGCTGCAGAGCCAGGCGGGCAGACCCCAGGAGCGCTGCCAGCGAGGAGTTTGCTTCCTACGGATCACCTCCTTCCAAGCCTCCCGGATTTCCCACAGCCAGCCGGGTGCACAGAGCACCCTCAGGGTGTCTGAACGCTGGCGAAGGAAGAAAAGGTTTTACAAGTACTGAAGTTTACTTTGTCTCTAGGAGTTGTCCAATTCTCAGCTGCGTGAAACAGCTGAGTAAGATCACTCCTTAATCGCCGTTCCCTGGAGGTAAAATAGTCTCTCCTTCATCCATCATTTTTTGAGTGTGGAGAGCCGCTTTTGCAGAAATAACCTGATAAAGTGTTTAATTGATTTACCCGCTGTACCAAAGGAGAACGGTCACTCAGGGAAACTGATTAGGGAGTAGCAAGAGAGCACGAATTTCCTACCAGCCTCGGGAACAGTGAACCAGACCGGTCCTGGCAGCCCACCCCGCACAGCAGTGCCTCGATCACCCCTGCTGGCGCTGGGCACCTTCCTGCGCCGCCTGCTCCCGGCGCTGCAGAGCTCCGGCACCGCCAGCTCTGTCTGCAGAGCAGTGGGAGGACTTTCCCGGTTGCTCATCGCCATACAAATCCGAACCTCTTTGCAGCAAGCAGGAGGCTAAAAAAAGAAAAGTCCTTTGTGGTTTTCCCCAAAGCAGCCCCTCGGGGCAGCCATCATCTTCTGAAATTGCAGAGGGTCCCTCGGGAGGCACGGCTTGCTTCTCACCCCTGGGTTAGGGAAGCAATTGCCTCAGAAAGATTTGCAGAATGGGGATTTTTTTTTTTCATTATTCCAAATGAAAAAAACTCTTGAAGGAATAAAGATTAAACTCCAGGTTTAATCCTCCCCTCCCACCTCGCTGCGGGATGCAGGTGCCGTGCTGGGAGCGGCGCTGAGCCGTCCCCTCCCTTGTTTCGGAGGGGACCTCAGCCTTCCACACTGCCTCCAGGGGAGAGGATGAAGCCCAAGCAGCACAGAGCCCAGATTTCACCCCTACAACACAGAGGGAGAGCTGGCTCCCAAAGAGCCAGCGGCGTGCTGGGGGGCACCTTTCGTAGGAGCCTCTGCTCTGCAGAGAAAATGGGTGCTGGGGCCGTGCTGCTCCACCAGCCTGCATCGCCTCGGCCAGGAGAGCTCCTCGGGCAGTGGGCACACGTGTCCACAGGCCTTGGGCCCCCCGGGCTGGCGGCTGGGCTGCTTCCGACCCTTCCTCCTCTGCCCCCAGCCCCTCACAGCCCCGACGTCTGCCCAGTGACTTTCTGGAGGTGAGCACTGATGCTGGGGGGGCTCCGCGCTGCCAACCCCTCCCTGGTGGCACGACAGACCCTGCCGGACCTCATGGAACTGGATCATCCTTTAAAATGCTGCGCTTCCTACCTCCAGACTGAAACACGGCCCATGAGGGGCTAAGGTTAGTTTCCTAAAACCAGAGTGTTTTTTAGGGGAAATGATGGCCGGCGGCTGCTCCTCGGCTCCCAGCGCTGCCAGGTTTGCTCTTGGTGCTGCTGATCCCGTGCGCCCCATCTCTGCACGTTCCTGCTTCCCAGATTTAGTGGGTCTGTAATGGATAGGATCAAGGAGCTGCGGACGGGGCAAGCTCTTTGCTTGGGCAATCATCATTGCGAACGTTAATTGCCATCCCTTCCTCTCCCACAGCCCCCCTGCGCCCCCCTGCCTGCCGCCCGTCCGTGCTGCTCCCCCGGGAGCCCCGCAGCCCCAGGCTGCTCGCCCATGCCCCCGATGCTGCCCCGGCAGCCGTGATGGGCGATGGCAGAGGGGCACCACGGCCTGGCAGCTCCCGGGGGCTGTTCCCACCTTCCGCCTGCCCCTGCCCCAAACCCAGGGGTTAATGGGGCACGAAACAGAGCCAGCCTCTGAGGTGGGTCACTCAGATCTTTAATAAAATATACCGTATGCATCCCATGCATAGATAGAAAATTAATTTACATGCTCTTTTAATTATTTGCATAATGCTTCTTAGTTAATACATGTAATTTAGTCTTCACATTTTTATTTTTTTATACATTTTGCTACTGGGATATTTACGGAGAGAAGGGGAAACTCCTTCCTTTGTTCAAGTAACGGTGCAGCGGGAGCTGCTCCGGGGCGGGCGGTGAGCGCGGGGCCGACCACGGCGCGGCCGTACTGGAAGACTCGATGGCGCCGGGAGCGTGGGCACCTCCCCGCCCTGCTGCTCCCCGGGGATCCCCTGGTCCCCCCTGAGTTCAGGGCGGCTGCACCCGCACGGTTTTGTCTTGTATCCCCGTGGTCAGCAGGTGGCTGTGGCAGAGCTGTCACCAACCGCGGTGTCCCCCACGCGGTGCCCTGAACGCCAGCCAGGCCGGCCGGTGACAAGCAGCGCGATGCGGGTGGCTGGGGCCGTCCTGGGGCCATCGGAGTAGTTTGGGGCTTGCCGTGTGCACAGAACTGCTGCATGATTTCCAGACAGAGAACTGGGGGGGTCAAGGAAAAGCTCCGCAGGGAATTAGTGCTGTGCCAGGAACAACCCCAGGCATGTGCAGCTGAATCAGGGTTTGGATACGATGGGGGTGCCCTCCGTGCCCAGCTGAGAGGGGCTCGGGCAGGGAGGTGACAAGGAGCAGCACGAGGTCCCCTCTGTCCTGCCGGGGCTGCCTCCTCTGCAAAGGGGAGCCCCGGGGGGGTCGGCTCCCTGCGGGGATGGAGGCGATGCCCCCCCGCTCCTGGCACCTCTGCTGCCCGTGTCCAGCCCCAGGGCAGGGGGACGAGGCGGCGGGGTGAGGCTGGGGAGCAGAGCTCGTGTCACATTCCTCGGGCTTTGTTCATCACCCCAGCGCGGCAGGCAGCTCCTCCGGCACTGGAATCCAGGAGCACGCGGCAGTGGCCGAGGCAGCTTCTGGGTGCCCAGGAGCATCCCTCGTGTCTGCTCCCCTGCAGGCCTTTGCAGGCACTCTGCCTCCTCTCTGCTGCGTGGGCCGGGTGCCAGCAGCAGCAGCAGCAGCTCTGGAATGAACGCCCCGTGGTGCAGGAGCCCCACGGGCAGGGATGGAGCAAGGGTGGAGCGGTGAAAGCCCACCTCCTGCAGCTGGTCCTGCCGCGGGGGCTGGGGGCGGTGGGGCTCACCCAAGCCGGGCACCGCAGCTCCTCCGAGGCTCACTTTGCTCCATCCTCATCCCCGCAGCCTGCTGGGCTGTCTGAGGCCTCTCCCAGCTGAGGACACAAGGGCAGGGAGAGGCTGGGACCAGCAGTGACACCGACCTGCAGGGGGTACATCTCACCCCAAGCTTTTTCACCATGCCCTAGATGACACACAACTTTGGGACGGAGGACAACCACCCTTCACGCACCCAGGGCAGCGCCTGTTCGGGGTCACCCACGTTTCTTTTCTCCCCTCTCCCTTCCTGTCCCCTGGCTGGGGTATGTCCAGCTGACACGCATCCAAACCGCCCCAGCTGCTGCCTCCCACCGCCCTGGGGCTGGCAGCAGCCGGTGGGGACCGTCCCCAGCCCCTCCTGTCCCCTGTGTGGGGCTGGGAGATGGGGAAGCCCGGCCCCTCCGCCTCGTCCCGGGGGGCTCAGGGGGTGGGCAGGGTGCCGGGGGTCAGACCGCGGCGGTCGGGGCTGCCTCTGCCCAGGGAGGTTTCGCTCAGCGCCTCCGAGTCCCGGTCGTGGCTGGAGCAGCTCTCCGTGTCCTCGGGGTCTTTCTTCTCGCTGTTCCTCACGGCGGCCTCCAGCGCCTTCTGCTTGCGGTAGAAGTGGGAGAACTTGTTGAAGATGATGGTGATGGGCAGTGCCACCACCAGGATGCCCCCCAGGATGCAGCCCGAGGCGGCCAGCTTGCCCGCCACGGTGACGGGCACCACGTCGCCGTAGCCCACCGTGGTCATGCTGACCGTGCCCCACCACCAGCACGCCGGGATGGTGTCGAAGCCGACGTCCTCCTCCTTCTCCGCGGTGTAGGCCACGCCGGAGAAGACGGAGACCCCCACGGCCAGGTAGAGCAGCAGGATGCCCACCTCCCGGTAGCTGTGCTGGAAGGCAAAGCGGGGTGGCGATGAGCGAGGACCGTCGTGGTCAGGGTGCTGGGACACCACAGCACAAACACGGCCCCCGTGCAGCCCCCCTGCACACCTCCACGGGCACCTCGCGGGCACCACGGCGCAGTGGCAGCACATGGAAGTCAAACGCAGTGTGGGGAACACAGGGTGGGGAGTGGGGGCTCAGGGTCAGGGTGTGTGGGTGACCCAAGCCTGGGGAGAGCAGGGTGGCCGGGAAGCCAGCCCCTGACACCCCCATGGGGCAGCCAGGAGGGGAGCGGGGCCCTGCGCTTCCCACCGAGGGTTCCTGCCGCAGACGCTGTGCCCCGGCTCCATCACTCGCTCCAGCCTGATCTGGGCTAGCAGCATCCAGACACATTTTCCTTTATCTTGGCAGGTCCCCAGGAAGCACCGGCCCGGCAGGCTCCGAGCGAGGTGATTTGTATTTTCCTGAGATGCGAGCGCAGAGGACGGGCGCCTCTGCTGCAGCCTCAGCTCTGCCTCCAGCTCCTGTCGAGCCCCGGGTGGCCCCACCGCCTGCCCCTCCTGCGGCCCTCACCACCTGCACAGCTCAGCAGGCTTTTGCTCATATTCTGCCCAATTCTGTCCCCTGAAGTCTCACCACTGGGGACATTTCAGCCCTGGGGTTCTCGGTGACTTTAACCCGTGTCTGACCCAGCTGCAGGACACCAGAGATGCTACAGGAGCACACAGCCGCTGGCTGTTGGGCTGGGGGAGCTGTTTTTTTGTGTTTTTGTTTGTTTGTTTGTTTGTTTTGTTTTGTTTTGTTTTTGTGCTGGGGACAGGGGGTGGTGGCGGTGGGACAGACGGACGGACAGCAGAGGTGCACAGAGGGGTAAGAGCGAACGGCAGCTCACAGGGCTGAGCCCATGCTGCAGTTCTGTCCCTGTCTGGCCACCACAAGCAAATTTCTTGGATGTTTTTGCCCGCTGATCAGCCAGCTTGCTCCTCATCTTTTGGGAAAAGGAAATCAGAGCTCTGATTGTGCTTTTTTTTTTTTTCTTTTTTCTTCAGTCTCCCAACAGCCAAAGAATGCTTTACTGGAGACCACATAATGACTAAACGAAACATTTGAGCAAAGCAAACAGCTGAAGACATGGGAAAAGAGCTTCTGCGGTCAAGGCAAGACATAAAGGAGGTGGATTCATGGCAGGGAGCACGAAGACTTTGCCTATACTGCGGGCAGAAACTTCTCAACTAATGCCACTAACACCAAGGGGAAATAACATCCTCCTCCTCTGCCGTCGCCCGTGGCTGCAAATGCCCCAGAGAAACTCCAGAGAGCTCCTGGGGAAGGACAAAGAGCTCCGAGCCTCACAGACGGATCCGTTGGCCACGAAAGACTTGCTCCTGGCTGGAGTTTATCAGCTGCTGGGGGGAGGCCAGCACCGAGCCCCCCCGGGAAGCGCACCCACTGTCACGGATGCAGAAATCCCCCTGCTAGCACTTCTGTGGCAGGGCAGCACTTACTCGCCGTGCCACAGCCATCGCCCGGCTTCCTGGCTGTTAGCAGTGATTGCTCCGCTGCCGCTGCTGCTTTATGCTCTTGCAGCAGGAAGTAAATTATGATGAACAAGGCGTTGTAATTTACGTGCCCGGTAAATCACGGCGCCAGGCTGCTGCGTCAGCCTTGTGCCGCTCACCGCCTGCAGCTGCCGGGGGGTCCCCGAGCAGCGGCGCTCGGTCGCGTCTCCCCTCCGCTGCCCGACGGTGTGCAGGGGGCCCGGCAGCCCCTGCCCTGCCGCAGCGCGTCGGTCCTGCTCCCGTGGAGCACGGGGAGGGTTCGGGGAGCCCTTCCCACCTGTAGGGTTTGATTTTAATTCTGTGAGCTGCGTTAGGTGTGTGTGCTGCTTGCTCATTGCTCTTCCGAGGTGGGTTTTCAGGAACTGGTGTGCTGCGGGTAGGGCTGCAGGTGCCTTCATTTCAAACAACGCTCCCTGGACCCTGTCCTCCTCCCCAGCCACGCTCAAGGGTTGATTTTTTTTCTACCCAGCCCTATGGAGCAGGGCCTGCCCTGGCCACCGAGCCCTGCTGACGCCAGGACATCCCGTGCCAGCACCGTGGTGTCCCCAGCCTGAGAACCAGCGTGGTTCTTTGGAAGTGGGGCCAGCGGCAGCCCCAGGAGGAGCGAAGGTGTCCGTGCTAGTGGTGTCCTCCCTGTGCACAGCTCGAGCATCTGCTGCCACGCTTGGTGGGCCCGGGGACTGGCCTGGGGGTTTCTCTTGAGGTGGTCACCAAGAAGCAGAGAAAATCAA
The DNA here is from genome assembly GCA_011074415.1 of Stictonetta naevosa. NCBI lineage: Eukaryota > Metazoa > Chordata > Aves > Anseriformes > Anatidae > Stictonetta > Stictonetta naevosa. The sequence goes on from MU012263.1 coordinate 28,213, forward strand.
AGGCTGGGCTTGGCTGGCCCCTGCATCAGCTGGATTTTGAGGTGAGGGGATGGCCTCACCCTCCCCAACACACCGGCTCAGCCACACGTCACCCTCAGCACGAGGGGGCAGGAGGGACTGTGGGGACAGCAGAGATTGGCGTGGGGTGGCTGAGCTGCAGCGGTGGAGGTCGGGGACATGGGACCGGGCTGGCGAGGGTCTCACAACAGCTTCGTGCCTCGAAGCTCGTCACGGCTGCTCTCCCCAGTCCCTCCCCGAGTGCTGGGGGGGCTCCGGTGAGATGCAGCCTTGGGACACGACGCGGAACCTGGGGACCTCTCCCCAAACATGTGTGGTGCCACCTCCCAGTGTGCCTGGCCCTGGTCCTTCACAGGGGCCTGGGGCACTCTCAGCATCCCCTCATCCAGCTCGTCCTCCTGAGGGCCTGGTCCTGAGGCCAGCTTCCCCCAGCCCTGCATGCTCTGCAGTGCCACAGGACGGCTCCTGGTGGTCCCAGACCCTGTGGCTAACCCACAACTAACCCAGCGAGGTGTCCTGGTGGGACGTCACCACCACCCATGGCTCATTCTGCTCTGACACTGGGTATGGTGCTGGCCCACCACGATGGGGCTGAACCCCTGGAGGCACCAAGTCTCCAAGCAACAGGGTCAATTCCTGTTTGCTCCGGGTGTGCGCACAAGGAGGACTTGTGCAGCACCCCTCACACTGCCTTGCTTCAGCACACCCCACAGCCCAGCCCACCGCCCCGAACAAGCTCTCACACACCACCCAGGGCTGGAAACCCACCGGGAACGGGCACCTCCGCATCCCCCGGCCAGCCCAGAGCTGATAAGGGTAGGTACGGAGATAGGGAGCCCGTTTACCTTCAAGGTGGCCCCCAGGGACCTCAGCCCCGTGGAGTGCCGAGCCAGCTTCAGCACCCGGAATATCCTCATGAGCCGAAAGACCTGCACCACCTTGCCCAGGTTGCCCAGCTCCGAGTCGCTGCCCATGGTCAGGTCCACCAAGAGGGTGAAGTAGAAGGGCAGCACCGAGACGATGTCGATCAGGTTCAGGGGGTGCTTGAAGAACTTCTTGGGGCTGGGGGAGAGCAGGAGCCGGGAGGACACCTCGAAGGTGAACCAGGAGATGCAGAAATACTCCAGTTTGTGCAGGACGGCTTCGTCGAGCACGTTGCCGGCCTCGTCCACGTCCTGGTACTCGGGCATGCTGTGGATGCACATGGTGGCGATGGAGACCAGCACCACGCTGATGGACACGAAGCTGAAGAGCTTGCTGGGGATGGAGTAGCCGGGGTTCTCCATGGTGAGCCAGAGGCGCTTGCGCGCGTTGCCGCAGCGCAGCGTGCTGTAGCGCAGCAGCTCGTGGTTGATGTCAGAGATCTCGTCCGGGGACGTGTCCACGCTGCTCACCTCGCTCTCCTCGTCCCAGTTGTGGTGCCGGCCCTCCAGCTTGCGCTCGTGGTAGCGGTAGCTGCAGCAGGAGTCCAGGAAGAACTCGTTGATGCCCCAGTACTCGATCTCCTGGCAGAAGGAGAAGACGCAGAGCTCCTCCATGACGTGCAGCTTCCCCGTCTGGTAGAAGTGGAGCACGTAGAGGAAGAAGCCGGGGTTTCGGTCGAAGTAAAACTCCCTGGCGCTCACGTCGTAGTCATCGCAGAGCTGCAGGATGGACTCCTCTGAGTCACAGGAGAGCAGGCGCCCCAGGCGGGTGTCGGGGAACTTGGAGAGGGCGCTGGAGCTGAGCCGCCGCCTCAGCCCCCCCACGTTGATGTTGATAACGTCCTCCTCGAAGCCGGGACCCCAGTAGGTTAAGGTCTTGTTGACCATGATCAGCAGAGCGGGGGCTGGTCCACCTGCGGGCGAGACACAGCGCGGCTCGAGGGTGCTCGGGGGGGGACATGGGGGTCACCGGGGGGCGAGGGGGTGCTCGAGTGTGGGACAGCGAGGGACAGGGGGGTGGAGGGGAAGGAGCAGCTTTGGGCATTTGTTCTTTGCCAGGGAAGGAGAAGGGGATGCAAAAGAAGAAAAACAACCATTTTTCCAGATGAGACTTTCCTTTCGTTTTTACCTCTCTCCCTTTGCAGATCGCTGGTGGCCTAACGAAGGCAATTTGCTGCATCTCCAGCACCTTGCCTGTGGGGCTTTCCTCCTTCAAACAGGTAATTAGTCACCGGAGAGAGGATTTATCCCCCAGGGAAAAAATAGATCTTGTGCTGCCCTGCACTCATCAGATTATGCCAAAGAGATTTGTAGCCCGACCACCTACATCGCTAATTGGACCTGGCCAAAAAGTCCTTGGATGGCACGATCTACCCAGGAGCCGTGGTAGTTTTGCCAAAATCAAAGCGTTTTCACAGGTGTCGGTCTTGGGGAGAATTTCAGAGGAAGAAGTGTCAAAACAATTCGTCTGCCTGCTTTGTTTCCTCTTGTGTGCTCTGTCACGTAAAATAATAGAATTTATTTTTATAGTGTTGGAACCTAACAAAAACATGATTCAGGATCACTGATGACTGAATGAAAAGCCTCTGTATTAATAGGGAAATAAAAAGGGAAGTTTTGCTTTCTGCCACGTTTCAGGGTTTCACGGGTTTCAGGGCGCTGAGCTTTGCCACGCAGCAGCAATTCTGTTTGCTAATGAGCAAGAGTTACAACATCTAACAAAGAGCAGTGTTTGCACACCCTAAAACGCATTTACCCACCTTGACCAGAGGTTTGAAATACGAGGGCCAGCACTCGGTTTGTGCTCCAAGTCACCTCGGAACCAGACTGCTGCACCTACCTCCTTTGCCCGTCGCCCTTTCTGCAGGGGCGCGGTGGAGCTCGCAGGGAGCGGTGCCGGGGCCTCGGTGTCCCCAGGAAGGCACCGTGCCTGCTCTCCAAGTCCCCAAAATTGCATTTCCCCCCTCAAATCAGCTGCTTTGGGAAAACCCCTGTGTTGGCTGTGCCCTGCTCCTGAGCTCTGCTGCACTCACTGTCATTGCTGATGTGACTTGTGCCATGCTGGAGCTTTCTTTTCGTGGTGGCAGAGGAATTTGTGACCCCCCTGACCGGCCTGCCTCTGTTCTCAAAGCTTTCCCTCCATGGCTTTCATCAGCCCATCTTATTAGAAAAGTCCCTCACCCTCTCCGCCTGGTGTCACCCACGCAAGTTTTCAAACTTTCAGATGACACAAGGACAGAGGCTGGGCAGCAGGAGCCGGGGAAAAAGGCACCGCGGGGATGCTGGGGGGCCCCCAGCCCGGTGGGGCAGCCCCCGAGGGCCAAGACGTCGAGGTGGGTTCCCCCAGGCCACGCTGCTCACCGGACACCCTGCTCGCCGTCCCACCGAAGCAGGGAAAGGGGGCTATGCGCTTTCTGGTGCCTGCGCGGAGACATATAAAAGGCTGGAGGGACCTGGGGGGGATTGTGCATCCGAACCTGGAGATCAGAGCTGGAGAGGGAGAGGTGATGGGGCCAGGGCTGGAAATAGCCCCCAGAGGTGGGTTTTTAGGCCGAGCGGGGCTGTGGGTGCAGCCAATGCCAGCTGGGTGTGAAATAGCCCGGCAGAGGCATCTGCTACCGCGGCTGCATCTCGGCGCCGGGGCTGATAAAGACGCAGGCTGTGCACCACAAGGCAAGCGCTTCCCCCCCGTCTGGAGGAGGCAACTCTTTTGTGCAAAGCCTCCGAGCTTAATGGACTCATCTTTCCTTTCTAAGAGGGGCGAAAAAAAATAAAAGGATCATTTTTTATTTTTTTTTTTAAAATGCTTCAGACATGGAAGGGAGAAGAAGGGGCGCAGGCGCTCCTGTTCAGGGACAAACTGGGATTTCTGTGACAGATCGGCTTTTCCAGGGAAGACATCACACAGCCCATCTGTGGGGTGGGGATGACTAATCCAGGTTCCTTCCAGAAGGATGCTCATGCAGTCAGGCTGCGCGCACACGCAGGGGCCGTGGGGGTGGGCCCGTGGGCTGCAGCCCGTCCTGTGCCCCCCGAGCCTCTCCGTGCCCTGTTCTGCAGCCACGAGGCCAGGCCAGGCCAAACGCCACCCTGGTCAGCAGGGACATGGCTTTGGGGCTGGGATGGGGCAAGCCTGGGGGCTGTGGATGGGGCAGGCAGTGAGGGGTGAGCCCAAAGCAATGCTCGGGCTCGGCAGGAGCAGCTCACACCTTGTGACTGCAGGTGATGCCTTGCCCCGATGGCAGGAGGAAAATTTGGGGATGGGTGAGCTTTGGGCCCCGATGGCAAGAGAAAAATGAGTGTTGGGGATGGGCAAGCTTTGGATCCTGGGGAAGTTTCTCCCTGCTGCACGGGGAGTGGGGCGAGGAGGGTCGCGGACCCAGATTCTCCCTCGCGACGCTCGTTTCTGAACAGAGCAAATTATTTCTGCCCACAGGGCTTTCATCTGGGAATCCAGAGCAGCAATTAATAGTTTGGCAACTCTTTGCCTACTCGCCTCATGGCAAGCTCAGCTCAGCTTTGCAGCACCAACGAGGCTTGAGCCAGGACCCGCCTGGCAGGATCTGTCCCACCGGCGGGGTTAGCGGCTGGGGGACAGGAGCTGGCTTTGGGGAGGTTGGGCTGCCTGTGTTGGCTTTTTTTCTTTTTTCTTTTTCTTTTTTTCTTTTTTTATTTTTTTAATCACAATGGGCAGAGAATACAAATGTGCCTGTCTGGAGTAACATGAATTTGCAAAATTGTCTTTTAGTCGTACCGAAATCTCCATAAATGATTGGAAAAATGAAGCAGATCAATCCAGGCTCTTTGTGATCGATTTTGAAATGTTCTGTGAGCTGTTCTAGGGAACCTGCCACAACCCAGCAGGAACCATGCACTGGGCATTCAAATGAACATGTATCTCGTGGAGGAAAGAAATCTCTGATATATGCATTTATGACAGTAAAAAAATATTAAAAGAGATCAAGCATGTCTGTAAGAAACGCTGGAAGAGTTTCCCTTGACAACGCGTTTTTTTCTGAAAGCCTTTCAAAGGGAAGTTCTGTGTATTTGTTCCAACTGGCGGAGGGGACCCAGGGGAGTGGGCAGGGAGATACTAATAGATACTCAAGTGAGGATGCGGCGAGAGCAGGGAGTATTGCACACAGGGGTTTTCCAAGCAGGTACGATGGATTTAGATGAACAGCCCAAATAAAAAGCCCTGTACTTACAGCTCGGGGAGGCTTCCCAGCGGGGAGTCGTGGGGCTGGTCTCAGGGGAGCCATTAGGAACGTACCGAGGAGGAAAGCCTTCATCCCTTGCCTGCAGCCCAGCCCGAAGCACCCCGTGGCCCTGCACCTCCCAGGGGTGCCAGGGTGCTGGCGGCAGGCTGCTGGGGCAAGCCCCAGGTGGGATGCCCGTGGGATCGGGGCAGGGCTGGGGGGAGCCAGGGGGGCAGTAGGGCTGGCTGACGTCCCAGGGGGTGTCCCCATCCATCGGCTATGTGCTGGGGGCAGCTGGGGCAGGACTGGGGAGGTGACACTCTCGCTGTGATGCCCATGCGCCCTGTCCCTGCCGCTGAGCATCCCTGTGCCCGTCGAGCTGAAGATGCTCAGCACCCTCGGGCAGCAGGGTATGGGGAGCACGGAGGGGTTTCCCACTGCTGGCAGCTCTCTGCAGCCAGAGCGTGAGCTGCTGCCGTGTGCTCGGAGGCCACCGAAGTGCCCGGGGCTGGGGGCAGGGGGCTGGGGGACTCCCGGCTCTGTTTTGGGGTGCAGGAGGGGGGCGGTTACCCAAAGCTCCGGGGCCGGCCGTGAGCAAGAGCCCAGCGCCTGCTGAGGATGCTGCCGTGAGCGGTGCCTCTGCTCCCAGGTACCGGGTGCACAGCTTTGGGGGGAAAGGGGGGGACCCCGCACCCTGCCCTGGGGTTCCTGGGGGGGGGTGGAGAGGACCCGGGGGCAGAGGGGCTCCCCTACACCCACCTCCGGAATGCGCGGCAGGGGTACCCCGTGCGCCAGCTCCCCGCAGCATCCCGGGCTGCCGGCTCCTCTCCTCCCCGGTCCCTGCTCAGCCCGGTGTGCCGATGTCCCTGTCCTTCCCCCCCGCCCCCCCCCCCCCCCTCCATCCTCCCCTGGGTGCCGCCCTCCGGCTCCGCCCGGCGGCTTTGTGCTTGGGGGGGGCGGGGGGTGGAGGGGGGAAGGATGGGGGGGCTGGGGAATCCCCCCCGCAGCTCCCCTGGGAGAGCTGGGGATGGGTGTGAGGTGCTGCTGCCAGCCGGGGGGGACACACACACCCAATTTTTGGCAGAACCATCTCTCATGATTGGCTTTGTGATTTCTCCCGTGAAGGCTAAAGGCAGCTCTGTGATGGCTGGCAGCGGGGTGGGCAGGGGAACCCGTGTCCCCCCACCCCAAAAGCCTTACCTGTGTGAAGCGCCCCGAAGCAGGAGGGCTGGGGGGCGAGCGGCGGGGCCCCGAGCTCAGCGTGCCTCCCCACGGCGTGCTGGCGATGCGCCTTGGCCCTCACAAGTCCCCATCACACCATCCTGCTCCATCTGGGCTGGGGGTGCTGAGGGGTCCTGGGCAGCCCTGCCCGGCTCGCCGAGCTCCCCGCTGTCCCCGCGCAGGAGGTGGGCGAAGGCAGCGGGTCGGGCGCATGGCCGGGGTCAGCTCAGCAGGATGCCGCCACCCGCTGCCATCCCCGCACGGCCTGGAGAGAGCTCCAACTGCCCCAAAAGTCGGCTGCCAGGGCAGAGGGACAGCAAAGGGAGGCTTTGAGCCCTCCCCAGGGTGACGGCCGCATGCCCGTGTGGCGATGGCTCATAGCTCCGGCACCAAGCAGCAGTGTCAGACCCACAGCTCACACGGTGCAGGGCTTTGTGCCACCCTCCAGGGCAAATCCATCTGCTTTAGGGTTCGGGCACGGAGCCTGCGGGCCCTCACCCTTCTCCAGGCACGCAGGCAGCCGGCTGGGAGCTCGTGCCGGCGGGGAGCATCCTTCCCCCCGCTGCGTGCCCGCCTCTCGTGGCTGCGTGCCGTGCCAGCCCCGTCCCTGCGCCAGGCAGCGCGCTGCCGCGGGGCCGTGGCCGTGTCCCCACGTGCGCCGGGTGTCGGCGTGTGCCCCGCGCCTGCCTGCATGGCAAGGAGGCAGCATGGGAGGGGGGAGGGAAGGCTTGGAGGGAGGCCTCGGGGGGAAAAAAAATGGGAAAAAAGAAGGAAAACCAACGGAGGGAAGTTCCTCTGTTCTGTGATACGAGGCAAAAGCGCTTATTTTTATGGCGATTAGGGGTGGCTGCGCAGCCCTGGGAGCTGTGAGATAAGCACAGCCAGCTTTGGCTGCTGGCAGCATGGCTCTCAGCCCGGCTGGGGGGGCGAGGAGGGCATGCTGCCCCCCCCCCGGGGTTTGCTCTGCCTGTCACTGATGTGCTGCCACGGGGAGAATTTCCTTTTCAATTCTCAGCTGGTTTTCTGGGAGGGAGCCTGGCCTTGGGGGAACCCCTGGGCTCTCCAAGGGCATCCGCTGCAACTCACACCCGGTCTCTGCACCGGTCAGCTCTTTGTAAATCCCCCCCCAGCCCCATTTATGTGCTGACGCTGGGCAGACCCCAGCATGTTGCCCCCTGTACAGCCCTGCCAGCTCCAGCGGTGTGAGGCAGAGAGCTGCTGGGGCTCCCTGGCTGCAGGATTGCTCCCCGTGCCCCTTCCCATCAGCCCAGCAGGCTGCAGGGGATCACCCCAGGATCGAGGCAGGGTGTCCCTGCGTGTCCCCACACCCCTGTGCCTCCAGCAGCAGCCCCAAAGCCCTGGGGGTGTCTGCAGAGCCCAGGTCACCTTCTGGCCTCGCCCAGGCTCATGCTGGTGTCACCACGTCCTCGTCCTTCCAGGGGTGGCTTTGCTGCAGCATAAATGGTACCCGAGTGAATTCTCCCCTTGCTGCACAAAGGACTGCAAAAGGGCTGGTTCCCTCCTTAGCCAGCTTTGGCACTTGATAGGCAGGGCAGAAAACGGGGGTCCGGCCCCGAGGCTCTCCCCCAGCACAGGGGGTGCTCTCGGGGCACCCAGCAGCGTGCCCGGGGCCCCGGGCGAACCGCCGCCCCTCCTGAGCTAACTCGCAGCGATGTTGGCGAGGGAAGCAGGCAGAAAAATCAGGTCAGCTGGAAACGCCTCGCCATCTCCTCCTCCCAACGTCTTCCCCCTGCTGCCCCTCTGGGAGGGAGCCCTCCTCCCACCAAGGCCCGCGGGGGATGTCGCCGATAACCGCGTGGCGAAGCCTCCATCCACGCGGCGACGGGGACGAGGCCTCTCAGCCCCTCGCCTCACTGCCTGCCGCGGGCTGGAGGCAGAGGCAGGGTGAATCGGAAGCCAGCAGCCATCTCGGTGCTGCAGTGAGTCATCCCGAAAGGCGCCCGGCTTGTGTCAGCTCTGCGCCTTTCTGCTTTCTGCTGCTGCTGCTTCTTTTTTTTTTCTGGGGGGTTGTTAATAGCTGATGTAGCAATAAATTAAAATATAAAGGGAAATATAAATTAGTGGAGCTTGCCTGCAGAGCTCCTTTAATTAAAAGGGAAATCTTCGGGCCCTCGTAAGGCCCCTGGATGTGTGCTGAGAGCGATGGAGCTGGTGGCACCTGCCCTGTGGGGGGGCAGGAGGGTGGCTGAGAGCGCAGGGACGTCGCTGCGAGTGGCACCTGATGGATGCTGGGGACACCAGCACTGAGGGAATTTAAAAAATCTTCATTTCCAGAGAGGAAGAGCTAAGTTAGGGCAGAAGAAAAAGCCTGCTCTTTGGCCGTAAAGACGTTTGGGTTTCTCTTCGTGCTCCCTGTTCCTGGAGCTTTCTGTGCTGCTGCTGCCTTGGTCTCCCTGGGGCAAGAGGGGCTGGGCCAGCAGGTTTTGGGCTTCCCTTGCCCTTGCCCTTGCCCTGCCACCTCCTGTCTCCCAGCAGTTTTTCCTCTCCCCGGAGCATCCCCAAGCACTGCACAGGGAGGGGATCCTCGAGCACGCCTTTGTTCCAGAGTCCCTCTCCACATCTCCCTTTCTCCCCCCCAGAAAAGCCACGGGGTACCTGTGGCAGGGGCATTTCAGCCCACTCGGTGCAGGGAAATTATTCAGCCAGCCCCTCCGGACCCGAGCCTGCCCCGGAGCCCAGAGATGTGCCACCAGCATCCACCCGTCCTCCCGCAGCGCGGGCACCGTGGCAGGCTCCGACAGCCTAAAATGCTTTGGGCTTGGAGTTTCACAAAGCCCACTGGGTTCCTAAGCCAGGCAAGATTAATGAAAATTCACTGAACTCACCGGAGACCTTGGCTTGTGGATCAACTTAAAAGCTATAATCAGAAGCATGAGAAAATTTGGAGAGCCCTAACGCAGCGGTGGCTATTTTTTACATAGACAGGGAACCTCCGGAGGGGGAGCGGGGAGGTGCTGCAGTGCTGAGGGATGGAAGCAGCAATGATTTACTGTCTGGAGATCTTCCACATGCCCGGAGGATATACATCACCTCCAGCCACGTCTTGCAGCATCTCTCACTCTCCAATGTGCTGAATCCCTCCCGCCGCGCTGTCTCTGCCCCCGGTTGATCCGGCCAGGACGCATCCCCAAAAACACAGCGCAGAGGGAGGTGAACAGCGAGGGCTGATCCTGCTGCCGTGTTGGTGCCAGAGTCAAACAAGGCACAATAAATTCAGGAGGACGGCCACAGGTACGATAAATTCGTGAGTACAGCCACAGGCACCTTACCGGGATCACATGCAGCAGCCCCAAGTTCCACCTGTACAGAAAATCCCGGCAACCCAGCGACCTCCAGAAATAGCACAGCCTTACACATCAGCGTTTAGCCCTGATATAAGGAGAGAAGCTGCAAACCGGCTTCTCCATATAAAAATATCGGGGCTGGGATAAAGGGAGGTGTCATTTCCCTGAGCCAGTCGGTCCTGCTCAGGCAGCACGCCGGGCTGCCGCAGGGCAGCACACCGGCCCTGGGGACAGCGAGCTGCCCCCTGGGACTTTGGGACCCGTCAGCCACTGCCAGGCTGGGATGGCAAGGCAGAAAATTTCAGCCAAACCCGTATATTTTGATAAATTGCCGCTGATCTCGGTGTTTCAGAAGTGGAAGTGCCCCAGCGGTGGGATGAGCACCCCTCTGCTGATGGTGAGGCTGGTGTCCTGCGTGGGGGCTGCCTTGGGGCACCCCAGGGGACGTTCCCGTGGGGTGGGCTTGGTGATGGGGCTCCCCATGGCACAGAGGCTTCTACCAGCCCAGAGCGGTGGCTCCCGGGGCGTACCCATGGGGGTCCTGCTCACCCAAGCTGTCCCAGCCCAGCCGGTCTGCAGGGCTTGGTGGTGCTGCCTGCTTCCTCCACGACATGGGGTCACTGCTTTCAGTTCAGAGCCCAGGTTTTACAATGCCAGCTATGGATCTCCCCCTTCCGTACAGCTGGCCTGGCTGCTTGTCCCTGCATTTTTGTGGGTTTGTTTGTTTACTTATTTATTTATTAACCAGGAGTGGTGGCACAAGTGGCAAAAGAACAGTCTGGGATGCAGGGACAGGGCTCGGGGGCTGAGCCTGGAGCAGACACTCGCTCCTGCAAAACGCACGCAGCGTCCTGCTGCACCACGTGGTCCTCCATCGACATTGGCACACCGAGGGCAACCCTCACTGGTTGTTTGACTGTCGGGGCCCAGGGCTTGTGTTTTAGGCTGATCCAGGTACAGAGATGACACATCTCCCTGGTTTCCAGAGCCCTGGAGCAATGGAAGGAGCATTTGTGTCCCAAGAAGATCCCGGTTGCTGGGGTGCAGCGTGGCATCGGTGCAGAAACCCAGCTTGCCTGGGCGCTGGAGGGAACCTCCCAGTGACATTTCAGGAAAAAAGAAAACAACACATTTTTATATTTTTAGTGGTCATCCTGTGCCGAGCCAGGACATCATTGTGTGAGTCCCACGGGCTGGCCCAGCGCAGTGCCCGGACCAGGGTTAATGCAGAAAGCAGCCGAGCATCTCCAAGGCGGCTCAGAGCCGCGGTGCCGGCTGCCCTGCGCTCATTAATGTGATCGAGTCGCAGCAGCTCCTGAAGCAGAAAGGTACTTGGGCATCGGCCCATTGCCTGCATTTGGTCTCTGCTCATACGGGCTCTGATTGTTTTGGGACCATGGCTGTTTCTCTGATTTGCGCCATCTCTGATTTTAGCCCCAGAGGTCCAAATCTCATCTTCCCGTTCGCCTGCCTGTGCACAGCGGTCTGCAACGCTGCTCCGCTTTCTCCCGTCTCTCCCTGATTAATGTGAAGCCCAGCTTCATGAATCATGCATGGAGCTTTATTTAGGATAATGATTTCTGACATCCAGCGCCTGGGCGCAGCATTTCGGGACGGACCGTTTGTGGCCAGAGAACTCCAGAAATAATGAGCCGACGTTTCTCCCATCCGAACCAGGAGCACAGAGGGGGGGAGGGAGATGGGCAACACAGCCCTGCCTCCTTCGGAGGCAATCACAGGTTGCTCCCTAATTAGCCAAATGTGTAAACGCTAAATATTGACATAGCTTTGCGGTTGCCTGTGCCTTGCAATCGCGTCGCATGCTATTAACCTACATAACCATCGGGGAAGGAGCATCTGCGTGCGCCTTGGCACAGGCAGGGCTGCAGAGGCAGGAATTCCCCCGTGCTGGTGCTGCTGCCGGTGCCCTGCTCCGCAGGATGCTACCGAAGGAGCTTGGAAACAGCTTCCCCTCTGCAGCTGGAGCCCCTCCGTGCCGCCCGGCTGTGTGAACAGCCCCCTGCCCGCCGGGGGTGGCTTTGGGGACGGCTGGGGGGGGGTCCTGGTGAGCTGTGCACCCGGGAGGGGATGGGGGCCCCTGGTGCTCAGTGGGCTGCAGGGGATGCTTTCCTGGCTGTGCACTGTTCCATGTGGGAGCCTTCAGGGGCTCCAAAGCTGCAGAAAGGTGGGGGTGCCTGGCCGAGGGGCTGCGGGTCTGGCTCAGGAGCTGCAGGAGGCTGGGGGCACGATGGGGCTGCAGGAGGCTGCAGGAGGCTGGGGGAGCTCCTGCCCTCGTCGCTGCCCAGCCTCCACGTGCCGAGCTCTCGCTACAGCCTCCATGCAACGTGGCTGGCTGCAGGGGAAAGAGGCTTCTGTCCCCGCTGCGGGGGGACAAGGGGCTGCTGGCATGTAGGGGTCTCCCCCAGCTACAGGGGGCTGCCACTGCTTTATTCCTTTGCTTTTTAATTAATGTATTAATTTTCTGAGGGTGGGTTTGTAGCCTGAAACAATGGCACTGTGTGTGTTGGAGAGACTCTATGTGCCCCCCAAAATATCCTGAACCCCCTGGCTGAGCAGCTCTGGCCACGTGCAGCAGGCTAAGCTGGCAGGTCCCCATGATGGCCATGTCCCTGGCGATCAGTCCCCAGGTCCCTGGCACGAGGGCCGAAGAGAAATGCTGCCTGCACGCCTGCTTCTGCACCAAGGGCATCCCTTACCAGAGTGCCTCTGGTTTCGTCTGACGGCTTCCTGGGTGTGCAGCCCCAGCAGGCAGCAGCCTGGTGAGGATTTCCAGGGGGATTCGGTGGGGACACGGAGCCAAGCAGCTCAGCAGGGCAAGGCACAGCCCTGCTGCCCCTCGGCACGTGTGCTGCTACCCCAGAGCTGGTTCTGCACCAGGATGAAGCTGCTCCTGGCAGCACTTCAGGGAGGAGAGGACGAGGGAGGGTCCCAAAGGCTTCACACTGCTTTGCACCCCCGGTGCCAGTGAGGGTGGTCGTGGCCAGGGGAGAAGGCTGGAGCAGGACGAAGGCATCCCCGTGCCATCAGACGGACCACGCTGGGGAGCCCCAGCTGCGAGAGAGCTCTGGTCTGGCCATGGGCACCTCGACTGCAGCCTGCGGGACTGGCCACGGGGGAGCCGAGCTCAAAGAAACAAAGAAAACCCCCCACGTGTTGAGGCACAGGGTGAATTCATAACTACGCTGACCTTCAGCGGGGACGGCCTGCTATTCTGCAGAGGTGTATTTATTCCTCGTGTGCGGGGACCAGAAGGGCGTTGACTCATTCTCCCTCCCGAAACGCTGCTGCCGCTGCGCAGAGCAGGCGGGGGCTGCGCTCAGCGCCCGGCCAGGGGCAGAGCGTGGATCTGCTCAGCCCAGGGGCTTTCCTCTGACGGGTTTGATGCAATTGCTGCATCCTACTGGGACTACAGCATCCCACTGCTGGCCCGGGCTAGTTAAATAACCCTCCCTTTGCAAAGGTTTTCAAAGCTGTAGTAATTCTTATTAGGCCGGTCTGAATCATCTCCTGAAAAGGTCTCGCATCGCTCCGGAGCGCCAAGCTGCTCTGTATTCAGGCCCTGATCACCCACTGTGCTGAGCCAGAGCACGAAATACGCAGGGAGGAGGCTCCAAGAAAATATTTAAAAGATGTTCAAGTGTGCAAGGGGCATGCCGAGGGTGAGACTTTCCCTCTCCGTCCTCTGCCTTGTCTCCATTTCGGGGTGGACCAAGGTGTCCCGTGCGGAGCCAGGCTCCCGGCGTGGTGCTGGCGGGTCCGTGGGGAGCCCCCTGGGTCCTGTCCCTGCAGACGGCAGCGAATGTTGGGTGCTCCCTTTGGGATCCCGCCCGGTATCACCCAGCAGTGACGGGCCCACCACCTCGCGTCCCGAGGGCAGGTGGGCAAAGACAGGTCTCCAGCAAGCAAAAGGAGCCTAAAGGCTCCGCGCCCTTCACGGGGACACGATGGGTGTGCTACCCCAAACCTGGGTCCTTGGGTGAAGCCTTCACCCCTGGTGGCCTCCTCCCAGGAGAGGGTCTCACAGCTGCGAGCCCCCGGCTGTGGTCAGGCCCCAGGCAGAGGACCAAGGGCTCTGTTCCCGTGCTGCTCTAGCCCCAGGGGAGCAGATGATGGGGGCAGAGGCAGCAGGGAAGCGTCTCCTGGCTGGCACAGGGCGTTCTGCTCCCCTGCTGTCTGCTGGCATGAATACCTACGATGCACGGCGGAATTCCCTCCTTCCCCCGAGACCCAGATCCGAAGGATTTCCAGGCAAAACCCGCTGCCAGCAGCTTCCCGCAGTCAGGGTCATGCCTTCCCCACGTGCATTTGGGTGCATCGCCCTGCTCCTGCCAGGCAGTGCTGGCTGTCCCCGGGGTGCAGGTGAGCCTCACCCCCAGCGTGGGGGCTTCGGGGGGGGGGGGGGGGAGAGGAGGGTTAGTGCCGCAGCTCCAGGTGGGTGTTTGAGGCTGCTGTGTTATCTGATTCCTAACCTGCAGCACCCCAGAGAAGAAAGAACCCCTGAGGGACCCTCGGGCATCCTCCTCTGGCCGCCTTCTCCATGTCCTCCTGCCCAGCTGGGTGGCAGTGGTGACAGGGAAAGGAGGAAAGATATTTGCAGCCTTCACACGGAGGTCCGCACGTCCCATACAGCAGCCTACAGGATAACGAACCCTCCTGTGCTGTCTCCTGTCCCCTGCCCCCACGAAGGAGCAGCTCTCCTGGGCACCGAGGGCTGGGCTGGCCCGGGGCACCAGCACTGCTGGCGGCACCCAGTGCCTGCAGCTCGGCGCTTAATCAGACCAATTAGCAATTTAATCTTGTTAACAAAGCGGGATAATTGCAGCATTATCAAATCAGCCAGCTGTATGGAAATGCCTGCTTAATAGCTGATAATGGCTGGCGCTGCCGGAGGAGGGGAGCTGCGGTCTGTGACTGATGGACGTGCCACCACGCGTGCCATCACGCCCGCGCGGCCACGGGGACAGCCTGGGGACAGCGCCGGGGCTCTGCCCTCCCTCTTCGGCATAAGGACGGCAAGGGAAGTCACCATGGGAGGACTCTGTGCTGGTCCTAAATGCTGTCCAATTTCCCACCTGGGTTTGGTTGCTCCCAGCCCCCGGCCCTCCTTCTGCCTGCCCCTGCTGGCTCACCCGGTGTTTTTATCCCCCACGGGCACCGTGCGAGCTGTTGGCGCGTCCCTGTCATTTGCGGGGTTCCTGCAGCAGCCACCAGCCGGCTGCACGCTGCCGACTTGTCTCGGCACCCCCTGAATGCCTGGCCCCGATCAGCTGTGCAGGAGTTACAGAACTTGGGCTGTGTTTCTGTGCCATGTCTTGAGGCTCTCCCAGGCACTCCTCTTCAGCTGAATTTCCCCTACCAGCTCGGGTCCAGTGAGGGGCTCAGCACCCCCGGGTTATGGGGCTGTGCAACCCCTCCCTAGGTGCTTCGTACCCGCAGGGGGTCCTGTTCCCTGTCCCACCGCCCTGCCCAGCTCGGGTGCCCCTGGGGACACGCTGCCCACCCGGATCCCTTCAGCCTGCTGGGAGGTCCCTGACGTGTCCCATCGGGTCTCGCTGCAGCCCCTCCAGCCCTCCTCTCGGGCTCTGTGTGCCTGGGGAGGGGTTTGCTGCCCCCGGGCAGCCCCTAACCACGTGCTGGGTCCAGAAGGTTTCCTCCTCTTCCCCTGGCACAAATCCTGGGGAGAAAGCAGCAGTGGGAACGTGCACCAGGGTGGGCCTGAAGAAGGTCAGGAGGGGGAGACGCACACCACGAGCACTCCTGGGACAAGCTCCTTTATTTGTAACAGCAGCGGGGAAGGGAAGGGAGAGGGCGAGCAGACAGCTGGTAGCATCGTGTGGCAGCCGGTCCTGCAGCCGGGGAGGTCCGGAGAAGCCGGAGAAGCCCCCCGGCCTGTGCCGGGACCTCACGCTGGGGAAAGGGAGAGGGAGAGAGGGGCTGAGAGAGAGCACCTGGGCCACCCCCAGCCCTGAAAGCCACAGCCGCCTCCCTGCCCAGAGCCACGGCCGCCGCGGCCCCCAGCGCTGAGCGGGTGGCTCCGAGGGGACGGTACCGTGGGACGCGGGGACATTGGGCGGGCGCGAGAGGCATCTCATCCCGCAGGGGCCCTGGCAGCACTTCTGGTGGCGGGGGCACTGCCGGCTGCTGTCGCACGTGTTCGGCGGGTTGGGCCTGGCGCAGGTGACGCGGACGTGCGGGCAGGACCAGGCGGTGCCTGCAAGGCGAGGGGGCTGCAGCCCAGGAGGGTCCCCAGAGGGCTTTGTCCCCTCCTGATGCGCAGGCCGGGTGCCAACCCGCCCCCTTGGACACCTCTCCTCCCTCCTAAGACGTCTATTACCTGCTGGCAGCTCCATCCAGGCGATGAGCATCCCCACGAGGAGGAGGGCTGCCACGGACCTCATGCTGCTGCGTCCCCTGGGAGATGTGTGTGGTCACTGGGGGATGCTGGCACTTAAATTCCCGGGGGAGGAGGGGGGTGGGAAGCAGGCTTGGGGGTGGGGGGGTGCCAACGTTTGTGCCTTTTCCGGAAGCCTTTTGCACAAGACAGGGATGGGATGGTGCCGTTGCTCAAAAAGCTGGTACTGCCTTGCACAACCGCCCCGTGCGGCTGCACCTGGGGCCGGGGGGCAAAACGAGGGGAACTGATCCTGGGGGGGGGTCTGCCCACTCCTGCACAGGTACACTGCGCCAGGAGAAGCCTTCACGGGGACCCTGCGATGATCTCTTCTGGGGGTTTGCTGGGGAGAGGCAAAGATCCCCCCTGCACAAGGAGCGTGCACCCCTGCCCCAGGCACAGCTGTTTTCTGCGGGTGCTCTTGGGCAATGGGCAGTTGCTCCACTTCTCCCCAGCGGGGTAACGTCCCCTCACCTTGTGCAACGCTTCCCAAAGGGATCCTCGCTGCAGGTAGAGCCCAGAGCTGTGCTGCAAGCAGGTGCGGGGGATGTCCTGGGGGGGGGGAAGGCACCCCCCAGCCACGCACACAGCCCCCGGTCATCCCATGGTCCTGCAGACACAGCCTGGGGCAGCCCCTGGTTTCGTACCCAGGCAGGGCAAGGGCCAGGAAAAGCACAAGCATCACCCCTCTGTGCCCCGTGTGGTCCCTGCCATCGCCTTGTCCCCTGGAGCCCCAGGGCTCTGTGGGCATCTCGCCATGCCCTTCCCCGCTCTGACGGCCCTTATCGTGTCTCCGCGTGCCCTGGTAGCTGGCCTTTAACTCACGGAGAGCTGTTAATTATTGCCCAGCTCCCTAACGATCCTGTGGCTACATGTAGCTCTTTGCAAAGTCATTTGTTGAACAACTGGGGAAGGATTCAGGCAACCCAAATAGAACACTACCGATGGGAAATAGAAGCACTGGAGCAATTTTAGAGCAATCTTTAGGAGTTCAGCTGCTACGGGGGGGGCGAGAGGACAGTGTGGGGCTGGACAGGGTCTGGCCAAGGCAGTGCTTGGAGCTGCACCTCCGCGAGGAGACAACACCAAGGCGCAGAGGGGGATCCGGCAGCTGAAAAGCGGGGTGGAAAAAAAAAATCCCTCTGGGAGAGCTGATAGAGCTGTGTCCACAGGGGAAATGTCTGAAACCTGCTTCTATTGCAGCCCCTGTGGAAGGACCCGGACCATGGCAGTGTGAACACGGGACGGACGCAGTGGGGCACCCCTTGTCCCACCGCCCTGCGCTGCAGGGACAGGTCCCACGGAGCCGTCCCCAGCACACCCCCCGACTGCCCCACGTGGAAAGGGCCTGGGCTGAGCAGCGCTCAGGGTGCTGCAGGATGGCGCTGCCATTTCTCCTCTTCCCGGTTTGTTTTTCCCAGGGATGGCCAGCGGCACCCTTTCACCTCGGCTCAGGGTGTGAGCGGGGCCAAGCTCCCTCTTCATCAGGGTGCACGAAGCACACCAGGGACAGCTTGTGCCTTGTAGACCAGCCCTTGTCCCTGTTACGCAGCAGCTCGGGGCGATGCAGTGCTTTTTTCCCCGTCTCTCCACCCATCCTTCCCCAGCTGGCCCCAGGGGACACCCCGCTCACCTCGGGGTCCCCGGGGAGGGGTGCCCTAACCCAGCACACCCTCCTCAGCGCTGGCGGCTGGTGCCACCTAGTGAGAAGCCACCACGGGTGCTCCGCAGGACAGGGCCCTGAAGGGGCTTTGCTCTGCCCTGGGGTGCTCTCCCAAAAAATCCCAGCTCGGTGAGAGCCGGCTGGTGCCCAGCTCCTGCTGCTCCCCCCTCGTCCCGTTGTGCCCCTCGCTGCCCCCACAGCCTCCTTGTGCTGTCCACTTCCCATCCCTTGTCCCTGGGGCAGGACCCCCAGCGCTCGCACAGCCCCAAGGTCTCGCTGTGAACCCTGCTGCAGCCTGCCTTACACACTGCCAACGTGCCAGCAGTCCAGCCGAGGCTTAATACAAACTCTCAGTGTGCGCCATTATCTGCTCTAATCAAGCCTGTTATTAAATCCTAGACTGTTTTTTTTCGTTTATTTTTTTCTTTTCCTTTTTAATTTCCACTGTGTGCTTTTCAGGGAGCTGCATGCCAAGCAGGGAGGTCCATCTCCATCGGCAGGGCTGCAGCCCCCTGGTGGGATTAGGCTCACGCCTCTGCCTCGGTTTGTGAGCCCCATCCTTGTCCCCACCGGGGACCCACTTGGGGTGCTCAAGCAAGGATTTTCCCAAAGGATTTTCAGAGCCTGAGGGCACAGGGATCTGGCAAAAGCCAGAGGGCCCCTGCTCGGACACAGATGCTTCCACGGCCCCACAGCCCAGCAAAAAGGAGCAAGCCACGTCCTACAAATCTCCAGGGTGTTTATTGTCAAGATAGAAATTTCCATATATAAAATAAGTGTTTAAAATAGCACTACCCTGTTCTTGACACGAAATATATATGTACACACACATAGATATTTATAGAAAGAATTATTACCATTTTGCTATGTGATAAAAAAAACCAACAAACAAAAACACAAGATAATGACCAATTCCCAAACCACCCTGCCAAAACAGGGACGAGGGAATCCTGATGCCCGCTCACCCATGGGTGCATGCAGGGGCTGTGTCCCCACGGCCAAGGGGCTTACACCCCGTCCAGCCCCCACGCTGCCGGCAGCTCGGGCTCGCCCTGCCGGCAGCAGCTCTCCGGGTGCCCTCACGGCCGGGTTTTTCTCTCACAAAGCACCTTGGTGAGCACTGGGGCTGGAGCCAGGAGCTGTAGGAGCTGTGCCACATCTCCTCTTCCAGCGCCCAGCCTGCCCAGCTCACCCCAGCTTGGAGGAACAAGGCAACTGCAAGGGCTGAACCCCTTCACTTTGCGGCAGGGCTTCTGCTCAAGTTCTTTTTTTTCCTTTTTTTGTTTTTTTAGTACACTCCACGTCCCCTCGGGATTTTGTGATACAAGAACAAACAACGATGCTTTTACACATAAGCTAGCAATAACAGCTCCACGTAGCTACTGGAGGTCCCCGTGCCCCACCTGAGCACTGCGGCTCTCCGCGAGGATCACTTCTTGCGGGCGATCTGCTTCTCCAAGGCTTCCAGTCTGGCCGTCATCTGAGCAAGTGAGCATGCTAAGGAAACCGCGAGCTGGGCAAAGAGCGAGAAACGTGCCCCAGACGAGCATGGACTGAGCCTTACCTGCGCCTGCTGGCACCCAGGGACCCTCCCTTTGGAGACCGTGGCTGGGACCCATGCTGTGAGATGTCACAGCGCTGCTTTTTTCTATTGAAAGATCCCACAGTGTTCACCGGCCAGCACAAGCTGCCCCGGCCGTCCCCACCTCCCATCCCTGCTGCCAGCCCCTGTGCCTCCCCCGGCAGGAGTTTGGATGCAGCCCCCTAGAGCTGCGGGCTGCTCTGCGCCCCGGCGAGCCCACGCAGCACCCAAAGGATATTCCTCTCGGTCAGGCTCTGCAGGATGGCCACGGTGTTCGTCTGGAACTGCACCAGCGCCTCACACTCGCATGGGCTCCGGATCTCCGTCTCCCCTCTGCCCTCCTCTGTGTCAGTGGGATTTGGGAGTGCTCAGAGCACAGTGCCACGGCCGGCCCCGCTCACATCCCCCCCCGATGCAGCACCATCCCCTTGTCTTTCCAGCGCTTTTGCATTAAACCCCTCACCCCCAGCTTCTCCTCTTCCAAATAATCCCTCCCTGAGACCCACCCCTCTAACGACAACAGCAAGAGGAGATCAGGAGAGGGGTACCCTAGGGTTACAGCAGCCCTGGGGCTCAGGTTAGGGGTTCTGCCTGCCCCTGCCAGGCTGCCACAAGCCTCATGGATGATGATGGTGATGATGGGTGAGCCACGGGGTGGCAGGGGCACGAGTCACCCTGCCGGCTCCTCGGGGAGAGGAGGGCTCGTGGCTGAGCACCCACCTGGGCAGATGTTCAGCTTGAAGTTCTCCACCAGGTGGGTCATGGTGGTGAAGTCTGCCGAGTAGGAGAAGTGCTGCTCCACCGGCTCGGAGGCGATGGCCCGCAGCTCCTCTTCCACCGCCTTGCCGACACCCACGGCGAACATGACGATGCCTGCAGGGCGAAGCTGGACCCTGAGTGCCCCACGGCAGGTGATTCCCAAACCCAGAGCAAGTAAGGCTGAGTGCTTCTGCACCCTGGGGTTTCCCCCATGTGCGGCATGGATTTGGGAAGGACAGGCAGGAACGGGCAGGGGCACAGCAGCACCAGCACGGTGCATGCTGCGGCATTAGCGGTGCTGTTCAGAGCATCCTGACACCACCGTGCAGGCATGGCTGGGATGCAGGCAATGCAACTCCACAAGCCTGGGTGCTGTGAGCAGGCTAAACACATGTCCCAAGAGCCAACCATCCCAAGGAACCATCCTGGGATGGTTCCCAGCCCCCTGCCCCTCTCACCTGACTCTTTTGCTCTCCTGGCCCACTCAGAGATGTCGTCCTGGGAGCGCCCGTCCGTGAAGACAAGCCCGATTCTGGGTACGTTGTGGGAGAGGGGCCTGGCCCCTTCCAGCTCGGAGAAGCTGTGCTCTACCATGTGCTTGAGGGCAAGGCCGGTCATGGTGCCTTTCTCCATGTACTCCACCTTCATCACGGCCGCCTTGATCTCGTCTGCGCTGTGGTACTTGTTGAGGGGGAACTCGGTGCGGACGCGGCTGGAATACTGCACCAGCCCCACCCGCGTGCCCTGCGGGGACACCTCCAGCAGGTCCACGATGCGGTTCACAAACTGCTTCACCAGCTCGAAGTTCTGGGGCCGGACGCTCTTGGAGCCGTCGATCACCATCACCAGGTCGACGTGCCCGGCCCCGCACCCTGCAGGCACACGGCGGGGTGAGAAGGGACCGGCGGGACGCTGCTTGGGCCCCTGGGAGGGGGTGAGGCTGGGAAGTGGAGCAAGAATGCCTGGGGACCTCCCTCCAACCTGCTCCACGGCCACCCCAGGGTCCCCTGGATGTCCCTCCTAGGTCTCCCTTTTCCCGAACCTTCCCCCAAATCTCCTGTTGCACCCTCTGGGCTCTGTCTCTGCGGACACAAGCCCTCATCCACCCACACGGAGCCCCTTGCAGCTGCCCATGTGGGTGAAGCCCTCGCTGGGAGCCGGGTGCCCGGCAGCCCCACGCTGCAGGCCAGAGGGTGAGCTGCACCTCGGTACTCAGTGCTGCACCCCAAAACTCACTGCATCACCCCGGTACTCAGTGCTGCACCCCGGTACTCACGGCTGCACCCCTTCCCGTCAGCCTGGAGCTGCTGCCCCTCGGGGCACACGCAGCGGTACGAGCCCTCGCTGGTCACGCACTTGAACTCGCAGCCGTGATCCACTCCGTTGCAGAGGTCGGTGGCTGGGGACCAAGGCAAGGGCACGGGGTTATCCCGGTGTGAGCAGGGGACCCAAAGCCCCTGTGCATCCCACGGGACTCACCCCTGCAGGAGCTGCCGTCGGGCTGCAGCGTGAAGCCGTGGCGGCAGCGGCAGCGGTGCCCGCTGGGGATGCTCACGCACTCGTGCTGGCAGCTGTGGTTCCCGAAGCTGCAATAATCGATCACTGGGGAGAGAAGGAAGCAGGGGGAGGCTGGCAGGGGGCTCTGCGGGTCCCGCTGTGGCGTGGGGCAGGACCAGGGCCCTGCTTGTGGCAGCAGAGTAAAGCTGGGGAGACGCTGAGCCCGTGTTTCCAGCACGAGCAAGGGCAGGGGAAAGGGGAGACATACTGAGGGACAAGGGGAGGATGAGAAGAATCAGGTGAAGGAAAGGAAGAAGCAGCAGGGGGGAGACGGACACGTACTGGTGCAGGTCCTCTTGTCCTGGTTGAGGTAGTAACCTGGGCGGCAGCGGCACGAGTAAGACCCACGAGCGCTGACGCACTGGTGCTCGCAGCCGTGCCTCCCGTCGGCACACGCGTCGATGGCTGTGGGGGAAGCAGACACCCGTCACCCTCCTGCCTCGGTGTCCCTGGGGCAGTTCCCCAGGCACAGCACCACGAGGCAAGAAGGAAAGGTGGTGGCCAGAAGCAGTCAATGCTGCTCGGCCCTCCCGGCACCCAAAGGTGCACGGTGCACCCGGCTGCTGCTGGCCTCGCTGGGCCCTCTGCTGCATTTCAGCTCCCTTCCAAAACACCTGCACCTGTCAGTCCCTTGTGAAAGTTAGAACAGAAAAAGGTTTTTACGGGAGCAGGTCTTTCCATCTGCGTTGAGCCTGTAGCCGGGGTTGCATTCACAGTAGAAGGAGCCGGGGGTGCTCATGCAGCTGTGCTGGCAGCCGTGGTCGCGCTCCACGCACATGTCCACCCCTGGAAGACAGAGAGGGGTCAGAGCGGCCCATGGGCTCCCGTACAGCTCTCCTGCACAGTCCCTGTCCCCGCGGGGTGACCCATAGGGCTGATTTCCAGTGCACGGGCACAGGAACCCCTTGTGCTGTGCAGGTTTTTGAACGACTTTGGCGTTCGGGTCTGCCCGAGCACTAAATGGATGCTCAATATTAATTGCTACTGTTGAGAGCCTGAGCTCAGCTGTTCTTCATGAAGGAGCCCAGGTAGCTATGTCCGCACATCCATGTGAACAGACCCGGCTGGGAAATGGGCACTGGGACATGGAGGCAGCAGGCAAAGGCATTGCCAGAAGGGCAGCCTGCCCCAGGGCACATCTCAGCCCCTGTGCGAGGCACAGCTCCTGCTGGCCAAGGCTGCGTGTGACCACCCCAAACACCCCCGGAGGGCCATCTTCTCTCCTGCTCTTGGTACAGGGTGAGGAGCAGGAACCGGGACCCCCGTCACCACCCCGCCGCCGTGGCTCTCACCCACCGCACAGCTTGTCCTGGAACTGCTTCCCGAACTGCCGGATGAGCTCGAAGGACTCCACGAGGAAGACGTGCTCCTCCAGCGGCGGCGAGGCCATGGCCCGCAGCGAGCTCATGTCTGCCCGCTGGATGCCCACCGCGTATATCTCGATGCCGGCGTCCCGGGCCTGCGTGGCCACCTCGGTGACCCGGTCCTGGGGCCGCCCGTCGGTCACCACGATGGCGATGCGGGGGATCCTCTTGTGTGGCGGGCGCGCGCCCTCCTGCACCGTGAAGGCCACGTTCATGGTGTACTGGATGGCCAGCCCCGTCATGGTGCCCTGGGCCAGCGGCACGATGCCGTTGATGGCCTTCTCCATCTCCTCCCGCGTGAAGAAGGTCTTGAGGGAGAAGATGTTCTGCACCTGGCTGGAGTACTGGATCACCCCCACGCGCGTGGCGTTGGGGCCCACGTCCAGGTTGCCGATGATGTCGATCATGAAGCGCCGCATGGTCTCGAACTCGAAGGGGCGCACGCTGCGGGAGCTGTCGATCACGAAGACGATGTCCAGGGGGCCCGTCCTGCACTTGAGGGCTGGAAGAGGGCAAGGAGGTGGTTTAGCCTGCGAGGAGCAGAGGTGTCCCGTTCAGGTGGCTTTAGGGGTGCTCACAGGGGAAGGAGAGGGCAGGTCGGGGCTCACTGGCACCTTCGCACTGCCAGCTGAACCTATGGAGGGTGCCTGGTAGGGAGGGAGTGGGAACAAGAGGCAGGGGACACATGCCCTGGCCATGGGGCTATAGGGAATGGCAGTGTCCCCTCATCCCCAAATCCTCCTGCTGCCCTGCCCCTGCACAAACACCTCTGTCTGTCCGGATTGGCCCTGGCAAGGCTCAGGCAGTTTTAGGCAGTGGCGTGTTCATCTCCGCAGCAATTCCTCTGTCCCTCCTGCAGCTCCAGCCTCCTGTTTTTTACTGCATTTTTCCAGTTCCTGTCTAAAACCAGAGCTTTCTATTCTTTTTTTTTTTTTTTTAAAGGGTAAAAAAAAAAAAAGAGACAATGAAAAGCCTTGCTACAGACATGCACATCGAGAGGGTTGAGCCAAACAGCCTCTCTGGGATACTCTTGGATACATGGGTGCAACTTCCAGTGCAAACTGGGCGGGTGTTTAGCAAGTGAAAAGCCAATGAACATATTTTGCTTGGCTTGTGTGCACCAGAGCCTGGGAGAATTTGGCCGTAATGGTAAGCAAACACTCCGAGCTCCCCTGGGACGATGCCCAGACCGGGGCTGTCATCCCAGCTGCTCCCAAGTGCCCAGAGGTTTCTGAGACATACTCAGCTCCTTTCTCCATATGGTGCTTTCATGGTTTTTGAAACTGGAACTGATCTGGCCACCTCTGCCAAGGGAGGTGCCCCTGAATTTGCTTCATCCCCCCACCAGGAGACCCACATGTGTGGAGGGGTGCAGGTGAGGACCCCGCATCCTCCTGGGGATGCCCCAAAGCATCAGGCCCCCACCAAGCCTTCCTCCGAGAGCTTTGCTGCCCTCACACACTCACTTATCTCCCCTCTAGACAATTCACAGCAGCCGGGGCTCACCTGCAGGCTTTGGTCTGGCTTCCAGCGTCGCTAGCACAAGCAGGAGGAGAGGAGCGACCGGCAGGAGCTTCATTGTTGCTGCAGGCCCTGTGGGGAGGAGAAGTGCTGTCAGTGCTGACCCCAACGGCTCACAGGTCCTGCTGGCGAACCCCACGGGCAGGAGGTGCCCCTGGCACTGCCAAAACCCCCAGACAGCAGCAGAAATTGTGCCAGATCTGTCCCCAAACCTCCCCGAAACCCAGGGACTGTTCCAAGCGAGGACGGGCAGCCTCAGCGCCGCTACGTTTCATTACAATAGCAACGATTTGCCAAGTGAAAAACCCGGCCTGATTTTCTGCTCTGGGTGGAGCTGGCCACCGGACAAGCCTTATTTTCACTCGCAAACCATGCGGCTGGGATGTTCAGCCAAGCGCTCCCTGCCTGGCGCTACGGCCGCTCGCCGCAGCCAGAGGACGAGGGGAGCTCCGCGCCCGGGGACGCGCGGCCACGGCTCCACCGGTCCCAGCATCACGGGGCCACCAGCTCCATGCTGGGAAGAGACACCCCAAAATTTAATGCCAGCCCGGGCAAAACCTGCTCAGAAGTCTCACAGAGTCACTGGAAAAGACTGCTTTTCCAAGAAGCTCTGTGAATTTATTCTCTGCCTTTTTCCAGGCTGCCCTGGGAGAGCAGAAAGCAAAGACGTCCGCATGCACAGGAGGTGATGGTGCCTGTGCAGATGGGCTTGTGGGACCTGGGTGAAGGATTTGAGCATTTGAGGTGGGATAGCCGAGGGAACAGGTATTTAGATCAGCTATCCAAAACCTCAGCTTGTTGCTCGTCTCCCTCCCTGCCCATCTCTGTGTTTTCTTTCCTTGGCTTTGGCTGCCCTCGTCTGGCTTCTGTATTTCCATGGGTTTATTTGGGGGGGCTATAAGGCAGGGACTGAGCAGGTGCCAGCCCTCCTGCCACGTCTGAGCCTAGTGAAAGAAATAGCAAACCTGGGGGCTGCAACAGCACAGCCTTGGTGCAAGGAGAGCAAAATCAGGAGGTGCCCGGGCACCACTGGATAACGGGGATCACCAGGAGGGAGCCCAAAGCCCCAGCATCCAGAGCAGCCCTGGCACAGGTTGGAAACCCAAGGAGCGGCAGGGAAATACTGCAGGCAGTGTGGCTTCCCCAGGGAGATGGGGAGCAGGCACTGGAACAGCGCTTGTTGAAAAAGCACACTGGAAATTCGCTTTATCGGTGGTTATCGGCTGATATTTGCTTAGCCCCGTGAGGTCTCAGTTGTAATTCATCACCGGGGTTTCCACTTAATTGCTGAGAGATTGTGTGCAGCCCTGAACCCAATGTATTTGATGCTGATAACAGGTTGCACAGCTGCGTCTTAAAATTGCCTCCAGTGTTCACACCTGAAAAACAACACTGGAGAAGTCAGAAGGACAGAAAAGGGCTGCAAGAGGAACGTGGGGTCCCGAATACCAGCCTCACAGGGAGAGACTTGCTGTTCACCTTTAACTTGGCCAGACTTCGATTTGTGCCCACTCACAGAGCCAGCTCCACGAGGAAGGTTTCTAGGAGCAGAATCCAGCAGGAGAGCCCCGGCAGCACCCAGGGGCTGGAAGCTGAAGGCAGACAGGGGCAGAGGACGGAGGAGACACAGCCCCCCACCGGGGAGCACCACCAGCCCCAGCTGCTGTCCTGGGGCTGCAGCCTCACTGAGCCCCTCCTACAATACTTTTTATTTTTATAGGACAAAGTGCTCACTAACTGCCAAATATTCTGGGGGGCAGCTGTGCCACCTATTTCACTTCTGCAGGTCTCTGCTCTCCAAGCCTCCCTGCAGCGGCAGGCTGGCACCGAGCCTGCGTCTCGCAGCATCCAGAGAGCTTCAGAGCCAGCCCAGAGGGAGGAATGAGCTCGCGGGCCAGGAACCGAGGAGGAGAAAACCAGTTCACGACTGATCTATTTTTAACAGCATCCGAGTGTTGGATGAAGCCTTCACGCTCCCCGTGGCTGGAGGGGCTGGACCAGGCAGGGCACGGCGGCTCAACCACGCATCCAGCTCCGAGAGGGTTGTTTTGGCTGTCCCCAGTTTAATCAAACACCCAGCAGCAAGGCTGATAGGGATGGGGAAGCTGAGAAACCCCCCGAGCATCCCTCCCACTAACCCACACTGGGCAATTCCCAGAGCTACCTGCTTTTCTCGCTCCCCATGGGGGATTCCCCCTCCCCGAGCCCCCCACCACCAGGAGCAGGAGGGAGATGGGTGGGAAGCGGGCGGCTGGCAGGCAGGTGCTGCGAGGCAAGGCAAACAGCACCAGGGACCTTGAGATAACGCCGAGCTATAAAGGAGAAAAGGGCCGGGGGGGTGAGCGCTGCGTAGGGCTGGCTCTGCCCCGCGGGACGCCGTGCACCAGTTCCCCACTTTTCCAGGGGGAAAGCCAGCCCGTTGCTTTTCCTCACTGAAGGAGATGGTCAACACGTGGGGCAGCAAAGGGACGAACCACACGTAGGGGCAGAAGGGCTGGCAATGAGCCCAGGCTCTTCTCAGCTCCCCTCGTGCCCTGGGACAAGGAGGACGCCGGGATGAACCCCCAGAGGCAGCCAGGTAAGGCAGCCCCCTGGGGTGCTCACCTCCCTCCCGTCCTGGTCCTGCTCCCTGCCAAGTGCTGAGCCTCGGGGAAAGAAACGAGCCGCTTCGGGTTTCAGCCTGGCCTCCTTGGCAGCGCTCTGCTGGCTGCAGGTTGACAGAAATGCTCTGAATATTCCCCTTCTGATTCAGCCGCGCAGGTTGGACCTGGGCACATCCTCCGCTGGGCAAGCTGAAACGGCAGGGCTGGGGCGATGCAGCCGGCACGTCTCCTTCTGTAAAAACAGGGACTGGGCTTCATCTGCTGGTGTGTAGGAGGAATGGAGAATATGGAGAAATAGGGGGGTGAGAGGCTCAGGAGAGCACTGTGCATTCACAGACAGGACAAGCGCTGGCCGTGGTGTCCTGGGGAGAAGAGCAGACCCCTGTGTTTACCTGGTCAGAGCCAGGTCTTAGACACAACCATGTTTAGAATGGGTGGTGCGGAAGGGATGCACGGCGCTGATGCTGTGTGTGCTGTCAGCTAATAGCACCTACTTCTGTGCTGGAGATCTTGGACAACGTTAGTGCAGCTCTAGACATGGTGTCCCCATGACCCCTGTGCCTCTCCACACACCCGGCTTGGTTCTGTGCCCAACCGCAGGGCTTTTCTTCGTAGAGACCCCACCAGGCAGTTTTGCAGGCCATAATTCACCTCCTGCCTGAGTATTATTCAATAAAGTGTCAAAGACGACCCAAAATGCACTCAGGAGCCTGGACACAGAGTCCTTGTGCTCAGGACAGCACCACAGAGCTGGCCTCAGGCTGGAAGAAGGGGACACCAACGTGTGCCTGCACTTCGCAGGACAGCGAGCCATCCTTTGGGCCCATGCCCAAAAGAAATTCTTCCCAAAAAGTGCAGGTGGGGCCAGGGGAGGACGACAGAAACACGTGCTGCCCCAGGCATGAGTGACAAGGAAGCAATGATTGCTGCCTGGAAAGATGCAGGCAATCTGCGTCAACCCAGAGACCCCTCCCGATGTTGGGTCTTGCTGTGCAGACCCCATGCACGTTGTCTGGATATTTGCAAGTGTCTCGAGTGAAAGGCCGAGGCACGGGCTGGCCCTGGAGCTGGAGCCACGATCCTCTGGAGGGCTGCCCAAAGGTCGGTTTCTCTCTGTTGCTGGACTGAAGCCCAGTTTCAAAGTGGAACTGTTTCCCAGCTCCCCTTTTTGTGACACCTGTGCTTCTCTAGAGCTTGTAACCTGCACAGTGCTCCGGAGCAGCAGAGCAGGGCCAATTTGAATGGAGGGGGCTGATGTGAAAGAGGTGAAGCCCAGCCCTGCGCAGCCCTTTGCAAAGGGGTGCTCAGAAACACCTAACCTCGGTGCCCACCCCGTGCAGAAGGCTTGTGCATCCCTTTCCAGCAGCAGGGCTCCTTCAGGGGCCAAAGAAAGGCTGCCTGCACCCCAGCAAGGCTAAAGTCCCTGGGCTGAAATGGAGGAAAGAAAACACAAACCAAAACCAAACTAAAACACAACCAGAGCCTGCCCCAGGTCTCATGCACTCAGCTGCTCGTTAGCAGCACAGCAGAGGGGTGCTGACACATCCCCCAGCACAGCAGCTCCCTTCCCGGGTTTCTGCACCCCGAGCACGAAGCTCCAGACTCCTCGGACACCCTGGGTGCCTGCTTGTCCCCAGCCGTGTGCCCGGGGCTCAGTCCCTAACACAAAGCTCGTCCTGAGCAGCATGAGAGGCTGCAACTCCGGCTAACCGTCCTGGGGTGCTCCTGCTGAGCCCCACATCCACCCTGGGGGCCGCCTTGCAGAGCAAGGGAGCATCAGTGAGTACCATCGCGTAAAGACCAGAGAAACAGAATGGATTTCCAGTCCAAAAGCAACAGAGAATGAAATCTCCCCCCCTTTATAAGGACTGGCATGCCCTCGGTCCCTCCCCGACGCACGTGTGGGATAACGAGAGCAGCCTCTTCCCAGGACATCGCAGCGCTCTCCGGTTACAGCGCTCAGCAGCTCGTCTGGGCCAAGGGCCACCTGGAAGGACACGGTGTTTAAGAGACAAGGCTGTGCTTCTCAAACAGCACATCGTGCCTTCAGACCCGACGGGAGGGCTCTAACAGGAAAGCCTTGCTGGATGCTGGGGGGACTCCTCTGAAAAAGCCAGTTCCGCATTAATGGGGCCCATTCCCACGCTCACTGGGGTTAGCATCTTTCCCTAAAGCTCAGGCTGCCTCTGGGGCAGAGACGTTTCTTGTCTGGGTCCATTTGCAGGGCGAGTGGCAGATGTCTGTCTCACAGCTTATCCTCACGGATTTAACATCCCAAAGTCCCAACAAGCTTGTGCTATGAGGTGGCATTTGCCACAGCCAGCATTTCCCTTCTGAGGGGAACCCAATGGGCAGAGCATCCCCTTTTGGGTGTTCCCCACAACAGCAGGTGGGGTCTTTCTCTGACCTAGTCCTAAAATACCTGCCGTGCTCGGCAGCTGAGCTAGGAGGAACTCCTCTTGTCCAGCCAGCTCCGCTCGGAAGCACGCAGTACCTGGGCTCTGAGGCAGCCGGCAAGAAAAAAAACACACATATACACTTGCACATTAAACATGGCCTTTGAAAGCACGTGTTGAAGGTGTGGCCAAGAGGAAAACATCAGCTGGTCAGACAGTTCTGACTGTTCAATAAGTCACGTCAAGGGATGTCTCCTGTTGCAGGTTCTCTGTTCTTTGTTATCCTTACCCTGCACGTGTCCCCTGAGCTGCACGCAGCCCTGCTCCTGCTGGGCATTTTCAGCAAAATGGATGGGCCTTGGAATAATTCTAGGTTTTGACAAAGAATAATCACCAGGGGAAATGCTCACCTTCCAGACTCTTTCAAAATCAAATGCTCCTCTGCAAACGAGCCCCTGGAGGACAGCTGACCTGAGCCAGGAGACCTCAGTCCTTGGAGGAAGAGAGGCATGGGCCATCCAGAAGCTGAGGCAGCAATCCACGGCCCGAGTCCTTGTTCTGGGAGGAAGGTGTTAGAGTGCATTTTTTTCCCCAGAAATATGCATGTTCAACCACAAAGGAAAGAAATGGCCCGGAGCAGTTCCTGGGCTGGTGCAGAGTTCATCAGCTGAGCTTCTGATGCAGCAGAGCCGGTGTCTCTAAACACGGGGACTGACAGCTCCTAGCAGGACCTCTGCCTCCCGGATCTGCTGGGACCAGTACCCCAGCTGACCTCCGGCAAGCTCACGGGGCACAGACAACCGCAGCCAGCGCCTGCTATTTCAGCCCCACAATCACAGATTTGCTGCCTGACCTCCTCCTCTAATCTTTATATCATATTTCTCACCCTGGAGACGTGACTCAACGTGTTGGCACACGGAAAGACGCCAGGGGAATATTCTCGTGCCTCTCCCCTTTATTCTGCCCGTCCTGCCGCGCATTTAATTGAAATAGCAGAAAGCAAGCAGCCTTTGGC
Source organism: Stictonetta naevosa (assembly GCA_011074415.1). Classification (NCBI taxonomy): domain Eukaryota; kingdom Metazoa; phylum Chordata; class Aves; order Anseriformes; family Anatidae; genus Stictonetta; species Stictonetta naevosa. The sequence goes on from MU012263.1 coordinate 58,751, forward strand.
TGCCACAGGAAAGCATGCAGAGACTTCTCAGCCCTCCTCAAGACAGAAAAAGCTGAAATATTTGTCTTGATACTTTTAGTGTTGAGAATCCCAAAGGCAGCACGGGTAACCTCAGAGCAGCATCGGAATGCCCCAGCTGATTTCAGCCTTACCCCAGCGTGAGGTTTGTCCCTTTTTGGTCAACCCATGAGCAAGTAACTGAAGTTATCTGAATCTGTTGTGCTTGTCGAGTCCTTGCTGAAGGCACCTACAGGCTCATTGCTCCCTGGAGACACCAGGAACAGCCCAAAGTCACTTTGGACTGAGGTCTGGAGGCCTCCAGAGAGCCTCCAGAGGCTCTCCAAACCAAGCACTACAGTTTGGCATGAGAAACCAGAGGCCAGGAGACTCCAAGCCACTTGTTCAAGACCAGAGCAGATCTGTGGCAGTGCTGGGACCTGGGCTGGCTCTCCTACTGGGAGGGTGACACAGGGACACCTCAGAGAGCAAGGGGAACAAACGGCCACGTGCTGGGGCTGCAGCCGCTCCCAGCCCACCGTCAGCCTCACCATGAGAGGCTCAGCAGACGACAGGGAGAGCGGTTGTGAGATTTCTGCCTGGCATTTGAGTGCAGATGGCAATGTTTTGTGTCACTCTGCTCCTGGCTGGTGCTGTTAAAACCAAAGCAAGATGCTGTGAGAAGAGAAGAGCGAGGGGGGTGTTTAATGTGACACTTGGAGGAAGCCGTCCAAGTCCAGCTGCAAGCGTGGGAGCTGTGAGTTTCCAAAGGCAGGGTTTCCCTGTCTTTTCCAGCTCATGGACCCCTGGTAGTTTTTCCAGCCAGGGCAGACTCTTGCACAGTGCCCTAACTGAGCTGACAACAGATCTGCTCCTACCGATTCCTGCTGCAGACCACAGATCAGGATCCTGCCCTTGTGCAACCAGCAGAGCAGCACGACACAGCCCAGGGACGGGAAGGCTCAGCCTCTGGAGAGGAACCGAGTCACCATCACCTCTCTGCAAGGGACCCCAGCTGACCCCTACGGGATGCCCTGATGTGCGTCCCGGGAGACCAGGGTAGTGATGGGTTCACAAGTGCGCTCAAGGGCTTGCAAAGTGAGAAATCAGAAGTTTTTGGGAAAAAGACACAAGCAAAGGCAGAAATGTGCTGGGGAAGAAGGATCCCTCATCCAGTGGGAAATGCTGGGATGGAGAAGTGGCCTGAGAGCCAGAAAAGCTTCAGGTGCAGGATCAGGCCAGGGGCACCCTGCAGGGAAGCACTGCCATGGCTGGGCACTGACATCTCCTCTCCTGAGCACATGCACTCAGCAGGGCTGGCTTTAAACCCTTCACATTTATCTCAGACAGGAGAGCAAACAGAACCCTCCTAACCACCAAATAACCACCGAGGGGCCATATTGCCAGCCCACAGCAGGTAACAGAGCACCAAGGCCAGGTCCCTGCACCTGGATGCTCAAAGCCCTTGTGCCAGCTGGACCCAGGGCTGCACAAGCTCCCCTGCAGCCAGCAGAGCCCCACTCATTGATTTGCTGCTGTTTGGCCCCAAAGTGGAGAAGACAATTCCACAAAGTAATGATGAGGCACAGGAGCCACTCAGCCTCATGGCACAGCTGGAAGAAACGTGCGGGACATCTGGCACAAAAGGGACTCTTTCTGGGGGAGCAGCTGATTTTTATAAGTCCCTTTATGAGCACCACTCAATATTCATTGTTGTCTTTTTCCTGGGTTCCTTTTGTTCAGTTAGGGAGGGTTTGTCCTTAATTTGCATGCGCCCATAGGTACAAATGCTGCTCATCTCTGCCTCTCTCCATGTTCCAGCCCTATTCATCCAGGGTTTGGAAGTGGCATTTTATGAGCGCTGAGTTTTTAACAAGGCAGGCACACGGCTCAGAAAGCGAACAAAGGGGCCCCTATTGGAAACTTTTAAAATGTTTAAACAAATGCTTCTCTTGAAAACCTTTAACCCCTACTGCCAACCTCAAGGGAAATACTACGTTATGAGCAAGCAGAGCACAAACATCTTCTGTGACCACCGACTGCCTACAACAGGCTGCCATGTTGGCCACATCTTTTCTGTTCACTACAGTTGCCAACAGGAGTAACTCCCAAGCCCATCTTGTACTAGTCCCATAAAATGTATTTAATTCTTCAAGAGGGAAAAAAAAAAAAAAAGTTAGAACTTCCACAAAAATGAACAGCAGCTTTTTCCAGTTGGATGCAGCAGTTCCCTGCCTGCTTTGATGGAAAGTGCCATGTTACTACAAACACGAAGATGTCTTGCACGCGCTCCAGATGGGAATTTGTATTTCAGACGAGGCCAGATTTAGCCCAGCAGTTAACTCTGCTCTTCGTATTGCCAAGTCCTGGTGGCAAATATCAGGGATGAGATCTGAGAGTAGATTACACACACAATTTTTGCCTGTACCAGATGCCAATCTAATGATATTCCCCAAACAGATTGCAAGAACCTGCTTGTGAAATACATTTTCTACTTGCTGCCGAGAGCCTACAGGCTGACTGCCTGTGACTGATCGCTCCTGTTCTCAGGAAAAATAAGGGATAAGGAAAAGCTTTGTTACTGCTACCAAGAGATGCTACAGGGTCCCAGAGGGAAGACTTTGCAGTAACTGTATGCAGCCTGGCCTCAGTGGAGGCAGAAATCCCGTGGGCTTAAGTAGAAGAGGTACAACCATGTGAACAGGGTCCTCTCCTGGAGCCCTCTCCCCCCACCCCAGGCCACGAGCAGCAGAGCCCCATTTCCTTGCTCCCCACCGACACCAGGTGGGTGCTCCCAGGACCAGGACGGAGCGGGCAGCTCCCTGCTTTGCAGCGACAGCTGTCCTCACACCTTCTGGCCAAACGGGGGTTCGGCGGGGGGAAATCCCCAAGAGGGCACACACCACCGCACGGCATTACCTGCACAGCCCCGTGTGGCTGCGTGCTGGCACAGATCTGGTGAGCGCAGAGCAGTCTGGTTTTCCAGACAAGTTTTCCCACGTAATTGCTTGCAGCAAATATGCCCAAAGCTATTTTTTTCCTGTGCAATGCTCGGAGTTATAAGCCAAAGGTGAGTGATTGCTTATACAAACATGTTGAAGGGTATGCACAAACAGAGCTATGAGCATGCACGGCCCCAATTTTCCAGTCATGCAGAAGCGGTGCAGAACAAACTTCGGGCACACTTTTCAGCTTATCTTTTGGCAAGATCTAGCTCTTCTATTGCTCGGTGCGCTTCGCCCAGGTGTACAAGCCCTTATTATTCTCTGCTAAAAGAGATCCTCGCTTGTATAAGCAAGAACTAGCCCCAGAGCTAGGCAAAAGGTGAGCAGAGCACGCAGACTTCAAACTGCGCCTTCCCTGTGGCAGGGAATGCCTCCATCCTCCCTGCAGGTCCCGAGAGCAGAGCAGGGGCCCCTCTCCACAGAGGGGTGCCGTGACCCCAGTACCCACACCCTGCACCCCCAAAAACCAGCTGGGACAGCAAGTGCTGGCACCACAGAAAGGGCAAAGCATCCAGATGGGGGAGCTCAGAAAGGGCACTTTTAGGCTGAAACCCCCAAATCGGTGATAATCAGGGGATCAGTGACACCCTCCCGAGGGGGCACAGCACTCCCTAACCCCCCAACTCAGGAGGAGCCCCCCAACCTCCACCCCAACCCCCCCCGTGCGGGGTCGGGGCTGCCCCTTACTCCATCCCCATCCGCTGTTCCCCTCCCCGCAGGTGCCGTGGAGCCCCTCACTCACCCGTACCGGCCTCGGAGCCGCTCCCCGCCTCGGTACTGGCTCAGGTACGGCGGGGGCTGCGCGGGGGCTGCGCGGGGGCTGCGCGGGGGCTGCGCGGGGGCTGCGCG
>MU012264.1:7116-62597 GCA_011074415.1 Stictonetta naevosa
AAACACAACAGTGAGATAACTTGTCTTGGTGGTCATAGGATTAGTCAGCCACTTTGTAAGTCCCTAAAGGTTCTTAAGGTTTGGACCTCCTGAAGTTCAGTGCTGCAGAACAACACCGACACAATTTGTCATTCCCCTTGTTTAGATTGTGTCTGCAGTACGTGGGATGTTTGTGGAAGTGAATACTGAATAAAGCTATTCATAGAATTCATACTGAAGTTTAAAAAAAAAAAAAAAAAAAAAAACAGGAAATTTAATCTTGAAGCTCAGAAGATTAAAATGCATTGCTCTTAAAAAAAAAAAAAAAGCAGAACAAACTTTTTATGACTAGTCACATAAATGAGTAAAGCTTTGGATATATATTTTTTTCCTTAATATAATTTCTGTACATTACTGAGGGTAATAACACTATGCAGGAGCTATATGGTTGTGCTGGCGGTAACCCAAACTTTTTTGAGCGTTTTAGGGATTACAGAAAGGAATGACAAAGTGCAGCTCCTGGCTCAGGGCAGCGCAGGGATGCCAGCGACGCGGGGTGCGGCGTTCTCGCAGCGGGGCCAACTGCTCTGCGTCCTCACCGCGTGCGTACGTCTCAGCAGCCCGAGCAGCCAGGGAGATCTGTATGTCCTCTACGCTCCTCTGAAAATTGGTTTCTGCTCTGGGAATTTTCTGACACCTCGCCAGCAGCAGAGTTCTCCCCAGCTCTACAGGCTTCAAGGAAATGGGGGAAAAAAGCTCCAAATGGGAGCAGGAAAGGTGCCTCCTAGCTGGTGAAGGAGCAGCTGTGTGTCTAGAGTGTGTCTGTTTCTTTCTTCAGTAGCAGTGACAGGAATTAGCTACTGCAAACAAGCTCGAGGAAGGTCCGTGCTGAACCAGCAGGGTCAAACCTTGGTGCTGAAGGCAGCTTTTACCTCGGCAGCTGCTGGTGACTGAGAGCTCCCTGGCAAAGTGGCCCCAGTGGCACCAGCAGCAGCGCCTTGCATGGTCGGGGTGTTCAAGGAAAGGTTGGACATGGTGCTCAGGGACATGGCTTATGGGTGATATTGGTGGTGGGGGGTGGTTGGACCAGATGAACTTGGAGGTCTTTTCCAACCTTAATGAATCTATGATTCTGTGACAGCTTTCCAGACAGCCTGTCGGGCTGTGGTCCTCTGGCTACAAGAGGTAAGCTGGCACGGTGCTGAGCTGCAGAGACAGGTCTCACAGGAGTCCCTCCTGCAGAGGCAGGAGTTTCCAGTTCAGAAACTTCGCAGCGCCAGTGGCCAGGAGCACAGCATGAAGGGCAGTGGCATGCCTGGCCTTCCAGAAACTCGGTAGGAGTAGTGCAGACGTGCTGGGATCATGCACCTTTATTTTAATTGGGTAAGTGAAGCTACTAGGATCCTTACTGGCATTGTACCAGTAACATGTTTCACTTCCAGCAGCTATAAAAGTCCACGTTTGCAAAAGTAAGATAAGGCTAGTCCATACACATTGTCTGAGAAGGGTCTTCTCTGATATAGCTCTTTTAAAACACCTTTTTCCAGTTCAGCTAGGGATTGAAATCTGTGTTAGTGTCTGTCTTTCTTCCACAAAAAGTCACGCTGTGATTTTACTCATTTACCTGTTGTAGCTGGTTGATGTGCACTGACTGAAGCTGACTTGGCCTCTAAAGCATTTGCCAATCTGCTTGGAAGTTGAGGGTTGTTTTTCTTGTGTTGTCCAGGTACGATGGCCTGAAACAACTGTCTCCAGATGTGCACTGGTCGCAGCTCGCCACAGTCCCTGTCTTTTGGAGATTCTAGCCACAGTGCTGGTTTGACTTGTGTTGGATGCTTGCAGCCCATGATGTGTTTTGCTAGCACATTGCCTAAATAATTAATATGCGTTAAAAGCAGAAGCTTGTGCTGCTGAGACTTATTTTTCAAGTCCTTTGAAAGATTAATATCTGTATTTTTAATCTTGCATGAAATCCCGCAGTGACTGCATTTCATCCGTTTCTTTCGTAACAGTGTGAAACTTCACTGACATTCTCATGCTAAAAAGGGGGGAAATCGAGATAATTAATGTTTGTCGTGGTACTGGGGGTTATTCTGATTTACCATAGCCTCTGTGCAGCATGGCTTCTTGACAGATTTGTGAAATTGTAGGGACCTGACAATCACGATGAAAAGTGGGCGGTAAGTGCCTGCAGGTTCTTAGATTCTTATGTCCTTTGCATTGGATACGGTGTTACAGTGAATAAATAGTTAATGCCTGCTCATGCAGTACATGAGGCCTCCTTATGCTAGAAACATAAATGAGAACAAGGCACTTAATTTTTAGATCAGTGATTGAAAGTATGCCAAATGGTACTGAGCCAGCATTTCAGGAAAAATGCAAAGAAAAAATGGCATGCTATTCCAGCACCAATTTGTATCACCATTTTCAAGACCTAAACTCTGGAGCACTGCTTAGGATGAGAAATCACCCTCTTCATTTAATTTTGGCCAGAGAAATTGAATGCTTCTTTCTCTGGTTTAAAAAAAAAAAAAAAGTGCATAGTGCTATTCAGTAATCTGTTTCCTCAGGGGTTTGTATGGTATGAGCATTTAATTGATACCATGTTTAAACAGTCTTTCAAGTTACAGAAGGCTAATTCCAGAATAATCTAAGTTCTTACACTTGTCAGAGCTCACATTCATGAATTCTTGAGGCCTGACACCACTCCCTAGCTCATGGGCTTCTCTGGCACGCGTGCACTCACTCTCACATTCTGCAAGCTGACTTACGCTCCGAGGTGGTTGCTACAAATAGTCACAGCAAGAAGCACCCAGTGTCTGTGGCCCAAAAATAAAACTCTGCTTGAGGAGGTGATAGAAGAAGAGTTCAAAAGTTGAGGTGAATATGCATCAAACTCATTTGCAGGATCCTGAAAATGAAATGTAAGCGTTGCCCTACGTTTTATCGGAAGGGGAGCATCTTGCTAGCGTTGCTGACAGCTCTCTGGGATTCGAGGTTAAGCGAAGCAAGAGTTTAATGAGTGTCTTCCATGAAGAGCCTCCCTTCCCAAGGGACATCTGGACACTTACTACGGTATTTGTAGGAATTCGCTTGTCTCTAGTAGCCACTCCTGGTGTTGTGTGATCAGTAACCTCACGCGAGGGGCTCATGTGCTTCCAGACACCTGTAGTCCCAGGTGTTTGGCTGGTTTTGTTTGTTTTCCCCAAACAGCCTGTTACTGAAGGTCTGAAACTTGGTATAAAACGTAAGTAACGTATAGGAAGCGTTGTCTCAGTGAGTGGATTTGCAGGTCCATCCGCAGCACGGCAGGCTTGCTCAGCCTCACGAGAGGTGGCATGGGAGCGAGCCTTGCTGAGTGCCGCAGGCACCCGGTTGGAGCTGTGGTTTCAAGGACTCGTGCAAGGTTTCAAGGACCCGTGTAACTCCAGGTTGCAATTCAGAGCAATACGCTGGGTATTTCCCTTCCAGGTGAGCTCAGAAGTGTGCTCTGGCTCTTGTGTCCCATGCAGTCATGTTGTGTGTCTCCTGTTGCCTTGATGGCTTGATGCTGGCAGGGTGACCACTGTTCTTGTTTGAATCCAGTCTAATTTTTGTGTGTCCAGCTTTTGATTACTTGAAGTCCTGACTTCCATGTTCCTCTGAAAATCAAAGCACGAATGGTAAGTAACTACTGTGACACCCAAGAGCTGCCAAACAATCGTTAGGTGCTCTGTGGCCTCACCAGATGAGCTCATTCCATGTGTGTGCTTGTACATGCACCACTTCTACGCATTCTGCTTTAATAGTCTGTTTGGAAGTTTGTATTCTGAGGCCTGTTATTGCAGCGGTAATGGTTTTCATTATCTCCAGCAGCAAATTCCTTTTTGGCATTTAATGCTTGGCATAGCTTGAATAACTTGATTTCACTGAAAACCCTTCTCAAGCCACGTTTAAATTTTGCTTGTCTAAATACGTGCAGGCAAATGAGTCGTGCTCCCTACTAATGTGATTTGAGATGTTTTGAGTTTCCCTGGGGTCTTTGATCTCTGGGTGTACAGTCAAGAATTGTTGTGTTGTAGTGTAAAACTAGGCAAAAAAGGAAAATATAACAACAAAAGCTATGCTAAATAGACAATTTGTTGTTTTTGTGTGTTGGGTTTTTTTAGTTCCCATCTAGCTCATATCTCTTCCACTAAGAATTCATTTCCTTGTGTAGTGTGGGAAGCTGCAGCTTTATTATTTCTGTATTTTAGTCTTCAAACTCCCACTGCCCCTTATGAAGTGATAATTGCTAAAGACAGTTTCTCTAAGGGCTATTTAAAACTTTAAAGTTTGACATCGAGTTATGTTGAGCAGTGGATGCCACCTGGAATACTTGCGTTAAAAGGCAGACTGATAGCTGCACCTGGGTGCTCCCTGTTTTTAAGTGAAACAAAAAAACAGGCTCTTGGTGGTACAGGTGGGCGGATATTCAGAAAGTACACTATGTGAATGTGTTGCAAACATGTTTTTATCTTGCAGAAATTATGGTGGAGGGGTATGACTAGAGGGTTAAGGAAAGAGGGAACTTCCTGATTTCATACGGAGGATTTCCTGTAGTAATGAGGATTGGAAGTATCTTCGTTCTGCAGAACTGCTGAAATATTTTCACCGTGAGGAAAATGAGCCCATCTCACCCATGTCATGTACATTCCCATTTCGTTCCAGAAGACAGCATCCGTCTGCAGGTTTGAAAGATGACGATGAAAGAACTGCATCCCTTCCCTGGTTATGGATGGGTTCACGTCTGGCACGAGCTTCAGGAATTTTGAGAGCATTTGAAAACAAAGCCCTGATGGTGTGCAGTGTGGCAAAGGAAAGGCTTGGTGTTAAATCTAGGGATCAGATTCAGTGTCAGATGATTTTAACATGCCCTGCCACAGTCTTTGTGATTCCAGGGACCCCAGTGGGGCAGGCGCCGTGAGCTTGTGCTCAGCCAAAATGCTTTGCTGGGGGAGAAACGTGTGAAAGTTGCTGGGAAACAGCTCCTTGCTGTCTGATGCTTGGAATTCGTGCAGCAACAGGGTTTTCTTGGCAGTGTTTTGTGGAAGAGGAGCACTAGGAATGATAGCTGAAGTGGGACTGCTGGACACCATTGTATTTATGGCACTAGTTCGGGCTGGTCCCAGTCAGTGGTGACCTTGTGCTGCTGCTGGACTGCATAAATACACGGGGTCCCAAGCTGGTCAAGCTGCAGACCCTGCTGTAGGAAAGTCAGGCACAGATGCCCAGCAGCATAAGTCCTGAGGATACAGAGAGAACCCTGACAAATTGTTGGCTTCCCATCCAAGCAATTTGCACTGTTTGGGTTTTTATGGTTGGTTTTCTTGGGGTTTGGGAAGGGGCTGAGCTGATTCTCCTGGCTTTGTGTTTGGCAGCAGATGTTGCGTGAGATATAAATCTGGCACAGTCTGCTTAAAAATACTGGGGCAGGTTTTTAGGTGGCCTCTTGTTCAGGACAGAAATTTCCAGGTATGCATTTCAGATCACGGTGGCCTTGAGCATTGAACCTGTGGCTCTGGCTGACACGCGCAGAAAGCCTTTGTTTCTTCCCGTTTTGCTTAGGTTCATTTACATTCAGTACAATATTGGGTTGCATTGACACTTTACCTAACCACAACAAATGCAAGTGGCATTTTTTTTTTTATGATTTTTAAAGTGCTGATTCAAAAGGATGGGAACTCGGAGAAGCAGTTTGCTGAGATGAACATCGCTCAGTGGAGTGGTTATCTGCAAGTCTGTCTGAGATGCTTGCAAGGGAATGTCATGGATAGCTCAGGAATCTTATACTTGGAGGAAGAAATTGTATATCAAACGATCTGTTCTGGATTTGTCCATCGTTACAGCGTATGCATGGAAAGGCTGCAGGTTATGTTCCTCTAAAGGGTGTGATTATATATGTCCTTCTGAATTATATACCAGAAATTATCGATACGGTAAAACAAGGTCTTGCTCTCAGAGTTGTCTGCAGCCTGAGGAGCAACCAGCAGCGTGCACAGCCACGGCTGAGAGGCTGCCAGGGAAGTGCCTGCACCTCTGATCAGCTTGTCTTCAACTGGGCATTATCATAGAGCTACGGTCTTCCTCAAAACCCCGAGTAAAAGGAAAACTGTTAATCAAATTGTTAAAATTAGCTTGCTGCATATGTAACCTTGTTTGAACGCTTCCACTGCTCTGCTACCTCTTCCTCTTGCTGGATATGTTCCACCAACCTGAGAACAAGTATTTTATATCAGTCTTTATATTTGAAATGCAATTCCTTCCTTTAAAAGGTTGTCGTAGCTGTTTGATTACCGTGGATGCAAATAGATAGCTTTTACAAAGACACTTAGACTTCTTGCAAGAGAAGAATTGCTGAGAAGTGAGGAAGGGAATAGGACTGAGCCCTGTGGCTAAAACCAGCTCTAATTACAGCTGTTCCTCGCTGAGACTCTACCCCAAAACCGTCTGTCATGAGATGCTCTGTCCTTGTCCTTCTTTTCTTATTTTGCTTCTGGCATTTCTCTAAGAGAGTAATGTCACTGTCCCAGGAGCCTAACGCTGCAGAGCCAGGTATGCCAGTTTAAAAACTTCATTCCTAGGAGAAAGTCTGTCTGTGGTGTTGACTTACTATGAATTGCCACACAGCAAGGTGAAATGGAGGTCACGGTGTTTTAAAGCAGCTCTGTTATTTCTTCTAAAGACTCACGTGTGAGTGAGAAGACGAGGTGAGTAACAGCATGGCCCGTGTCCCGGGGCTCGTGTTCTGCGGGCTGGGAGCACAGTGGGAGCAGAGGACCAGACTTCCCTGCTCTCCCTCTCTGTAGCTGTGTGGGCACTGGTTCTCGTTCATGAGTAATTGGGCTCGCATCAGTTTCGTCAACTCGTTTGTGGTGAACAGTCACATTCTGGGCCTTTTACTGGTGTTGCCCTCTGGCTTCTCTGCCTCTGTGAGGACTAGCATAGCAGTCACAGCCACACTGACGTTATTCCAGGTGAAAACTGCAATGAGTTCATCTTCATCAACACGCAGCGTTATGCATAGGACACGTTTCTGTTTAGATTTCTGCAGTGCATTCGCTTTCCTCACTTCCTTCTCCCGCCATCTCCGGGATTAACCCACAGTCAGTCTCTCTGAGCAGCTCCTTTGCTCTGCATCACGCGTCTGCGCAGGTAACCCACTTCCAGATTTGTTATTAATATAGATCTGTAGGCTTTTGCCCACTCCAGGCTTAGCTGTACTCAAGCATCTTCTGTACTTTTAGCCATCTGTCCTGACAAACATGGGAATTGTCAAAACCATTGCATCCATTGGCAGCAGTTGCTTACACTTAGCAGAAAGTCTTCCTGTGTGTCGGTATCGCATAGTGTGTCCCAGGATGCTCTGTCATGTTTAAGAGCACCCGCAGGGCAGGTTTTTCTTCTTAACTGCTTCACTGTGGGAGATTGCAGCCCCGAGATGATTTCTGACCTCTGATGGTTGGCTTAAGCCAAGAGCGAGGTGCTTCAGGTCGATTCCCAAACTCTCCGTTGGTGTTTCAGCAGTGGTTGTTCTGTGCGAGCTGACAGCCATCTCAAGATTTGATCCCATATAGGTGTTTAATGTATGTGCTCGATACTTTAATTCAAGCTTTCCTCTTTTTACTTCCTTTTTTTAAACATTTTTATTTGACTGTTCAATTCCCTGGGTGCCGAGGAAGGGGAATGCTGAATGCTCCACGGTGAATCAGGGTGAAAAGGCAGCTGGTGCCACGCATCGGCTTAGGCTGCTGCCTGGTGAAGTTGTGCTTCTGCGTATAAATGACGTGTCGTCGGGGGGTGCCGTGCCTTTCTAATGAGGGGTTTGCTGATTGGAAAGGCAGAACGACCGCATAGCGCTGCTAGAAAGGGGTTGTTTCTCTTGTGCCTGGACTGTTAGAGTGGGTTGTGATCGTATGGCTGCATGTTGCAGGTATGCTAAAGAATATCAGAAGACCTTACGAGAAATCAATGAACAGGTGACTCTGTGGTTTCGGGGCTGATCTCTCTTCCACCTCAGGAAGAAAGACCAGGGTTTGTACAGTTTGAAAGATCAAACTGCACAACTGCAGTAATTCAGTTGTTGCCATATAACAGGCAGCAGGTGTTTGACTGTGGTTTGGTTCAGAAGTGGCTTGAAAAACAGCTGCAATAGCTGACTAATGAACAGTCAAACCAGGACAGCAGTGTCACTGGTGTCGCTTACATTTAATTGAAGTAAAGATAAATCACTCATTTATGACATTTAGCGAAGGTCTTAAAATTGACACTTTTTTTTTTTTCACCAAAAAAATTTATTATGCCTGTTCTTAGTTTCCACAGCAGGTGGGCCGTGAAGGCAGGTGGTGCAAAGTCATCCTCGTTCTGCTGCAGTGACTGTCACACAGCACCTCCTGTGCGTTTCTGGGAGTCTCTTGGTCTTGGAGGGGAGAAGGACTTGGCTAAAACACTCTGAGCATCCATATTTTTTAGCATTATCCTAAAATCTTCTCTGTTCCCCAGGTTACAATATTATGTAAAGGGCACAGCTCTGGACAATTCAGACTGTCCTGAGCCAAATTTGGCATTTTTAATCACAGAATAAAACTTTTCTGTGCCAGTTCTCGGTGAATTGGCACTCGCAAGAGAAGCAATTAAACATAGGGCAGCAGGTAGTAAATTGAGTAAGGGAAGTTTGTCCAGACTAGCCTGACATCTTCATGTGGACAGTGAAATACAAATTGTACTTGCATCTTATATCGGTATGAGGCTGACCCAAGGTGACCTGCTATGTGTGTTCTGGGATTTCTGACTTAGCAGAGGAGTGTGAATCCCTCACCGTGATTGATGCTCAGCCTGATTGTACATAAATGTGGTGTTTTTTTAATGCATTTTTGTCAATGATTTTTTCTTTTCCCTTCTGCCCCTTTTTTTTCACTGAGCAGAAGGAAGTTTGGTTGCAAGAAAAGGGGAGGGAGAGAGCATTTTGCTTGTACTCCATTTCAGTACAGTATTTCTGCTCTAAGCCTGCAACGTGAAGCGTTAGAAAAACGAACCACTTAATGGGGGAAACATTGCACTGGTTGTTTTATACACTCATGCTCCCACTAAGCAGAATCCGTAATGTATGTGTAAAATGAGCAAAAGCAGCCCAGTGTCCTGAAGTTTATGATGGTCCCATTGAGGGAGGAGCCCAGCAGGAGCAGAGCTGATCCACCTTTCCCTGCTGGAAGCTGCGCTGTGACCATCAGCTTCCCCGACTCTAACAGGCAGCAAATTCCCTGTAGATGTGCGGATGGTTCTGTACTGACGCTGGTGTCTGCTCTCCTTTCCTCTCCCTGCTAGCTAAAGACTTGGAGCGTGGATGAACTTCAGAGGAGGCTCTCAGCACTGGACCCCATGATGGAGCAGGAGATTGAGGAAATCCGCCAGAAGTACCAGTCAAAGCGGCAGCCGATCCTCGATGCCATTGAAGCCAAGAAGCGGCGGCAGCAGAACTTTTGAGCCACCGGTAGAAATTTCCTGCATCCTCAAACAATCAGCTCCTTGCTTTTATGACTACTGAACAGATTGATTTCTATTGAAATATGCTAGCACAATAGAGGGCAATACTTCTGCTCATTTATTTTTCCATAGCACCTTTGTGAACTCAGGAATGCCATTAAGTGGAAAGTCCTGATGGTATGTTTTAGTGTTAGACATGTATTTAAAACGTTATCCCACGGAGGTTTGTTACTGGTTTTAGGCGGCCTGTTTTTAAATCAGAGGAACAGGTAGAAATAGACTAACGGAAGTTGGCTCGCTCTCTTTTCAACTGAACTTTCAGTGGTCTGTTTTCTTTAAGTTAATATGAATTGTGGTATTTAATGGCTGCAATTTTTGTGTTTTTTGTTGTTTGCGTTTTTCTTTGTGAACTCGATTTCGAGCTGTTAACTGTATCGTTCTGCTGTTAAGGTACTGATAAGTTTTAGGTCACTGAACAGAACAAACTGTTCCAGACTTTGAAAGAAACTTAAGTCTCAGTTTTTAAAAAGCCTGTAATAAGCCCCATGCCTTACACTTTGTGCTTTAAGCAAGCGTGATTTCTTCAAGACCTCAGTTTTGTCCTTTGTTTATGTACTTTAGGAATTAATCTTAGTAGGTACAGGGTGTTGTGCCTCCATCAGAAATTACATTCTGTAATATAAAATCCACATTGACTTAAAACCAAAAGCCAGTGATCTGACCTAAAACAAAGCAGATTCCACTTCATCTGTCTCTTTGGAAATATCCTTCAGGGAGACCCTGCTGACAGTGAAGTGCTGGGGAAAGGAACCAGTATTTGAATGGGTGGAAGTTGTGTGAACCTCTCCCGAATTAGGTACTTCTGCTGTGTCAGAGAGGACCGAGAAGTCTCCACAGTTTGTGAAATACCTTATAGGCTTCATCATTTCAAATTTACATCTTTAGGTGCTGGAATAAAAACTTAATTTCACAATCCTTCACATTTCTGCCAGGCTTAGCACGTGAAAAAAGCTAAAATGAAAATTAACATTTGTTGATGCACAAAGACGTGCGTTATGGGGTGGGGTGGAGGCAGGGCTGATCCCGAGGAGAAGGCAATGACCAGTATCCTACTGGAAGAGATTCAGTCTCTTCCCGTTCCTCTGGATGCTCCTCGTGTTCTTTCTCTTCAAATTACCCTGCTGTTTCTGCCTGCCGTAGCTCAGTGAAAACACCCAGCATGTACAATCGCTGTGAGGATGGTGCAATTATCTCACGCTGGTGGAGGGGAGGGTAAAACAGAGCAACGATGCAGTGAGCCTGGCTGCAGGGCAGAGACTGGTGACGCCTCTGCCCGCTGGGCTGTGACAGCAGAGGTACCTAGTTTTAGATGTCTGGTGCATGGTGAAATACTCGGACAGAGCAATTTATTTTTATTGTGCTCTATGGAGAGAAGAGTTTCCATGTCATTCTCCTGCAATAGGCCTTGGTACGCCACCCGGCTAATTAAACTAAATAGCGTCTCCTGAATCCAGTGCTGCTGGAGAGAAGTGCTCACTTCATGCCTCGAGAGGCTTTTTCCCTGCTCAGAGCAGACTTTTGCCTACTGTTAACAGGTATACTCCATTGCTGTGAAAGGAACCAAGCCATTTGTACCCCCCCTGCAGATCTGGTCGCATCGGTTTGTCCCGGTTCGATAGGCAGTGCTAACACAGCTGCTGCAGACATCAGCGGCCCGGCTGGCCCTAAGGCGAACGAGAAGCAGTAAGAGCTGTACATCCTGGGATAGTCAGCTACTTGGTGGCCTCGAGTGTCAGGAAAATTTGGAAAAGGCTTGCTTCCACAGCACAAGCCCGGTAATTAAAACCTTTGTTGTTAATGGATTAAAATGCCTTACCAGTGAGAGTCCGGACTCTGCTGAAGTCTGGTGACATGCTGCGTGAACACCGGGGCTCGCACAGCGCGTGTCCAGGAACTGCAGTACGCTTTGCCCTGAATATTTGTTACCAGCAATATTTATGAGAGCCCTTTGCATCAAAGAAACTCCCACAAGGTAGGAGGGGGTGCTCTGTTGAAGTACTGCATCTTGACTTAGTCACTTGGATGGATCCGTCCCCCTGGGCTCGCCCAGGCTGGCTGTGCGCTGGGCTGCAGCTCTCCCAGCCCCAGGGAGAGACCGGAGGCGGCTGGCAGGAGGCTGGGTAGCTCCTGCAGGGCCTGCTGAAGCTCAGCTTTAGGTCACACCTGCTTTGTACCTTTGGTATGATAGGTGTGGGACATGGCAAACTCTGCACTGCTTGTGTGTAACGTGGATCGAGCAGATTCTGCTGGGAGGAGTTTTACCTCTGCACTGTGTAGGTAACTTTCTAGTGGTTGGAGGGCATTAGAAAACCCAAGTTTTTAGGTGAAGCACCCTGTTGTGGTGCGTATTTTTGGAATATGCAACCTGTGTCTGCTGTAACTGAATGTAAGCACTGCTGAAATGCTCTGCTTTGCTGATGTGATTGTCTTAAAATACAGCAAATGAACCAAAAGAAGTAAAACTGGTCCAATGGCTTAACTGTCTTTGAACCTTTCTTAAATGCTTGCGGTAGCTGAGACGTGATGTTTGTTGCACACGGAGCTCTAATGCAGAGGAATTATTTTCTCCTTCACTGATTTGCAGGCTGTTAGAGAAAATAATTCCCTGTTTGTCCCTTGGCAGAGTGTCTGGGAGTAGAGTGCCTGCTCGCTTCTCAGTGCCCCAAACCCAGACCAAGGCTTGTGCCCTAAGGGAAAGCTATTCCAACAGAGGTGTTAAGCAAAATGCTTCCTTAAAAATGCTTCCTTAATTGCGAAGCTGCATTCATGTGCTCCTTGGGTCCACTTGCATTGCTGAACGTGTTCTGGACAAACCATTATCTTTGCTTCTGAAACCCAGAGATACCGGTGATGTCAGTCATGCGAGACATAATAATGTGAAGTTTGTAGCTTTAACTTTTTTTTTGTAACAAAGAAATTAGCAACACTGGCATACAGTGCTGACTTGAAATGCTCTTTTGTAAGATCTGGCTGTTTGTATATAATAGCGTTGGTCATTAGTTTGTATATGTATGGAATAGTGACTTTTATTGCGCTTTCCGAGTTTGATACAGGATATTTTTGTTTTATCTTTCTCAAATCTTGCCTTATTTGTTGAAAGGGGCAAATAAACTGTCCTTACTGAAAGCATCAGTGTCGTGAGTGATATTTATGTGTTAAAACACCTGGCATATCAGGACAAGCTGTGACACGAGGTGCCTCTAGCCGAGCATACAAGCATTAGTAAACACAAGCACTAAACACGTCAAATGCGTTTTTGAACAGGCAGTTCTTTAGCCATAAACCATTGCCTACACTACACCTGCAGGAGAGCTGGGGGGGTTATTTGCCTCAATTCAGGGGCAGGCCCACGTGCTGCTGGCTCAGCGGCAGCTCGGGACGATGCCGCTGGATGCTCAGGCCACTTCCCCACGAGGCTGCACGTCGGACCTGCAGGAGGGAGCTCTGGCAGGGGGGTCAGCGAGCTTTGCTGCAGTGCTTGCCATCCCTGCTTCATGCTGTGGCACCTTTCCTGAGCCTGCCGTCAGCTCTGGGGCTAGGTACGTAGCCGTTCGCTCTCCTTCCTACACAACAGGTGAGGCTCGAGTCACTCTCCTAGTTCTGGCTGACTTGCTGCACTTTCAGCTTTCTGGCTCGGAGAAGGAGGCAGTTGACAGTGAGTGGGTGCTGCCTTCCCATGGTGAACTGTTGGCTTTTACGTGGTTTCCCTGAGCAGTTACTAAATCTGTTCTGAAGGGATGACTAACTGAACCAGAGACAGAATTCATTCAGGAGTCAGCCTTGGTTAGCAATCCCGGAAGAAACAAAATAGATGTGAGCTTTTAAATGTTAGGAAGGCGTGTGGAATCCAAAGGGAAGGAGACTGCAGGCATTTCTAGTGACTGGGAAAGCCTGCAGCACTTGCACGTTCTCAGCAGCATCACCAGGAAACTGCAGAGCACCTGCATGAAGGGAAAATGGTGCTCCCAGCACAGCAGCAGCCCCGCAGCCGTACCGCAGGAGCGCTCACATGCGCTCGTTTCATGCTAGGAGCGGTGCACGTGCTGCAAAAATACCAACGGCGCGTAGGTAACAAAGACAACAGCTGACAAGTAACCCTGGGCTGGGGCTGTTGACCCAAGTTTTTCCCCTACCATGGGGAAAAAAAAATATAATAATAATAAAAATCAACCTGCCAAGAAGCCATAGCCCCAGATTTTCTCCTCCTCCCACGGAGGTCAGTACTAAGGTGCAGCTGGCATTGTCTTTAACACCCAGCTGCTGCTTCCTACACCCTTATTTTGTCCCATTTCCTTCTGTCCACAGGCCAGAAGAGCTGAGCAGGCACTCAGATAAATGCTCTTGGTGTTGGCTGACAGCCCTGACTTGAGAGTTGTCAGTTTTTCATTGCATTAATCACTCCAGCAAAAATTTAAGAGTCAAAGCAGGAAACACCCATCAGCTATTTCCAGACTGAAAGTGACTTAATTGCCCTTTAATTTAAGAGTCCAGGAAGGCAGCCAACTTGTTTTAAAACTTCAGAACTATTCAATTCCATCCATTAAGCCCAGCCTGCTCTGCTCCCCTCCAGGCTGTCGCAGCTAAGATCAACACAGCAGAGGGAGCCCAGTGCCCCTGCATCCCGCCCAGCATCACCGCAGGACGTCCCTGGTACGGACCTTTCTCCGTGTCACAGCGGGTGCTGAGCTGCATGGCCTGCTCTCCTCACCCCGAGGGGCTCACAGGGTCTGGGCCATCACCCACTGACCGTGGCGAGGATGGTCTTGAAGGCACAGGCCAGTTTTTCCCCTCTGCTGCTCCCCAGGGCTGGCTGTGGACACATCCTGAGCTCCCCTGTTTTTCATGGGCAGCAAACGGCATCTCCTGAAATTGTGGGACCTGCCCAGGTGCATTTGGTTAGCTTAATCCCACCGCTTTGAGAATATTCCTTTAGCTAGCTCAGATGGTTAGAAGGAAAACTCTGATTTAAGTACAACCGAGTTCATTGCTATTGTTCAGGTAACAGCTGAAGCCTTGAGCATGTGCAGACCTAGGGGCTTTCCTAATGCCAGGAGAAAGAGTTTTGCCACAATTTAAAAAAAAAAAAAAAAAAAAGAAGAAGAAAAAAAAGAACTAAAGCACAATTTCTCTTCATTGGTCACCACTCCCAGTGCAGCAAAAGGAGGAATTACAGGCAGCACTGATGTGATCTGCTCTTCAAGCAGTCTGCTCTGATTTCGGACTCCCCGCACTCACCCCCCTGGGGCCAGGGCTGCAGAGCCAGGCGGGCAGACCCCAGGAGCGCTGCCAGCGAGGAGTTTGCTTCCTACGGATCACCTCCTTCCAAGCCTCCCGGATTTCCCACAGCCAGCCGGGTGCACAGAGCACCCTCAGGGTGTCTGAACGCTGGCGAAGGAAGAAAAGGTTTTACAAGTACTGAAGTTTACTTTGTCTCTAGGAGTTGTCCAATTCTCAGCTGCGTGAAACAGCTGAGTAAGATCACTCCTTAATCGCCGTTCCCTGGAGGTAAAATAGTCTCTCCTTCATCCATCATTTTTTGAGTGTGGAGAGCCGCTTTTGCAGAAATAACCTGATAAAGTGTTTAATTGATTTACCCGCTGTACCAAAGGAGAACGGTCACTCAGGGAAACTGATTAGGGAGTAGCAAGAGAGCACGAATTTCCTACCAGCCTCGGGAACAGTGAACCAGACCGGTCCTGGCAGCCCACCCCGCACAGCAGTGCCTCGATCACCCCTGCTGGCGCTGGGCACCTTCCTGCGCCGCCTGCTCCCGGCGCTGCAGAGCTCCGGCACCGCCAGCTCTGTCTGCAGAGCAGTGGGAGGACTTTCCCGGTTGCTCATCGCCATACAAATCCGAACCTCTTTGCAGCAAGCAGGAGGCTAAAAAAAGAAAAGTCCTTTGTGGTTTTCCCCAAAGCAGCCCCTCGGGGCAGCCATCATCTTCTGAAATTGCAGAGGGTCCCTCGGGAGGCACGGCTTGCTTCTCACCCCTGGGTTAGGGAAGCAATTGCCTCAGAAAGATTTGCAGAATGGGGATTTTTTTTTTTCATTATTCCAAATGAAAAAAACTCTTGAAGGAATAAAGATTAAACTCCAGGTTTAATCCTCCCCTCCCACCTCGCTGCGGGATGCAGGTGCCGTGCTGGGAGCGGCGCTGAGCCGTCCCCTCCCTTGTTTCGGAGGGGACCTCAGCCTTCCACACTGCCTCCAGGGGAGAGGATGAAGCCCAAGCAGCACAGAGCCCAGATTTCACCCCTACAACACAGAGGGAGAGCTGGCTCCCAAAGAGCCAGCGGCGTGCTGGGGGGCACCTTTCGTAGGAGCCTCTGCTCTGCAGAGAAAATGGGTGCTGGGGCCGTGCTGCTCCACCAGCCTGCATCGCCTCGGCCAGGAGAGCTCCTCGGGCAGTGGGCACACGTGTCCACAGGCCTTGGGCCCCCCGGGCTGGCGGCTGGGCTGCTTCCGACCCTTCCTCCTCTGCCCCCAGCCCCTCACAGCCCCGACGTCTGCCCAGTGACTTTCTGGAGGTGAGCACTGATGCTGGGGGGGGCTCCGCGCTGCCAACCCCTCCCTGGTGGCACGACAGACCCTGCCGGACCTCATGGAACTGGATCATCCTTTAAAATGCTGCGCTTCCTACCTCCAGACTGAAACACGGCCCATGAGGGGCTAAGGTTAGTTTCCTAAAACCAGAGTGTTTTTTAGGGGAAATGATGGCCGGCGGCTGCTCCTCGGCTCCCAGCGCTGCCAGGTTTGCTCTTGGTGCTGCTGATCCCGTGCGCCCCATCTCTGCACGTTCCTGCTTCCCAGATTTAGTGGGTCTGTAATGGATAGGATCAAGGAGCTGCGGACGGGGCAAGCTCTTTGCTTGGGCAATCATCATTGCGAACGTTAATTGCCATCCCTTCCTCTCCCACAGCCCCCCTGCGCCCCCCTGCCTGCCGCCCGTCCGTGCTGCTCCCCCGGGAGCCCCGCAGCCCCAGGCTGCTCGCCCATGCCCCCGATGCTGCCCCGGCAGCCGTGATGGGCGATGGCAGAGGGGCACCACGGCCTGGCAGCTCCCGGGGGCTGTTCCCACCTTCCGCCTGCCCCTGCCCCAAACCCAGGGGTTAATGGGGCACGAAACAGAGCCAGCCTCTGAGGTGGGTCACTCAGATCTTTAATAAAATATACCGTATGCATCCCATGCATAGATAGAAAATTAATTTACATGCTCTTTTAATTATTTGCATAATGCTTCTTAGTTAATACATGTAATTTAGTCTTCACATTTTTATTTTTTTATACATTTTGCTACTGGGATATTTACGGAGAGAAGGGGAAACTCCTTCCTTTGTTCAAGTAACGGTGCAGCGGGAGCTGCTCCGGGGCGGGCGGTGAGCGCGGGGCCGACCACGGCGCGGCCGTACTGGAAGACTCGATGGCGCCGGGAGCGTGGGCACCTCCCCGCCCTGCTGCTCCCCGGGGATCCCCTGGTCCCCCCTGAGTTCAGGGCGGCTGCACCCGCACGGTTTTGTCTTGTATCCCCGTGGTCAGCAGGTGGCTGTGGCAGAGCTGTCACCAACCGCGGTGTCCCCCACGCGGTGCCCTGAACGCCAGCCAGGCCGGCCGGTGACAAGCAGCGCGATGCGGGTGGCTGGGGCCGTCCTGGGGCCATCGGAGTAGTTTGGGGCTTGCCGTGTGCACAGAACTGCTGCACGATTTCCAGACAGAGAACTGGGGGGGTCAAGGAAAAGCTCCGCAGGGAATTAGTGCTGTGCCAGGAACAACCCCAGGCATGTGCAGCTGAATCAGGGTTTGGATACGATGGGGGTGCCCTCCGTGCCCAGCTGAGAGGGGCTCGGGCAGGGAGGTGACAAGGAGCAGCACGAGGTCCCCTCTGTCCTGCCGGGGCTGCCTCCTCTGCAAAGGGGAGCCCCGGGGGGGTCGGCTCCCTGCGGGGATGGAGGCGATGCCCCCCCGCTCCTGGCACCTCTGCTGCCCGTGTCCAGCCCCAGGGCAGGGGGACGAGGCGGCGGGGTGAGGCTGGGGAGCAGAGCTCGTGTCACATTCCTCGGGCTTTGTTCATCACCCCAGCGCGGCAGGCAGCTCCTCCGGCACTGGAATCCAGGAGCACGCGGCAGTGGCCGAGGCAGCTTCTGGGTGCCCAGGAGCATCCCTCGTGTCTGCTCCCCTGCAGGCCTTTGCAGGCACTCTGCCTCCTCTCTGCTGCGTGGGCCGGGTGCCAGCAGCAGCAGCAGCAGCTCTGGAATGAACGCCCCGTGGTGCAGGAGCCCCACGGGCAGGGATGGAGCAAGGGTGGAGCGGTGAAAGCCCACCTCCTGCAGCCGGTCCTGCCGCGGGGGCTGGGGGCGGTGGGGCTCACCCAAGCCGGGCACCGCAGCTCCTCCGAGGCTCACTTTGCTCCATCCTCATCCCCGCAGCCTGCTGGGCTGTCTGAGGCCTCTCCCAGCTGAGGACACAAGGGCAGGGAGAGGCTGGGACCAGCAGTGACACCGACCTGCAGGGGGTACATCTCACCCCAAGCTTTTTCACCATGCCCTAGATGACACACAACTTTGGGACGGAGGACAACCACCCTTCACGCACCCAGGGCAGCGCCTGTTCGGGGTCACCCACGTTTCTTTTCTCCCCTCTCCCTTCCTGTCCCCTGGCTGGGGTATGTCCAGCTGACACGCATCCAAACCGCCCCAGCTGCTGCCTCCCACCGCCCTGGGGCTGGCAGCAGCCGGTGGGGACCGTCCCCAGCCCCTCCTGTCCCCTGTGTGGGGCTGGGAGATGGGGAAGCCCGGCCCCTCCGCCTCGTCCCGGGGGGCTCAGGGGGTGGGCAGGGTGCCGGGGGTCAGACCGCGGCGGTCGGGGCTGCCTCTGCCCAGGGAGGTTTCGCTCAGCGCCTCCGAGTCCCGGTCGTGGCTGGAGCAGCTCTCCGTGTCCTCGGGGTCTTTCTTCTCGCTGTTCCTCACGGCGGCCTCCAGCGCCTTCTGCTTGCGGTAGAAGTGGGAGAACTTGTTGAAGATGATGGTGATGGGCAGTGCCACCACCAGGATGCCCCCCAGGATGCAGCCCGAGGCGGCCAGCTTGCCCGCCACGGTGACGGGCACCACGTCGCCGTAGCCCACCGTGGTCATGCTGACCGTGCCCCACCACCAGCACGCCGGGATGGTGTCGAAGCCGACGTCCTCCTCCTTCTCCGCGGTGTAGGCCACGCCGGAGAAGACGGAGACCCCCACGGCCAGGTAGAGCAGCAGGATGCCCACCTCCCGGTAGCTGTGCTGGAAGGCAAAGCGGGGTGGCGATGAGCGAGGACCGTCGTGGTCAGGGTGCTGGGACACCACAGCACAAACACGGCCCCCGTGCAGCCCCCCTGCACACCTCCACGGGCACCTCGCGGGCACCACGGTGCAGTGGCAGCACATGGAAGTCAAACACAGTGTGGGGAACACAGGGTGGGGAGTGGGGGTTCAGGGTCAGGGTGTGTGGGTGACCCAAGCCTGGGGAGAGCAGGGTGGCCGGGAAGCCAGCCCCTGACACCCCCATGGGGCAGCCAGGAGGGGAGCGGGGCCCTGCGCTTCCCACCGAGGGTTCCTGCCGCAGACGCTGTGCCCCGGCTCCATCACTCGCTCCAGCCTGATCTGGGCTAGCAGCATCCAGACACATTTTCCTTTATCTTGGCAGGTCCCCAGGAAGCACCGGCCCGGCAGGCTCCGAGCGAGGTGATTTGTATTTTCCTGAGATGCGAGCGCAGAGGACGGGCGCCTCTGCTGCAGCCTCAGCTCTGCCTCCAGCTCCTGTCGAGCCCCGGGTGGCCCCACCGCCTGCCCCTCCTGCGGCCCTCACCACCTGCACAGCTCAGCAGGCTTTTGCTCATATTCTGCCCAATTCTGTCCCCTGAAGTCTCACCACTGGGGACATTTCAGCCCTGGGGTTCTCGGTGACTTTAACCCGTGTCTGACCCAGCTGCAGGACACCAGAGATGCTACAGGAGCACACAGCCGCTGGCTGTTGGGCTGGGGGAGCTGTTTTTTTGTGTTTTTGTTTGTTTGTTTGTTTGTTTTGTTTTGTTTTGTTTTTGTGCTGGGGACAGGGGGTGGTGGCGGTGGGACAGACGGACGGACAGCAGAGGTGCACAGAGGGGTAAGAGCGAACGGCAGCTCACAGGGCTGAGCCCATGCTGCAGTTCTGTCCCTGTCTGGCCACCACAAGCAAATTTCTTGGATGTTTTTGCCCGCTGATCAGCCAGCTTGCTCCTCATCTTTTGGGAAAAGGAAATCAGAGCTCTGATTGTGCTTTTTTTTTTTTTCTTTTTTCTTCAGTCTCCCAACAGCCAAAGAATGCTTTACTGGAGACCACATAATGACTAAACGAAACATTTGAGCAAAGCAAACAGCTGAAGACATGGGAAAAGAGCTTCTGCGGTCAAGGCAAGACATAAAGGAGGTGGATTCATGGCAGGGAGCATGAAGACTTTGCCTATACTGCGGGCAGAAACTTCTCAACTAATGCCACTAACACCAAGGGGAAATAACATCCTCCTCCTCTGCCGTCGCCCGTGGCTGCAAATGCCCCAGAGAAACTCCAGAGAGCTCCTGGGGAAGGACAAAGAGCTCCGAGCCTCACAGACGGATCCGTTGGCCACGAAAGACTTGCTCCTGGCTGGAGTTTATCAGCTGCTGGGGGGAGGCCAGCACCGAGCCCCCCCGGGAAGCGCACCCACTGTCACGGATGCAGAAATCCCCCTGCTAGCACTTCTGTGGCAGGGCAGCACTTACTCGCCGTGCCACAGCCATCGCCCGGCTTCCTGGCTGTTAGCAGTGATTGCTCCGCTGCCGCTGCTGCTTTATGCTCTTGCAGCAGGAAGTAAATTATGATGAACAAGGCGTTGTAATTTACGTGCCCGGTAAATCACGGCGCCAGGCTGCTGCGTCAGCCTTGTGCCGCTCACCGCCTGCAGCTGCCGGGGGGTCCCCGAGCAGCGGCGCTCGGTCGCGTCTCCCCTCCGCTGCCCGACGGTGTGCAGGGGGCCCGGCAGCCCCTGCCCTGCCGCAGCGCGTCGGTCCTGCTCCCGTGGAGCACGGGGAGGGTTCGGGGAGCCCTTCCCACCTGTAGGGTTTGATTTTAATTCTGTGAGCTGCGTTAGGTGTGTGTGCTGCTTGCTCATTGCTCTTCCGAGGTGGGTTTTCAGGAACTGGTGTGCTGCGGGTAGGGCTGCAGGTGCCTTCATTTCAAACAACGCTCCCTGGACCCTGTCCTCCTCCCCAGCCACGCTCAAGGGTTGATTTTTTTTCTACCCAGCCCTATGGAGCAGGGCCTGCCCTGGCCACCGAGCCCTGCTGACGCCAGGACATCCCGTGCCAGCACCGTGGTGTCCCCAGCCTGAGAACCAGCGTGGTTCTTTGGAAGTGGGGCCAGCGGCAGCCCCAGGAGGAGCGAAGGTGTCCGTGCTAGTGGTGTCCTCCCTGTGCACAGCTCGAGCATCTGCTGCCACGCTTGGTGGGCCCGGGGACTGGCCTGGGGGTTTCTCTTGAGGTGGTCACCAAGAAGCAGAGAAAATCAAAGGCTGGGCTTGGCTGGCCCCTGCATCAGCTGGATTTTGAGGTGAGGGGATGGCCTCACCCTCCCCAACACACCGGCTCAGCCACACGTCACCCTCAGCACGAGGGGGCAGGAGGGACTGTGGGGACAGCAGAGATTGGCGTGGGGTGGCTGAGCTGCAGCGGTGGAGGTCGGGGACATGGGACCGGGCTGGCGAGGGTCTCACAACAGCTTCGTGCCTCGAAGCTCGTCACGGCTGCTCTCCCCAGTCCCTCCCTGAGTGCTGGGGGGGCTCCGGTGAGATGCAGCCTTGGGACACGACGCGGAACCTGGGGACCTCTCCCCAAACATGTGTGGTGCCACCTCCCAGTGTGCCTGGCCCTGGTCCTTCACAGGGGCCTGGGGCACTCTCAGCATCCCCTCATCCAGCTCGTCCTCCTGAGGGCCTGGTCCTGAGGCCAGCTTCCCCCAGCCCTGCATGCTCTGCAGTGCCACAGGACGGCTCCTGGTGGTCCCAGACCCTGTGGCTAACCCACAACTAACCCAGCGAGGTGTCCTGGTGGGACGTCACCACCACCCATGGCTCATTCTGCTCTGACACTGGGTATGGTGCTGGCCCACCACGATGGGGCTGAACCCCTGGAGGCACCAAGTCTCCAAGCAACAGGGTCAATTCCTGTTTGCTCCGGGTGTGCGCACAAGGAGGACTTGTGCAGCACCCCTCACACTGCCTTGCTTCAGCACACCCCACAGCCCAGCCCACCGCCCCGAACAAGCTCTCACACACCACCCAGGGCTGGAAACCCACCGGGAACGGGCACCTCCGCATCCCCCGGCCAGCCCAGAGCTGATAAGGGTAGGTACGGAGATAGGGAGCCCGTTTACCTTCAAGGTGGCCCCCAGGGACCTCAGCCCCGTGGAGTGCCGAGCCAGCTTCAGCACCCGGAATATCCTCATGAGCCGAAAGACCTGCACCACCTTGCCCAGGTTGCCCAGCTCCGAGTCGCTGCCCATGGTCAGGTCCACCAAGAGGGTGAAGTAGAAGGGCAGCACCGAGACGATGTCGATCAGGTTCAGGGGGTGCTTGAAGAACTTCTTGGGGCTGGGGGAGAGCAGGAGCCGGGAGGACACCTCGAAGGTGAACCAGGAGATGCAGAAATACTCCAGTTTGTGCAGGACGGCTTCGTCGAGCACGTTGCCGGCCTCGTCCACGTCCTGGTACTCGGGCATGCTGTGGATGCACATGGTGGCGATGGAGACCAGCACCACGCTGATGGACACGAAGCTGAAGAGCTTGCTGGGGATGGAGTAGCCGGGGTTCTCCATGGTGAGCCAGAGGCGCTTGCGCGCGTTGCCGCAGCGCAGCGTGCTGTAGCGCAGCAGCTCGTGGTTGATGTCAGAGATCTCGTCCGGGGACGTGTCCACGCTGCTCACCTCGCTCTCCTCGTCCCAGTTGTGGTGCCGGCCCTCCAGCTTGCGCTCGTGGTAGCGGTAGCTGCAGCAGGAGTCCAGGAAGAACTCGTTGATGCCCCAGTACTCGATCTCCTGGCAGAAGGAGAAGACGCAGAGCTCCTCCATGACGTGCAGCTTCCCCGTCTGGTAGAAGTGGAGCACGTAGAGGAAGAAGCCGGGGTTTCGGTCGAAGTAAAACTCCCTGGCGCTCACGTCGTAGTCATCGCAGAGCTGCAGGATGGACTCCTCTGAGTCACAGGAGAGCAGGCGCCCCAGGCGGGTGTCGGGGAACTTGGAGAGGGCGCTGGAGCTGAGCCGCCGCCTCAGCCCCCCCACGTTGATGTTGATAACGTCCTCCTCGAAGCCGGGACCCCAGTATGTTAAGGTCTTGTTGACCATGATCAGCAGAGCGGGGGCTGGTCCACCTGCGGGCGAGACACAGCGCGGCTCGAGGGTGCTCGGGGGGGGACATGGGGGTCACCGGGGGGCGAGGGGGTGCTCGAGTGTGGGACAGCGAGGGACAGGGGGGTGGAGGGGAAGGAGCAGCTTTGGGCATTTGTTCTTTGCCAGGGAAGGAGAAGGGGATGCAAAAGAAGAAAAACAACCATTTTTCCAGATGAGACTTTCCTTTCGTTTTTACCTCTCTCCCTTTGCAGATCGCTGGTGGCCTAACGAAGGCAATTTGCTGCATCTCCAGCACCTTGCCTGTGGGGCTTTCCTCCTTCAAACAGGTAATTAGTCACCGGAGAGAGGCTTTATCCCCCAGGGAAAAAATAGATCTTGTGCTGCCCTGCACTCATCAGATTATGCCAAAGAGATTTGTAGCCCGACCACCTACATCGCTAATTGGACCTGGCCAAAAAGTCCTTGGATGGCACGATCTACCCAGGAGCCGTGGTAGTTTTGCCAAAATCAAAGCGTTTTCACAGGTGTCGGTCTTGGGGAGAATTTCAGAGGAAGAAGTGTCAAAACAATTCGTCTGCCTGCTTTGTTTCCTCTTGTGTGCTCTGTCACGTAAAATAATAGAATTTATTTTTATAGTGTTGGAACCTAACAAAAACATGATTCAGGATCACTGATGACTGAATGAAAAGCCTCTGTATTAATAGGGAAATAAAAAGGGAAGTTTTGCTTTCTGCCACGTTTCAGGGTTTCACGGGTTTCAGGGCGCTGAGCTTTGCCACGCAGCAGCAATTCTGTTTGCTAATGAGCAAGAGTTACAACATCTAACAAAGAGCAGTGTTTGCACACCCTAAAACGCATTTACCCACCTTGACCAGAGGTTTGAAATACGAGGGCCAGCACTCGGTTTGTGCTCCAAGTCACCTCGGAACCAGACTGCTGCACCTACCTCCTTTGCCCGTCGCCCTTTCTGCAGGGGCGCGGTGGAGCTCGCAGGGAGCGGTGCCGGGGCCTCGGTGTCCCCAGGAAGGCACCGTGCCTGCTCTCCAAGTCCCCAAAATTGCATTTCCCCCCTCAAATCAGCTGCTTTGGGAAAACCCCTGTGTTGGCTGTGCCTTGCTGCTGAGCTCTGCTGCACTCACTGTCATTGCTGATGTGACTTGTGCCATGCTGGAGCTTTCTTTTCGTGGTGGCAGAGGAATTTGTGACCCCCCTGACCGGCCTGCCTCTGTTCTCAAAGCTTTCCCTCCACGGCTTTCATCAGCCCATCTTATTAGAAAAGTCCCTCACCCTCTCCGCCTGGTGTCACCCACGCAAGTTTTCAAACTTTCAGGTGACACAAGGACAGAGGCTGGGCAGCAGGAGCCGGGGAAAAAGGCACCGCGGGGATGCTGGGGGGCCCCCAGCCCGGTGGGGCAGCCCCCGAGGGCCAAGACGTCGAGGTGGGTTCCCCCAGGCCACGCTGCTCACCGGACACCCTGCTCGCCGTCCCACCGAAGCAGGGAAAGGGGGCTATGCGCTTTCTGGTGCCTGCGCGGAGACATATAAAAGGCTGGAGGGACCTGGGGGGGATTGTGCATCCGAACCTGGAGATCAGAGCTGGAGAGGGAGAGGTGATGGGGCCAGGGCTGGAAATAGCCCCCAGAGGTGGGTTTTTAGGCCGAGCGGGGCTGTGGGTGCAGCCAATGCCAGCTGGGTGTGAAATAGCCCGGCAGAGGCATCTGCTACCGCGGCTGCATCTCGGCGCCGGGGCTGATAAAGACGCAGGCTGTGCACCACAAGGCAAGCGCTTCCCCCCCGTCTGGAGGAGGCAACTCTTTTGTGCAAAGCCTCCGAGCTTAATGGACTCATCTTTCCTTTCTAAGAGGGGCGAAAAAAAATAAAAGGATCATTTTTTATTTTTTTTTTTAAAATGCTTCAGACATGGAAGGGAGAAGAAGGGGCGCAGGCGCTCCTGTTCAGGGACAAACTGGGATTTCTGTGACAGATCGGCTTTTCCAGGGAAGACATCACACAGCCCATCTGTGGGGTGGGGATGACTAATCCAGGTTCCTTCCAGAAGGATGCTCATGCAGTCAGGCTGCGCGCACACGCAGGGGCCGTGGGGGTGGGCCCGTGGGCTGCAGCCCGTCCTGTGCCCCCCGAGCCTCTCCGTGCCCTGTTCTGCAGCCACGAGGCCAGGCCAGGCCAAACGCCACCCTGGTCAGCAGGGACATGGCTTTGGGGCTGGGATGGGGCAAGCCTGGGGGCTGTGGATGGGGCAGGCAGTGAGGGGTGAGCCCAAAGCAATGCTCGGGCTCGGCAGGAGCAGCTCACACCTTGTGACTGCAGGTGATGCCTTGCCCCGATGGCAGGAGGAAAATTTGGGGATGGGTGAGCTTTGGGCCCCGATGGCAAGAGAAAAATGAGTGTCGGGGATGGGCAAGCTTTGGATCCTGGGGAAGTTTCTCCCTGCTGCACGGGGAGTGGGGCGAGGAGGGTCGCGGACCCAGATTCTCCCTCGCGACGCTCGTTTCTGAACAGAGCAAATTATTTCTGCCCACAGGGCTTTCATCTGGGAATCCAGAGCAGCAATTAATAGTTTGGCAACTCTTTGCCTACTCGCCTCATGGCAAGCTCAGCTCAGCTTTGCAGCACCAACGAGGCTTGAGCCAGGACCCGCCTGGCAGGATCTGTCCCACCGGCGGGGTTAGCGGCTGGGGGACAGGAGCTGGCTTTGGGGAGGTTGGGCTGGCTGTGTTGGCTTTTTTTCTTTTTTCTTTTTCTTTTTTTCTTTTTTTATTTTTTTAATCACAATGGGCAGAGAATACAAATGTGCCTGTCTGGAGTAACATGAATTTGCAAAATTGTCTTTTAGTCGTACCGAAATCTCCATAAATGATTGGAAAAATGAAGCAGATCAATCCAGGCTCTTTGTGATCGATTTTGAAATGTTCTGTGAGCTGTTCTAGGGAACCTGCCACAACCCAGCAGGAACCATGCACTGGGCATTCAAATGAACATGTATCTCGTGGAGGAAAGAAATCTCTGATATATGCATTTATGACAGTAAAAAAATATTAAAAGAGATCAAGCATGTCTGTAAGAAACGCTGGAAGAGTTTCCCTTGACAACGCGTTTTTTTCTGAAAGCCTTTCAAAGGGAAGTTCTGTGTATTTGTTCCAACTGGCGGAGGGGACCCAGGGGAGTGGGCAGGGAGATACTAATAGATACTCAAGTGAGGATGCGGCGAGAGCAGGGAGTATTGCACACAGGGGTTTTCCAAGCAGGTACGATGGATTTAGATGAACAGCCCAAATAAAAAGCCCTGTACTTACAGCTCGGGGAGGCTTCCCAGCGGGGAGTCGTGGGGCTGGTCTCAGGGGAGCCATTAGGAACGTGCCGAGGAGGAAAGCCTTCATCCCTTGCCTGCAGCCCAGCCCGAAGCACCCCGTGGCCCTGCACCTCCCAGGGGTGCCAGGGTGCTGGCGGCAGGCTGCTGGGGCAAGCCCCAGGTGGGATGCCCGTGGGATCGGGGCAGGGCTGGGGGGAGCCAGGGGGGCAGTAGGGCTGGCTGACGTCCCAGGGGGTGTCCCCATCCATCGGCTATGTGCTGGGGGCAGCTGGGGCAGGACTGGGGAGGTGACACTCTCGCTGTGATGCCCATGCGCCCTGTCCCTGCCGCTGAGCATCCCTGTGCCCGTCGAGCTGAAGATGCTCAGCACCCTCGGGCAGCAGGGTACGGGGAGCACGGAGGGGTTTCCCACTGCTGGCAGCTCTCTGCAGCCAGAGCGTGAGCTGCTGCCGTGTGCTCGGAGGCCACCGAAGTGCCCGGGGCTGGGGGCAGGGGGCTGGGGGACTCCCGGCTCTGTTTTGGGGTGCAGGAGGGGGGCGGTTACCCAAAGCTCCGGGGCCGGCCGTGAGCAAGAGCCCAGCGCCTGCTGAGGATGCTGCCGTGAGCGGTGCCTCTGCTCCCAGGTACCGGGTGCACAGTTTTGGGGGGAAAGGGGGGGACCCCGCACCCTGCCCTGGGGTTCCTGGGGGGGGTGGAGAGGACCCGGGGGCAGAGGGGCTCCCCTACACCCACCTCCGGAATGCGCGGCAGGGGTACCCCGTGCGCCAGCTCCCCGCAGCATCCCGGGCTGCCGGCTCCTCTCCTCCCCGGTCCCTGCTCAGCCCGGTGTGCCGATGTCCCTGTCCTTCCCCCCCGCCCCCCCCCCCCCCCTCCATCCTCCCCTGGGTGCCGCCCTCCGGCTCCGCCCGGCGGCTTTGTGCTTGGGGGGGGCGGGGGGTGGAGGGGGGAAGGATGGGGGGGCTGGGGAATCCCCCCCGCAGCTCCCCTGGGAGAGCTGGGGATGGGTGTGAGGTGCTGCTGCCAGCCGGGGGGGACACACACACCCAATTTTTGGCAGAACCATCTCTCATGATTGGCTTTGAGATTTCCCCCGTGAAGGCTAAAGGCAGCTCTGTGATGGCTGGCAGCGGGGTGGGCAGGGGAACCCGTGTCCCCCCACCCCAAAAGCCTTACCTGTGTGAAGCGCCCCGAAGCAGGAGGGCTGGGGGGCGAGCGGCGGGGCCCCGAGCTCAGCGTGCCTCCCCACGGCGTGCTGGTGATGCGCCTTGGCCCTTACAAGTCCCCGTCACACCATCCTGCTCCATCTGGGCTGGGGGTGCTGAGGGGTCCTGGGCAGCCCTGCCCGGCTCGCCGAGCTCCCCGCTGTCCCCGCGCAGGAGGTGGGCGAAGGCAGCGGGTCGGGCGCATGGCCGGGGTCAGCTCAGCAGGATGCCGCCACCCGCTGCCATCCCCGCACGGCCTGGAGAGAGCTCCAACTGCCCCAAAAGTCGGCTGCCAGGGCAGAGGGACAGCAAAGGGAGGCTTTGAGCCCTCCCCAGGGTGACGGCCGCATGCCCGTGTGGCGATGGCTCATAGCTCCGGCACCAAGCAGCAGTGTCAGACCCACAGCTCACACGGTGCAGGGCTTTGTGCCACCCTCCAGGGCAAATCCATCTGCTTTAGGGTTCGGGCACGGAGCCTGCGGGCCCTCACCCTTCTCCAGGCACGCAGGCAGCCGGCTGGGAGCTCGTGCCGGCGGGGAGCATCCTTCCCCCCGCTGCGTGCCCGCCTCTCGTGGCTGCGTGCCGTGCCAGCCCCGTCCCTGCGCCAGGCAGCGCGCTGCCGCGGGGCCGTGGCCGTGTCCCCACGTGCGCCGGGTGTCGGCGTGTGCCCCGCGCCTGCCTGCATGGCAAGGAGGCAGCATGGGAGGGGGGAGGGAAGGCTTGGAGGGAGGCCTCGGGGGGAAAAAAAATGGGAAAAAAGAAGGAAAACCAACGGAGGGAAGTTCCTCTGTTCTGTGATACGAGGCAAAAGCGCTTATTTTTATGGCGATTAGGGGTGGCTGTGCAGCCCTGGGAGCTGTGAGATAAGCACAGCCAGCTTTGGCTGCTGGCAGCATGGCTCTCAGCCCGGCTGGGGGGGCGAGGAGGGCATGCTGCCCCCCCCCCCGGGGTTTGCTCTGCCTGTCACTGATGTGCTGCCACGGGGAGAATTTCCTTTTCAATTCTCAGCTGGTTTTCTGGGAGGGAGCCTGGCCTTGGGGGAACCCCTGGGCTCTCCGAGGGCATCCGCTGCAACTCACACCCGGTCTCTGCACCGGTCAGCTCTTTGTAAATCCCCCCCCAGCCCCATTTATGTGCTGACGCTGGGCAGACCCCAGCATGTTGCCCCCTGTACAGCCCTGCCAGCTCCAGCGGTGTGAGGCAGAGAGCTGCTGGGGCTCCCTGGCTGCAGGATTGCTCCCCGTGCCCCTGCCCATCAGCCCAGCAGGCTGCAGGGGATCACCCCGGGATCGAGGCAGGGTGTCCCTGCGTGTCCCCACACCCCTGTGCCTCCAGCAGCAGCCCCAAAGCCCTGGGGGTGTCTGCAGAGCCCAGGTCACCTTCTGGCCTCGCCCAGGCTCATGCTGGTGTCACCACGTCCTCGTCCTTCCAGGGGTGGCTTTGCTGCAGCATAAATGGTACCCGAGTGAATTCTCCCCTTGCTGCACAAAGGACTGCAAAAGGGCTGGTTCCCTCCTTAGCCAGCTTTGGCACTTGATAGGCAGGGCAGAAAACGGGGGTCCGGCCCCGAGGCTCTCCCCCAGCACAGGGGGTGCTCTCGGGGCACCCAGCAGCGTGCCCGGGGCCCCGGGCGAACCGCCGCCCCTCCTGAGCTAACTCGCAGCGATGTTGGCGAGGGAAGCAGGCAGAAAAATCAGGTCAGCTGGAAACGCCTCGCCATCTCCTCCTCCCAACGTCTTCCCCCTGCTGCCCCTCTGGGAGGGAGCCCTCCTCCCACCAAGGCCCGCGGGGGATGTCGCCGATAACCGCGTGGCGAAGCCTCCATCCACGCGGCGACGGGGACGAGGCCTCTCAGCCCCTCGCCTCGCTGCCTGCCGCGGGCTGGAGGCAGAGGCAGGGTGAATCGGAAGCCAGCAGCCATCTCGGTGCTGCAGTGAGTCATCCCGAAAGGCGCCCGGCTTGTGTCAGCTCTGCGCCTTTCTGCTTTCTGCTGCTGCTGCTTCTTTTTTTTTTCTGGGGGGTTGTTAATAGCTGATGTAGCAATAAATTAAAATATAAAGGGAAATATAAATTAGTGGAGCTTGCCTGCAGAGCTCCTTTAATTAAAAGGGAAATCTTCGGGCCCTCGTAAGGCCCCTGGATGTGTGCTGAGAGCGATGGAGCTGGTGGCACCTGCCCTGTGGGGGGGCAGGAGGGTGGCTGAGAGCGCAGGGACGTCGCTGCGAGTGGCACCTGATGGATGCTGGGGACACCAGCACTGAGGGAATTTAAAAAATCTTCATTTCCAGAGAGGAAGAGCTAAGTTAGGGCAGAAGAAAAAGCCTGCTCTTTGGCCGTAAAGACGTTTGGGTTTCTCTTCGTGCTCCCTGTTCCTGGAGCTTTCTGTGCTGCTGCTGCCTTGGTCTCCCTGGGGCAAGAGGGGCTGGGCCAGCAGGTTTTGGGCTTCCCTTGCCCTTGCCCTTGCCCTGCCACCTCCTGTCTCCCAGCAGTTTTTCCTCTCCCCGGAGCATCCCCAAGCACTGCACAGGGAGGGGATCCTCGAGCACGCCTTTGTTCCAGAGTCCCTCTCCACATCCCCCTTTCTCCCCCCCAGAAAAGCCACGGGGTACCTGTGGCAGGGGCATTTCAGCCCACTCGGTGCAGGGAAATTATTCAGCCAGCCCCTCCGGACCCGAGCCTGCCCCGGAGCCCAGAGATGTGCCACCAGCATCCACCCGTCCTCCCGCAGCGCGGGCACCGTGGCAGGCTCCGACAGCCTAAAATGCTTTGGGCTTGGAGTTTCACAAAGCCCACTGGGTTCCTAAGCCAGGCAAGATTAATGAAAATTCACTGAACTCACCGGAGACCTTGGCTTGTGGATCAACTTAAAAGCTATAATCAGAAGCATGAGAAAATTTGGAGAGCCCTAACGCAGCGGTGGCTATTTTTTACATAGACAGGGAACCTCCGGAGGGGGAGCGGGGAGGTGCTGCAGTGCTGAGGGATGGAAGCAGCAATGATTTACTGTCTGGAGATCTTCCACATGCCCGGAGGATATACATCACCTCCAGCCATGTCTTGCAGCATCTCTCACTCTCCAATGTGCTGAATCCCTCCCGCCGCGCTGTCTCTGCCCCCGGTTGATCCGGCCAGGACGCATCCCCAAAAACACAGCGCAGAGGGAGGTGAACAGCGAGGGCTGATCCTGCTGCCGTGTTGGTGCCAGAGTCAAACAAGGCACAATAAATTCAGGAGGACGGCCACAGGTACGATAAATTCGTGAGTACAGCCACAGGCACCTTACCGGGATCACATGCAGCAGCCCCAAGTTCCACCTGTACAGAAAATCCCGGCAACCCAGCGACCTCCAGAAATAGCACAGCCTTACACATCAGCGTTTAGCCCTGATATAAGGAGAGAAGCTGCAAACCGGCTTCTCCATATAAAAATATCGGGGCTGGGATAAAGGGAGGTGTCATTTCCCTGAGCCAGTCGGTCCTGCTCAGGCAGCACGCCGGGCTGCCGCAGGGCAGCACACCGGCCCTGGGGACAGCGAGCTGCCCCCTGGGACTTTGGGACCCGTCAGCCACTGCCAGGCTGGGATGGCAAGGCAGAAAATTTCAGCCAAACCCATATATTTTGATAAATTGCCGCTGATCTCGGTGTTTCAGAAGTGGAAGTGCCCCAGCGGTGGGATGAGCACCCCTCTGCTGATGGTGAGGCTGGTGTCCTGCGTGGGGGCTGCCTTGGGGCACCCCAGGGGACGTTCCCGTGGGGTGGGCTTGGTGATGGGGCTCCCCATGGCACAGAGGCTTCTACCAGCCCAGAGCGGTGGCTCCCGGGGCGTACCCATGGGGGTCCTGCTCACCCAAGCTGTCCCAGCCCAGCCGGTCTGCAGGGCTTGGTGGTGCTGCCTGCTTCCTCCACGACATGGGGTCACTGCTTTCAGTTCAGAGCCCAGGTTTTACAATGCCAGCTATGGATCTCCCCCTTCCGTACAGCTGGCCTGGCTGCTTGTCCCTGCATTTTTGTGGGTTTGTTTGTTTACTTATTTATTTATTAACCAGGAGTGGTGGCACAAGTGGCAAAAGAACAGTCTGGGATGCAGGGACAGGGCTCGGGGGCTGAGCCTGGAGCAGACACTCGCTCCTGCAAAACGCACGCAGCGTCCTGCTGCACCACGTGGTCCTCCATCGACATTGGCACACCGAGGGCAACCCTCACTGGTTGTTTGACTGTCGGGGCCCAGGGCTTGTGTTTTAGGCTGATCCAGGTACAGAGATGACACATCTCCCTGGTTTCCAGAGCCCTGGAGCAATGGAAGGAGCATTTGTGTCCCAAGAAGATCCCGGTTGCTGGGGTGCAGCGTGGCATCGGTGCAGAAACCCAGCTTGCCTGGGCGCTGGAGGGAACCTCCCAGTGACATTTCAGGAAAAAAGAAAACAACACATTTTTATATTTTTAGTGGTCATCCTGTGCCGAGCCAGGACATCATTGTGTGAGTCCCACGGGCTGGCCCAGCGCAGTGCCCGGACCAGGGTTAATGCAGAAAGCAGCCGAGCATCTCCAAGGCGGCTCAGAGCCGCGGTGCCGGCTGCCCTGCGCTCATTAATGTGATCGAGTCGCAGCAGCTCCTGAAGCAGAAAGGTACTTGGGCATCGGCCCATTGCCTGCATTTGGTCTCTGCTCATACGGGCTCTGATTGTTTTGGGACCATGGCTGTTTCTCTGATTTGCGCCATCTCTGATTTTAGCCCCAGAGGTCCAAATCTCATCTTCCCGTTCGCCTGCCTGTGCACAGCGGTCTGCAACGCTGCTCCGCTTTCTCCCGTCTCTCCCTGATTAATGTGAAGCCCAGCTTCATGAATCATGCATGGAGCTTTATTTAGGATAATGATTTCTGACATCCAGCGCCTGGGCGCAGCATTTCGGGACGGACCGTTTGTGGCCAGAGAACTCCAGAAATAATGAGCCGACGTTTCTCCCATCCGAACCAGGAGCACAGAGGGGGGGAGGGAGATGGGCAACACAGCCCTGCCTCCTTCGGAGGCAATCACAGGTTGCTCCCTAATTAGCCAAATGTGTAAACGCTAAATATTGACATAGCTTTGCGGTTGCCTGTGCCTTGCAATCGCGTCGCATGCTATTAACCTACATAACCATCGGGGAAGGAGCATCTGCGTGCGCCTTGGCACAGGCAGGGCTGCAGAGGCAGGAATTCCCCCGTGCTGGTGCTGCTGCCGGTGCCCTGCTCCGCAGGATGCTACCGAAGGAGCTTGGAAACAGCTTCCCCTCTGCAGCTGGAGCCCCTCCGTGCCGCCCGGCTGTGTGAACAGCCCCCTGCCCGCCGGGGGTGGCTTTGGGGACGGCTGGGGGGGGTCCTGGTGAGCTGTGCACCCGGGAGGGGATGGGGGCCCCTGGTGCTCAGTGGGCTGCAGGGGATGCTTTCCTGGCTGTGCACTGTTCCATGTGGGAGCCTTCAGGGGCTCCAAAGCTGCAGAAAGGTGGGGGTGCCTGGCCGAGGGGCTGCGGGTCTGGCTCAGGAGCTGCAGGAGGCTGGGGGCACGATGGGGCTGCAGGAGGCTGCAGGAGGCTGGGGGAGCTCCTGCCCTCGTCGCTGCCCAGCCTCCACGTGCCGAGCTCTCGCTACAGCCTCCATGCAACGTGGCTGGCTGCAGGGGAAAGAGGCTTCTGTCCCCGCTGCGGGGGGACAAGGGGCTGCTGGCATGTAGGGGTCTCCCCCAGCTACAGGGGGCTGCCACTGCTTTATTCCTTTGCTTTTTAATTAATGTATTAATTTTCTGAGGGTGGGTTTGTAGCCTGAAACAATGGCACTGTGTGTGTTGGAGAGACTCTATGTGCCCCCCAAAATATCCTGAACCCCCTGGCTGAGCAGCTCTGGCCACGTGCAGCAGGCTAAGCTGGCAGGTCCCCATGATGGCCATGTCCCTGGCGATCAGTCCCCAGGTCCCTGGCACGAGGGCCGAAGAGAAATGCTGCCTGCACGCCTGCTTCTGCACCAAGGGCATCCCTTACCAGAGTGCCTCTGGTTTCGTCTGACGGCTTCCTGGGTGTGCAGCCCCAGCAGGCAGCAGCCTGGTGAGGATTTCCAGGGGGATTCGGTGGGGACACGGAGCCAAGCGGCTCAGCAGGGCAAGGCACAGCCCTGCTGCCCCTCGGCACGTGTGCTGCTACCCCAGAGCTGGTTCTGCACCAGGATGAAGCTGCTCCTGGCAGCACTTCAGGGAGGAGAGGACGAGGGAGGGTCCCAAAGGCTTCCCACTGCTTTGCACCCCCGGTGCCAGTGAGGGTGGTCGTGGCCAGGGGAGAAGGCTGGAGCAGGACGAAGGCATCCCCGTGCCATCAGACGGACCACGCTGGGGAGCCCCAGCTGCGAGAGAGCTCTGGTCTGGCCATGGGCACCTCGACTGCAGCCTGCGGGACTGGCCACGGGGGAGCCGAGCTCAAAGAAACAAAGAAAACCCCCCACGTGTTGAGGCACAGGGTGAATTCATAACTACGCTGACCTTCAGCGGGGACGGCCTGCTATTCTGCAGAGGTGTATTTATTCCTCGTGTGCGGGGACCAGAAGGGCGTTGACTCATTCTCCCTCCCGAAACGCTGCTGCCGCTGCGCAGAGCAGGCGGGGGCTGCGCTCAGCGCCCGGCCAGGGGCAGAGCGTGGATCTGCTCAGCCCAGGGGCTTTCCTCTGACAGGTTTGATGCAATTGCTGCATCCTACTGGGACTACAGCATCCCACTGCTGGCCCGGGCTAGTTAAATAACCCTCCCTTTGCAAAGGTTTTCAAAGCTGTAGTAATTCTTATTAGGCTGGTCTGAATCATCTCCTGAAAAGGTCTCGCATCGCTCCGGAGCGCCAAGCTGCTCTGTATTCAGGCCCTGATCACCCACTGTGCTGAGCCAGAGCATGAAATACGCAGGGAGGAGGCTCCAAGAAAATATTTAAAAGATGTTCAAGTGTGCAAGGGGCATGCCGAGGGTGAGACTTTCCCTCTCCGTCCTCTGCCTTGTCTCCATTTCGGGGTGGACCAAGGTGTCCCGTGCGGAGCCAGGCTCCCGGCGTGGTGCTGGCGGGTCCGTGGGGAGCCCCCTGGGTCCTGTCCCTGCGGACGGCAGCGAATGTTGGGTGCTCCCTTTGGGATCCCGCCCGGTATCACCCAGCAGTGACGGGCCCACCACCTCGCGTCCCGAGGGCAGGTGGGCAAAGACAGGTCTCCAGCAAGCAAAAGGAGCCTAAAGGCTCCGCGCCCTTCACGGGGACACGATGGGTGTGCTACCCCAAACCTGGGTCCTTGGGTGAAGCCTTCACCCCTGGTGGCCTCCTCCCAGGAGAGGGTCCCACAGCTGCGAGCCCCCGGCTGTGGTCAGGCCCCAGGCAGAGGACCAAGGGCTCTGTTCCCGTGCTGCTCTAGCCCCAGGGGAGCAGATGATGGGGGCAGAGGCAGCAGGGAAGCGTCTCCTGGCTGGCACAGGGCGTTCTGCTCCCCTGCTGTCTGCTGGCATGAATACCTACGATGCACGGCGGAATTCCCTCCTTCCCCCGAGACCCAGATCCGAAGGATTTCCAGGCAAAACCCGCTGCCAGCAGCTTCCCGCAGTCAGGGTCATGCCTTCCCCACGTGCATTTGGGTGCATCGCCCTGCTCCTGCCAGGCAGTGCTGGCTGTCCCCGGGGTGCAGGTGAGCCTCACCCCCAGCGTGGGGGCTTCGGGGGGGGGGGGGGGGAGAGGAGGGTTAGTGCCGCAGCTCCAGGTGGGTGTTTGAGGCTGCTGTGTTATCTGATTCCTAACCTGCAGCACCCCAGAGAAGAAAGAACCCCTGAGGGACCCTCGGGCATCCTCCTCTGGCCGCCTTCTCCATGTCCTCCTGCCCAGCTGGGTGGCAGTGGTGACAGGGAAAGGAGGAAAGATATTTGCAGCCTTCACACGGAGGTCCGCACGTCCCATACAGCAGCCTACAGGATAACGAACCCTCCTGTGCTGTCTCCTGTCCCCTGCCCCCACGAAGGAGCAGCTCTCCTGGGCACCGAGGGCTGGGCTGGCCCGGGGCACCAGCACTGCTGGCGGCACCCAGT
This sequence comes from Stictonetta naevosa, assembly GCA_011074415.1. NCBI lineage: Eukaryota > Metazoa > Chordata > Aves > Anseriformes > Anatidae > Stictonetta > Stictonetta naevosa. The sequence goes on from MU012264.1 coordinate 42,650, forward strand.
GCCTGCAGCTCGGCGCTTAATCAGACCAATTAGCAATTTAATCTTGTTAACAAAGCGGGATAATTGCAGCATTATCAAATCAGCCAGCTGTATGGAAATGCCTGCTTAATAGCTGATAATGGCTGGCGCTGCCGGAGGAGGGGAGCTGCGGTCTGTGACTGATGGACGTGCCACCACGCGTGCCATCACGCCCGCGCGGCCACGGGGACAGCCTGGGGACAGCGCCGGGGCTCTGCCCTCCCTCTTCGGCATAAGGACGGCAAGGGAAGTCACCATGGGAGGACTCTGTGCTGGTCCTAAATGCTGTCCAATTTCCCACCTGGGTTTGGTTGCTCCCAGCCCCCGGCCCTCCTTCTGCCTGCCCCTGCTGGCTCACCCGGTGTTTTTATCCCCCACGGGCACCGTGCGAGCTGTTGGCGCGTCCCTGTCATTTGCGGGGTTCCTGCAGCAGCCACCAGCCGGCTGCACGCTGCCGACTTGTCTCGGCACCCCCTGAATGCCTGGCCCCGATCAGCTGTGCAGGAGTTACAGAACTTGGGCTGTGTTTCTGTGCCATGTCTTGAGGCTCTCCCAGGCACTCCTCTTCAGCTGAATTTCCCCTACCAGCTCGGGTCCAGTGAGGGGCTCAGCACCCCCGGGTTATGGGGCTGTGCAACCCCTCCCTAGGTGCTTCGTACCCGCAGGGGGTCCTGTTCCCTGTCCCACCGCCCTGCCCAGCTCGGGTGCCCCTGGGGACACGCTGCCCACCCGGATCCCTTCAGCCTGCTGGGAGGTCCCTGACGTGTCCCATCGGGTCTCGCTGCAGCCCCTCCAGCCCTCCTCTCGGGCTCTGTGTGCCTGGGGAGGGGTTTGCTGCCCCCGGGCAGCCCCTAACCACGTGCTGGGTCCAGAAGGTTTCCTCCTCTTCCCCTGGCACAAATCCTGGGGAGAAAGCAGCAGTGGGAACGTGCACCAGGGTGGGCCTGAAGAAGGTCAGGAGGGGGAGACGCACACCACGAGCACTCCTGGGACAAGCTCCTTTATTTGTAACAGCAGCGGGGAAGGGAAGGGAGAGGGCGAGCAGACAGCTGGTAGCATCGTGTGGCAGCCGGTCCTGCAGCCGGGGAGGTCCGGAGAAGCCGGAGAAGCCCCCCGGCCTGTGCCGGGACCTCACGCTGGGGAAAGGGAGAGGGAGAGAGGGGCTGAGAGAGAGCACCTGGGCCACCCCCAGCCCTGAAAGCCACAGCCGCCTCCCTGCCCAGAGCCACGGCCGCCGCGGCCCCCAGCGCTGAGCGGGTGGCTCCGAGGGGACGGTACCGTGGGACGCGGGGACATTGGGCGGGCGCGAGAGGCATCTCATCCCGCAGGGGCCCTGGCAGCACTTCTGGTGGCGGGGGCACTGCCGGCTGCTGTCGCACGTGTTCGGCGGGTTGGGCCTGGCGCAGGTGACGCGGACGTGCGGGCAGGACCAGGCGGTGCCTGCAAGGCGAGGGGGCTGCAGCCCAGGAGGGTCCCCAGAGGGCTTTGTCCCCTCCTGATGCGCAGGCCGGGTGCCAACCCGCCCCCTTGGACACCTCTCCTCCCTCCTAAGACGTCTATTACCTGCTGGCAGCTCCATCCAGGCGATGAGCATCCCCACGAGGAGGAGGGCTGCCACGGACCTCATGCTGCTGCGTCCCCTGGGAGATGTGTGTGGTCACTGGGGGATGCTGGCACTTAAATTCCCGGGGGAGGAGGGGGGTGGGAAGCAGGCTTGGGGGTGGGGGGGTGCCAACGTTTGTGCCTTTTCCGGAAGCCTTTTGCACAAGACAGGGATGGGATGGTGCCGTTGCTCAAAAAGCTGGTACTGCCTTGCACAACCGCCCCGTGCGGCTGCACCTGGGGCCGGGGGGCAAAACGAGGGGAACTGATCCTGGGGGGGGGTCTGCCCACTCCTGCACAGGTACACTGCGCCAGGAGAAGCCTTCACGGGGACCCTGCGATGATCTCTTCTGGGGGTTTGCTGGGGAGAGGCAAAGATCCCCCCTGCACAAGGAGCGTGCACCCCTGCCCCAGGCACAGCTGTTTTCTGCGGGTGCTCTTGGGCAATGGGCAGTTGCTCCACTTCTCCCCAGCGGGGTAACGTCCCCTCACCTTGTGCAACGCTTCCCAAAGGGATCCTCGCTGCAGGTAGAGCCCAGAGCTGTGCTGCAAGCAGGTGCGGGGGATGTCCTGGGGGGGGGGAAGGCACCCCCCAGCCACGCACACAGCCCCCGGTCATCCCATGGTCCTGCAGACACAGCCTGGGGCAGCCCCTGGTTTCGTACCCAGGCAGGGCAAGGGCCAGGAAAAGCACAAGCATCACCCCTCTGTGCCCCGTGTGGTCCCTGCCATCGCCTTGTCCCCTGGAGCCCCAGGGCTCTGTGGGCATCTCGCCATGCCCTTCCCCGCTCTGACGGCCCTTATCGTGTCTCCGCGTGCCCTGGTAGCTGGCCTTTAACTCACGGAGAGCTGTTAATTATTGCCCAGCTCCCTAACGATCCTGTGGCTACATGTAGCTCTTTGCAAAGTCATTTGTTGAACAACTGGGGAAGGATTCAGGCAACCCAAATAGAACACTACCGATGGGAAATAGAAGCACTGGAGCAATTTTAGAGCAATCTTTAGGAGTTCAGCTGCTACGGGGGGGCGAGAGGACAGTGTGGGGCTGGACAGGGTCTGGCCAAGGCAGTGCTTGGAGCTGCACCTCCGCGAGGAGACAACACCAAGGCGCAGAGGGGGATCCGGCAGCTGAAAAGCGGGGTGGAAAAAAAAAATCCCTCTGGGAGAGCTGATAGAGCTGTGTCCACAGGGGAAATGTCTGAAACCTGCTTCTATTGCAGCCCCTGTGGAAGGACCCGGACCATGGCAGTGTGAACACGGGACGGACGCAGTGGGGCACCCCTTGTCCCACCGCCCTGCGCTGCAGGGACAGGTCCCACGGAGCCGTCCCCAGCACACCCCCCGACTGCCCCACGTGGAAAGGGCCTGGGCTGAGCAGCGCTCAGGGTGCTGCAGGATGGCGCTGCCATTTCTCCTCTTCCCGGTTTGTTTTTCCCAGGGATGGCCAGCGGCACCCTTTCACCTCGGCTCAGGGTGTGAGCGGGGCCAAGCTCCCTCTTCATCAGGGTGCACGAAGCACACCAGGGACAGCTTGTGCCTTGTAGACCAGCCCTTGTCCCTGTTACGCAGCAGCTCGGGGCGATGCAGTGCTTTTTTCCCCGTCTCTCCACCCATCCTTCCCCAGCTGGCCCCAGGGGACACCCCGCTCACCTCGGGGTCCCCGGGGAGGGGTGCCCTAACCCAGCACACCCTCCTCAGCGCTGGCGGCTGGTGCCACCTAGTGAGAAGCCACCACGGGTGCTCCGCAGGACAGGGCCCTGAAGGGGCTTTGCTCTGCCCTGGGGTGCTCTCCCAAAAAATCCCAGCTCGGTGAGAGCCGGCTGGTGCCCAGCTCCTGCTGCTCCCCCCTCGTCCCGTTGTGCCCCTCGCTGCCCCCACAGCCTCCTTGTGCTGTCCACTTCCCATCCCTTGTCCCTGGGGCAGGACCCCCAGCGCTCGCACAGCCCCAAGGTCTCGCTGTGAACCCTGCTGCAGCCTGCCTTACACACTGCCAACGTGCCAGCAGTCCAGCCGAGGCTTAATACAAACTCTCAGTGTGCGCCATTATCTGCTCTAATCAAGCCTGTTATTAAATCCTAGACTGTTTTTTTTCGTTTATTTTTTTCTTTTCCTTTTTAATTTCCACTGTGTGCTTTTCAGGGAGCTGCATGCCAAGCAGGGAGGTCCATCTCCATCGGCAGGGCTGCAGCCCCCTGGTGGGATTAGGCTCACGCCTCTGCCTCGGTTTGTGAGCCCCATCCTTGTCCCCACCGGGGACCCACTTGGGGTGCTCAAGCAAGGATTTTCCCAAAGGATTTTCAGAGCCTGAGGGCACAGGGATCTGGCAAAAGCCAGAGGGCCCCTGCTCGGACACAGATGCTTCCACGGCCCCACAGCCCAGCAAAAAGGAGCAAGCCACGTCCTACAAATCTCCAGGGTGTTTATTGTCAAGATAGAAATTTCCATATATAAAATAAGTGTTTAAAATAGCACTACCCTGTTCTTGACACGAAATATATATGTACACACACATAGATATTTATAGAAAGAATTATTACCATTTTGCTATGTGATAAAAAAAACCAACAAACAAAAACACAAGATAATGACCAATTCCCAAACCACCCTGCCAAAACAGGGACGAGGGAATCCTGATGCCCGCTCACCCATGGGTGCATGCAGGGGCTGTGTCCCCACGGCCAAGGGGCTTACACCCCGTCCAGCCCCCACGCTGCCGGCAGCTCGGGCTCGCCCTGCCGGCAGCAGCTCTCCGGGTGCCCTCACGGCCGGGTTTTTCTCTCACAAAGCACCTTGGTGAGCACTGGGGCTGGAGCCAGGAGCTGTAGGAGCTGTGCCACATCTCCTCTTCCAGCGCCCAGCCTGCCCAGCTCACCCCAGCTTGGAGGAACAAGGCAACTGCAAGGGCTGAACCCCTTCACTTTGCGGCAGGGCTTCTGCTCAAGTTCTTTTTTTTCCTTTTTTTGTTTTTTTAGTACACTCCACGTCCCCTCGGGATTTTGTGATACAAGAACAAACAACGATGCTTTTACACATAAGCTAGCAATAACAGCTCCACGTAGCTACTGGAGGTCCCCGTGCCCCACCTGAGCACTGCGGCTCTCCGCGAGGATCACTTCTTGCGGGCGATCTGCTTCTCCAAGGCTTCCAGTCTGGCCGTCATCTGAGCAAGTGAGCATGCTAAGGAAACCGCGAGCTGGGCAAAGAGCGAGAAACGTGCCCCAGACGAGCATGGACTGAGCCTTACCTGCGCCTGCTGGCACCCAGGGACCCTCCCTTTGGAGACCGTGGCTGGGACCCATGCTGTGAGATGTCACAGCGCTGCTTTTTTCTATTGAAAGATCCCACAGTGTTCACCGGCCAGCACAAGCTGCCCCGGCCGTCCCCACCTCCCATCCCTGCTGCCAGCCCCTGTGCCTCCCCCGGCAGGAGTTTGGATGCAGCCCCCTAGAGCTGCGGGCTGCTCTGCGCCCCGGCGAGCCCACGCAGCACCCAAAGGATATTCCTCTCGGTCAGGCTCTGCAGGATGGCCACGGTGTTCGTCTGGAACTGCACCAGCGCCTCACACTCGCATGGGCTCCGGATCTCCGTCTCCCCTCTGCCCTCCTCTGTGTCAGTGGGATTTGGGAGTGCTCAGAGCACAGTGCCACGGCCGGCCCCGCTCACATCCCCCCCCGATGCAGCACCATCCCCTTGTCTTTCCAGCGCTTTTGCATTAAACCCCTCACCCCCAGCTTCTCCTCTTCCAAATAATCCCTCCCTGAGACCCACCCCTCTAACGACAACAGCAAGAGGAGATCAGGAGAGGGGTACCCTAGGGTTACAGCAGCCCTGGGGCTCAGGTTAGGGGTTCTGCCTGCCCCTGCCAGGCTGCCACAAGCCTCATGGATGATGATGGTGATGATGGGTGAGCCACGGGGTGGCAGGGGCACGAGTCACCCTGCCGGCTCCTCGGGGAGAGGAGGGCTCGTGGCTGAGCACCCACCTGGGCAGATGTTCAGCTTGAAGTTCTCCACCAGGTGGGTCATGGTGGTGAAGTCTGCCGAGTAGGAGAAGTGCTGCTCCACCGGCTCGGAGGCGATGGCCCGCAGCTCCTCTTCCACCGCCTTGCCGACACCCACGGCGAACATGACGATGCCTGCAGGGCGAAGCTGGACCCTGAGTGCCCCACGGCAGGTGATTCCCAAACCCAGAGCAAGTAAGGCTGAGTGCTTCTGCACCCTGGGGTTTCCCCCATGTGCGGCATGGATTTGGGAAGGACAGGCAGGAACGGGCAGGGGCACAGCAGCACCAGCACGGTGCATGCTGCGGCATTAGCGGTGCTGTTCAGAGCATCCTGACACCACCGTGCAGGCATGGCTGGGATGCAGGCAATGCAACTCCACAAGCCTGGGTGCTGTGAGCAGGCTAAACACATGTCCCAAGAGCCAACCATCCCAAGGAACCATCCTGGGATGGTTCCCAGCCCCCTGCCCCTCTCACCTGACTCTTTTGCTCTCCTGGCCCACTCAGAGATGTCGTCCTGGGAGCGCCCGTCCGTGAAGACAAGCCCGATTCTGGGTACGTTGTGGGAGAGGGGCCTGGCCCCTTCCAGCTCGGAGAAGCTGTGCTCTACCATGTGCTTGAGGGCAAGGCCGGTCATGGTGCCTTTCTCCATGTACTCCACCTTCATCACGGCCGCCTTGATCTCGTCTGCGCTGTGGTACTTGTTGAGGGGGAACTCGGTGCGGACGCGGCTGGAATACTGCACCAGCCCCACCCGCGTGCCCTGCGGGGACACCTCCAGCAGGTCCACGATGCGGTTCACAAACTGCTTCACCAGCTCGAAGTTCTGGGGCCGGACGCTCTTGGAGCCGTCGATCACCATCACCAGGTCGACGTGCCCGGCCCCGCACCCTGCAGGCACACGGCGGGGTGAGAAGGGACCGGCGGGACGCTGCTTGGGCCCCTGGGAGGGGGTGAGGCTGGGAAGTGGAGCAAGAATGCCTGGGGACCTCCCTCCAACCTGCTCCACGGCCACCCCAGGGTCCCCTGGATGTCCCTCCTAGGTCTCCCTTTTCCCGAACCTTCCCCCAAATCTCCTGTTGCACCCTCTGGGCTCTGTCTCTGCGGACACAAGCCCTCATCCACCCACACGGAGCCCCTTGCAGCTGCCCATGTGGGTGAAGCCCTCGCTGGGAGCCGGGTGCCCGGCAGCCCCACGCTGCAGGCCAGAGGGTGAGCTGCACCTCGGTACTCAGTGCTGCACCCCAAAACTCACTGCATCACCCCGGTACTCAGTGCTGCACCCCGGTACTCACGGCTGCACCCCTTCCCGTCAGCCTGGAGCTGCTGCCCCTCGGGGCACACGCAGCGGTACGAGCCCTCGCTGGTCACGCACTTGAACTCGCAGCCGTGATCCACTCCGTTGCAGAGGTCGGTGGCTGGGGACCAAGGCAAGGGCACGGGGTTATCCCGGTGTGAGCAGGGGACCCAAAGCCCCTGTGCATCCCACGGGACTCACCCCTGCAGGAGCTGCCGTCGGGCTGCAGCGTGAAGCCGTGGCGGCAGCGGCAGCGGTGCCCGCTGGGGATGCTCACGCACTCGTGCTGGCAGCTGTGGTTCCCGAAGCTGCAATAATCGATCACTGGGGAGAGAAGGAAGCAGGGGGAGGCTGGCAGGGGGCTCTGCGGGTCCCGCTGTGGCGTGGGGCAGGACCAGGGCCCTGCTTGTGGCAGCAGAGTAAAGCTGGGGAGACGCTGAGCCCGTGTTTCCAGCACGAGCAAGGGCAGGGGAAAGGGGAGACATACTGAGGGACAAGGGGAGGATGAGAAGAATCAGGTGAAGGAAAGGAAGAAGCAGCAGGGGGGAGACGGACACGTACTGGTGCAGGTCCTCTTGTCCTGGTTGAGGTAGTAACCTGGGCGGCAGCGGCACGAGTAAGACCCACGAGCGCTGACGCACTGGTGCTCGCAGCCGTGCCTCCCGTCGGCACACGCGTCGATGGCTGTGGGGGAAGCAGACACCCGTCACCCTCCTGCCTCGGTGTCCCTGGGGCAGTTCCCCAGGCACAGCACCACGAGGCAAGAAGGAAAGGTGGTGGCCAGAAGCAGTCAATGCTGCTCGGCCCTCCCGGCACCCAAAGGTGCACGGTGCACCCGGCTGCTGCTGGCCTCGCTGGGCCCTCTGCTGCATTTCAGCTCCCTTCCAAAACACCTGCACCTGCCAGTCCCTTGTGAAAGTTAGAACAGAAAAAGGTTTTTACGGGAGCAGGTCTTTCCATCTGCGTTGAGCCTGTAGCCAGGGTTGCATTCACAGTAGAAGGAGCCGGGGGTGCTCATGCAGCTGTGCTGGCAGCCGTGGTCGCGCTCCACGCACATGTCCACCCCTGGAAGACAGAGAGGGGTCAGAGCGGCCCATGGGCTCCCGTACAGCTCTCCTGCACAGTCCCTGTCCCCGCGGGGTGACCCATAGGGCTGATTTCCAGTGCACGGGCACAGGAACCCCTTGTGCTGTGCAGGTTTTTGAACGACTTTGGCGTTCGGGTCTGCCCGAGCACTAAATGGATGCTCAATATTAATTGCTACTGTTGAGAGCCTGAGCTCAGCTGTTCTTCATGAAGGAGCCCAGGTAGCTATGTCCGCACATCCATGTGAACAGACCCGGCTGGGAAATGGGCACTGGGACATGGAGGCAGCAGGCAAAGGCATTGCCAGAAGGGCAGCCTGCCCCAGGGCACATCTCAGCCCCTGTGCGAGGCACAGCTCCTGCTGGTCAAGGCTGCGTGTGACCACCCCAAACACCCCCGGAGGGCCATCTTCTCTCCTGCTCTTGGTACAGGGTGAGGAGCAGGAACCGGGACCCCCGTCACCACCCCGCCGCCGTGGCTCTCACCCACCGCACAGCTTGTCCTGGAACTGCTTCCCGAACTGCCGGATGAGCTCGAAGGACTCCACGAGGAAGACGTGCTCCTCCAGCGGCGGCGAGGCCATGGCCCGCAGCGAGCTCATGTCTGCCCGCTGGATGCCCACCGCGTATATCTCGATGCCGGCGTCCCGGGCCTGCGTGGCCACCTCGGTGACCCGGTCCTGGGGCCGCCCGTCGGTCACCACGATGGCGATGCGGGGGATCCTCTTGTGTGGCGGGCGCGCGCCCTCCTGCACCGTGAAGGCCACGTTCATGGTGTACTGGATGGCCAGCCCCGTCATGGTGCCCTGGGCCAGCGGCACGATGCCGTTGATGGCCTTCTCCATCTCCTCCCGCGTGAAGAAGGTCTTGAGGGAGAAGATGTTCTGCACCTGGCTGGAGTACTGGATCACCCCCACGCGCGTGGCGTTGGGGCCCACGTCCAGGTTGCCGATGATGTCGATCATGAAGCGCCGCATGGTCTCGAACTCGAAGGGGCGCACGCTGCGGGAGCTGTCGATCACGAAGACGATGTCCAGGGGGCCCGTCCTGCACTTGAGGGCTGGAAGAGGGCAAGGAGGTGGTTTAGCCTGCGAGGAGCAGAGGTGTCCCGTTCAGGTGGCTTTAGGGGTGCTCACAGGGGAAGGAGAGGGCAGGTCGGGGCTCACTGGCACCTTCGCACTGCCAGCTGAACCTATGGAGGGTGCCTGGTAGGGAGGGAGTGGGAACAAGAGGCAGGGGACACATGCCCTGGCCATGGGGCTATAGGGAATGGCAGTGTCCCCTCATCCCCAAATCCTCCTGCTGCCCTGCCCCTGCACAAACACCTCTGTCTGTCCGGATTGGCCCTGGCAAGGCTCAGGCAGTTTTAGGCAGTGGCGTGTTCATCTCCGCAGCAATTCCTCTGTCCCTCCTGCAGCTCCAGCCTCCTGTTTTTTACTGCATTTTTCCAGTTCCTGTCTAAAACCAGAGCTTTCTATTCTTTTTTTTTTTTTTTTAAAGGGTAAAAAAAAAAAAAGAGACAATGAAAAGCCTTGCTACAGACATGCACATCGAGAGGGTTGAGCCAAACAGCCTCTCTGGGATACTCTTGGATACATGGGTGCAACTTCCAGTGCAAACTGGGCGGGTGTTTAGCAAGTGAAAAGCCAATGAACATATTTTGCTTGGCTTGTGTGCACCAGAGCCTGGGAGAATTTGGCCGTAATGGTAAGCAAACACTCCGAGCTCCCCTGGGACGATGCCCAGACCGGGGCTGTCATCCCAGCTGCTCCCAAGTGCCCAGAGGTTTCTGAGACATACTCAGCTCCTTTCTCCATATGGTGCTTTCATGGTTTTTGAAACTGGAACTGATCTGGCCACCTCTGCCAAGGGAGGTGCCCCTGAATTTGCTTCATCCCCCCACCAGGAGACCCACATGTGTGGAGGGGTGCAGGTGAGGACCCCGCATCCTCCTGGGGATGCCCCAAAGCATCAGGCCCCCACCAAGCCTTCCTCCGAGAGCTTCGCTGCCCTCACACACTCACTTATCTCCCCTCTAGACAATTCACAGCAGCCGGGGCTCACCTGCAGGCTTTGGTCTGGCTTCCAGCGTCGCTAGCACAAGCAGGAGGAGAGGAGCGACCGGCAGGAGCTTCATTGTTGCTGCAGGCCCTGTGGGGAGGAGAAGTGCTGTCAGTGCTGACCCCAACGGCTCACAGGTCCTGCTGGCGAACCCCACGGGCAGGAGGTGCCCCTGGCACTGCCAAAACCCCCAGACAGCAGCAGAAATTGTGCCAGATCTGTCCCCAAACCTCCCCGAAACCCAGGGACTGTTCCAAGCGAGGACGGGCAGCCTCAGCGCCGCTACGTTTCATTACAATAGCAACGATTTGCCAAGTGAAAAACCCGGCCTGATTTTCTGCTCTGGGTGGAGCTGGCCACCGGACAAGCCTTATTTTCACTCGCAAACCATGCGGCTGGGATGTTCAGCCAAGCGCTCCCTGCCTGGCGCTACGGCCGCTCGCCGCAGCCAGAGGACGAGGGGAGCTCCGCGCCCGGGGACGCGCGGCCACGGCTCCACCGGTCCCAGCATCACGGGGCCACCAGCTCCGTGCTGGGAAGAGACACCCCAAAATTTAATGCCAGCCCGGGCAAAACCTGCTCAGAAGTCTCACAGAGTCACTGGAAAAGACTGCTTTTCCAAGAAGCTCTGTGAATTTATTCTCTGCCTTTTTCCAGGCTGCCCTGGGAGAGCAGAAAGCAAAGACGTCCGCATGCACAGGAGGTGGTGGTGCCTGTGCAGATGGGCTTGTGGGACCTGGGTGAAGGATTTGAGCATTTGAGGTGGGATAGCTGAGGGAACAGGTATTTAGATCAGCTACCCAAAACCTCAGCTTGTTGCTCGTCTCCCTCCCTGCCCATCTCTGTGTTTTCTTTCCTTGGCTTTGGCTGCCCTCGTCTGGCTTCTGTATTTCCACGGGTTTATTTGGGGGGGCTATAAGGCAGGGACTGAGCAGGTGCCAGCCCTCCTGCCACGTCTGAGCCTAGTGAAAGAAATGGCAAACCTGGGGGCTGCAACAGCACAGCCTTGGTGCAAGGAGAGCAAAATCAGGAGGTGCCCGGGCACCACTGGATAACGGGGATCACCAGGAGGGAGCCCAAAGCCCCAGCATCCAGAGCAGCCCTGGCACAGGTTGGAAACCCAAGGAGCGGCAGGGAAATACTGCAGGCAGTGTGGCTTCCCCAGGGAGATGGGGAGCAGGCACTGGAACAGCGCTTGTTGAAAAAGCACACTGGAAATTCGCTTTATCGGTGGTTATCGGCTGATATTTGCTTAGCCCCGTGAGGTCTCAGTTGTAATTCATCACCGGGGTTTCCACTTAATTGCTGAGAGATTGTGTGCAGCCCTGAACCCAATGTATTTGATGCTGATAACAGGTTGCACAGCTGCGTCTTAAAATTGCCTCCAGTGTTCACACCTGAAAAACAACACTGGAGAAGTCAGAAGGACAGAAAAGGGCTGCAAGAGGAAAGTGGGGTCCCGAATACCAGCCTCACAGGGAGAGACTTGCTGTTCACCTTTAACTTGGCCAGACTTCGATTTGTGCCCACTCACAGAGCCAGCTCCACGAGGAAGGTTTCTAGGAGCAGAATCCAGCAGGAGAGCCCCGGCAGCACCCAGGGGCTGGAAGCTGAAGGCAGACAGGGGCAGAGGACGGAGGAGACACAGCCCCCCACCGGGGAGCACCACCAGCCCCAGCTGCTGTCCTGGGGCTGCAGCCTCACTGAGCCCCTCCTACAATACTTTTTATTTTTATAGGACAAAGTGCTCACTAACTGCCAAATATTCTGGGGGGCAGCTGTGCCACCTATTTCACTTCTGCAGGTCTCTGCTCTCCAAGCCTCCCTGCAGCGGCAGGCTGGCACCGAGCCTGCGTCTCGCAGCATCCAGAGAGCTTCAGAGCCAGCCCAGAGGGAGGAATGAGCTCGCGGGCCAGGAACCGAGGAGGAGAAAACCAGTTCACGACTGATCTATTTTTAACAGCATCCGAGTGTTGGATGAAGCCTTCACGCTCCCCGTGGCTGGAGGGGCTGGACCAGGCAGGGCACGGCGGCTCAACCACGCATCCAGCTCCGAGAGGGTTGTTTTGGCTGTCCCCAGTTTAATCAAACACCCAGCAGCAAGGCTGATAGGGATGGGGAAGCTGAGAAACCCCCCGAGCATCCCTCCCACTAACCCACACTGGGCAATTCCCAGAGCTACCTGCTTTTCTCGCTCCCCATGGGGGATTCCCCCTCCCCGAGCCCCCCACCACCAGGAGCAGGAGGGAGATGGGTGGGAAGCGGGCGGCTGGCAGGCAGGTGCTGCGAGGCAAGGCAAACAGCACCAGGGACCTTGAGATAACGCCGAGCTATAAAGGAGAAAAGGGCCGGGGGGGTGAGCGCTGCGTAGGGCTGGCTCTGCCCCGCGGGACGCCGTGCACCAGTTCCCCACTTTTCCAGGGGGAAAGCCAGCCCGTTGCTTTTCCTCACTGAAGGAGATGGTCAACACGTGGGGCAGCAAAGGGACGAACCACACGTAGGGGCAGAAGGGCTGGCAATGAGCCCAGGCTCTTCTCAGCTCCCCTCGTGCCCTGGGACAAGGAGGACGCCGGGATGAACCCCCAGAGGCAGCCAGGTAAGGCAGCCCCCTGGGGTGCTCACCTCCCTCCCGTCCTGGTCCTGCTCCCTGCCAAGTGCTGAGCCTCGGGGAAAGAAACGAGCCGCTTCGGGTTTCAGCCTGGCCTCCTTGGCAGCGCTCTGCTGGCTGCAGGTTGACAGAAATGCTCTGAATATTCCCCTTCTGATTCAGCCGCGCAGGTTGGACCTGGGCACATCCTCCGCTGGGCAAGCTGAAACGGCAGGGCTGGGGCGATGCAGCCGGCACGTCTCCTTCTGTAAAAACAGGGACTGGGCTTCATCTGCTGGTGTGTAGGAGGAATGGAGAATATGGAGAAATAGGGGGGTGAGAGGCTCAGGAGAGCACTGTGCATTCACAGACAGGACAAGCGCTGGCCGTGGTGTCCTGGGGAGAAGAGCAGACCCCTGTGTTTACCTGGTCAGAGCCAGGTCTTAGACACAACCATGTTTAGAATGGGTGGTGCGGAAGGGATGCACGGCGCTGATGCTGTGTGTGCTGTCAGCTAATAGCACCTACTTCTGTGCTGGAGATCTTGGACAACGTTAGTGCAGCTCTAGACATGGTGTCCCCATGACCCCTGTGCCTCTCCGCACACCCGGCTTGGTTCTGTGCCCAACCGCAGGGCTTTTCTTCGCAGAGACCCCACCAGGCAGTTTTGCAGGCCATAATTCACCTCCTGCCTGAGTATTATTCAATAAAGTGTCAAAGACGACCCAAAATGCACTCAGGAGCCTGGACACAGAGTCCTTGTGCTCAGGACAGCACCACAGAGCTGGCCTCAGGCTGGAAGAAGGGGACACCAACGTGTGCCTGCACTTCGCAGGACAGCGAGCCATCCTTTGGGCCCATGCCCAAAAGAAATTCTTCCCAAAAAGTGCAGGTGGGGCCAGGGGAGGACGACAGAAACACGTGCTGCCCCAGGCATGAGTGACAAGGAAGCAATGATTGCTGCCTGGAAAGATGCAGGCAATCTGCGTCAACCCAGAGACCCCTCCCGATGTTGGGTCTTGCTGTGCAGACCCCATGCACGTTGTCTGGATATTTGCAAGTGTCTCGAGTGAAAGGCCGAGGCACGGGCTGGCCCTGGAGCTGGAGCCACGATCCTCTGGAGGGCTGCCCAAAGGTCGGTTTCTCTCTGTTGCTGGACTGAAGCCCAGTTTCAAAGTGGAACTGTTTCCCAGCTCCCCTTTTTGTGACACCTGTGCTTCTCTAGAGCTTGTAACCTGCACAGTGCTCCGGAGCAGCAGAGCAGGGCCAATTTGAATGGAGGGGGCTGATGTGAAAGAGGTGAAGCCCAGCCCTGCGCAGCCCTTTGCAAAGGGGTGCTCAGAAACACCTAACCTCGGTGCCCACCCCGTGCAGAAGGCTTGTGCATCCCTTTCCAGCAGCAGGGCTCCTTCAGGGGCCAAAGAAAGGCTGCCTGCACCCCAGCAAGGCTAAAGTCCCTGGGCTGAAATGGAGGAAAGAAAACGCAAACCAAAACCAAACTAAAACACAACCAGAGCCTGCCCCAGGTCTCATGCACTCAGCTGCTCGTTAGCAGCACAGCAGAGGGGTGCTGACACATCCCCCAGCACAGCAGCTCCCTTCCCGGGTTTCTGCACCCCGAGCACAAAGCTCCAGACTCCTCGGACACCCTGGGTGCCTGCTTGTCCCCAGCCGTGTGCCCGGGGCTCAGTCCCTAACACAAAGCTCGTCCTGAGCAGCATGAGAGGCTGCAACTCCGGCTAACCGTCCTGGGGTGCTCCTGCTGAGCCCCACATCCACCCTGGGGGCCGCCTTGCAGAGCAAGGGAGCATCAGTGAGTACCATCGCGTAAAGACCAGAGAAACAGAATGGATTTCCAGTCCAAAAGCAACAGAGAATGAAATCTCCCCCCCTTTATAAGGACTGGCATGCCCTCGGTCCCTCCCCGACGCACGTGTGGGATAACGAGAGCAGCCTCTTCCCAGGACATCGCAGCGCTCTCCGGTTACAGCGCTCAGCAGCTCGTCTGGGCCAAGGGCCACCTGGAAGGACACGGTGTTTAAGAGACAAGGCTGTGCTTCTCAAACAGCACATCGTGCCTTCAGACCCGACGGGAGGGCTCTAACAGGAAAGCCTTGCTGGATGCTGGGGGGACTCCTCTGAAAAAGCCAGTTCCGCATTAATGGGGCCCATTCCCACGCTCACTGGGGTTAGCATCTTTCCCTAAAGCTCAGGCTGCCTCTGGGGCAGAGACGTTTCTTGTCTGGGTCCATTTGCAGGGCGAGTGGCAGATGTCTGTCTCACAGCTTATCCTCACGGATTTAACATCCCAAAGTCCCAACAAGCTTGTGCTATGAGGTGGCATTTGCCACAGCCAGCGTTTCCCTTCTGAGGGGAACCCAATGGGCAGAGCATCCCCTTTTGGGTGTTCCCCACAACAGCAGGTGGGGTCTTTCTCTGACCTAGTCCTAAAATACCTGCCGTGCTCGGCAGCTGAGCTAGGAGGAACTCCTCTTGTCCAGCCAGCTCCGCTTGGAAGCACGCAGTACCTGGGCTCTGAGGCAGCCGGCAAGAAAAAAAACACACATATACACTTGCACATTAAACATGGCCTTTGAAAGCACGTGTTGAAGGTGTGGCCAAGAGGAAAACATCAGCTGGTCAGACAGTTCTGACTGTTCAATAAGTCACGTCAAGGGATGTCTCCTGTTGCAGGTTCTCTGTTCTTTGTTATCCTTACCCTGCACGTGTCCCCTGAGCTGCACGCAGCCCTGCTCCTGCTGGGCATTTTCAGCAAAATGGATGGGCCTTGGAATAATTCTAGGTTTTGACAAAGAATAATCACCAGGGGAAATGCTCACCTTCCAGACTCTTTCAAAATCAAATGCTCCTCTGCAAACGAGCCCCTGGAGGACAGCTGACCTGAGCCAGGAGACCTCAGTCCTTGGAGGAAGAGAGGCATGGGCCATCCAGAAGCTGAGGCAGCAATCCACGGCCCGAGTCCTTGTTCTGGGAGGAAGGTGTTAGAGTGCATTTTTTTCCCCAGAAATATGCATGTTCAACCACAAAGGAAAGAAATGGCCCGGAGCAGTTCCTGGGCTGGTGCAGAGTTCATCAGCTGAGCTTCTGATGCAGCAGAGCCGGTGTCTCTAAACACGGGGACTGACAGCTCCTAGCAGGACCTCTGCCTCCCGGATCTGCTGGGACCAGTACCCCAGCTGACCTCCGGCAAGCTCACGGGGCACAGACAACCGCAGCCAGCGCCTGCTATTTCAGCCCCACAATCACAGATTTGCTGCCTGACCTCCTCCTCTAATCTTTATATCATATTTCTCACCCTGGAGACGTGACTCAATGTGTTGGCACACGGAAAGACGCCAGGGGAATATTCTCGTGCCTCTCCCCTTTATTCTGCCCGTCCTGCCGCGCATTTAATTGAAATAGCAGAAAGCAAGCAGCCTTTGGCTGCCACAGGAAAGCATGCAGAGACTTCTCAGCCCTCCTCAAGACAGAAAAAGCTGAAATATTTGTCTTGATACTTTTAGTGTTGAGAATCCCAAAGGCAGCACGGGTAACCTCAGAGCAGCATCGGAATGCCCCAGCTGATTTCAGCCTTACCCCAGCGTGAGGTTTGTCCCTTTTTGGTCAACCCATGAGCAAGTAACTGAAGTTATCTGAATCTGTTGTGCTTGTCGAGTCCTTGCTGAAGGCACCTACAGGCTCATTGCTCCCTGGAGACACCAGGAACAGCCCAAAGTCACTTTGGACTGAGGTCTGGAGGCCTCCAGAGAGCCTCCAGAGGCTCTCCAAACCAAGCACTACAGTTTGGCATGAGAAACAAGAGGCCAGGAGACTCCAAGCCGCTTGTTCAAGACCAGAGCAGATCTGTGGCAGTGCTGGGACCTGGGCTGGCTCTCCTACTGGGAGGGTGACACAGGGACACCTCAGAGAGCAAGGGGAACAAACGGCCACGTGCTGGGGCTGCAGCCGCTCCCAGCCCACCGTCAGCCTCACCATGAGAGGCTCAGCAGACGACAGGGAGAGCGGTTGTGAGATTTCTGCCTGGCATTTGAGTGCAGATGGCAATGTTTTGTGTCACTCTGCTCCTGGCTGGTGCTGTTAAAACCAAAGCAAGATGCTGTGAGAAGAGAAGAGCGAGGGGGGTGTTTAATGTGACACTTGGAGGAAGCCGTCCAAGTCCAGCTGCAAGCGTGGGAGCTGTGAGTTTCCAAAGGCAGGGTTTCCCTGTCTTTTCCAGCTCATGGACCCCTGGTAGTTTTTCCAGCCAGGGCAGACTCTTGCACAGTGCCCTAACTGAGCTGACAACAGATCTGCTCCTACCGATTCCTGCTGCAGACCACAGATCAGGATCCTGCCCTTGTGCAACCAGCAGAGCAGCACGACACAGCCCAGGGACGGGAAGGCTCAGCCTCTGGAGAGGAACCGAGTCACCATCACCTCTCTGCAAGGGACCCCAGCTGACCCCTACGGGATGCCCTGATGTGCGTCCCGGGAGACCAGGGTAGTGATGGGTTCACAAGTGCGCTCAAGGGCTTGCAAAGTGAGAAATCAGAAGTTTTTGGGAAAAAGACACAAGCAAAGGCAGAAATGTGCTGGGGAAGAAGGATCCCTCATCCAGTGGGAAATGCTGGGATGGAGAAGTGGCCTGAGAGCCAGAAAAGCTTCAGGTGCAGGATCAGGCCAGGGGCACCCTGCAGGGAAGCACTGCCATGGCTGGGCACTGACATCTCCTCTCCTGAGCACATGCACTCAGCAGGGCTGGCTTTAAACCCTTCACATTTATCTCAGACAGGAGAGCAAACAGAACCCTCCTAACCACCAAATAACCACCGAGGGGCCATATTGCCAGCCCACAGCAGGTAACAGAGCACCAAGGCCAGGTCCCTGCACCTGGATGCTCAAAGCCCTTGTGCCAGCTGGACCCAGGGCTGCACAAGCTCCCCTGCAGCCAGCAGAGCCCCACTCATTGATTTGCTGCTGTTTGGCCCCAAAGTGGAGAAGACAATTCCACAAAGTAATGATGAGGCACAGGAGCCACTCAGCCTCATGGCACAGCTGGAAGAAACGTGCGGGACATCTGGCACAAAAGGGACTCTTTCTGGGGGAGCAGCTGATTTTTATAAGTCCCTTTATGAGCACCACTCAATATTCATTGTTGTCTTTTTCCTGGGTTCCTTTTGTTCAGTTAGGGAGGGTTTGTCCTTAATTTGCATGCGCCCATAGGTACAAATGCTGCTCATCTCTGCCTCTCTCCATGTTCCAGCCCTATTCATCCAGGGTTTGGAAGTGGCATTTTATGAGCGCTGAGTTTTTAACAAGGCAGGCACACGGCTCAGAAAGCGAACAAAGGGGCCCCTATTGGAAACTTTTAAAATGTTTAAACAAATGCTTCTCTTGAAAACCTTTAACCCCTACTGCCAACCTCAAGGGAAATACTACGTTATGAGCAAGCAGAGCACAAACATCTTCTGTGACCACCGACTGCCTACAACAGGCTGCCATGTTGGCCACATCTTTTCTGTTCACTACAGTTGCCAACAGGAGTAACTCCCAAGCCCATCTTGTACTAGTCCCATAAAATGTATTTAATTCTTCAAGAGGGAAAAAAAAAAAAAAAGTTAGAACTTCCACAAAAATGAACAGCAGCTTTTTCCAGTTGGATGCAGCAGTTCCCTGCCTGCTTTGATGGAAAGTGCCATGTTACTACAAACACGAAGATGTCTTGCACGCGCTCCAGATGGGAATTTGTATTTCAGACGAGGCCAGATTTAGCCCAGCAGTTAACTCTGCTCTTCGTATTGCCAAGTCCTGGTGGCAAATATCAGGGATGAGATCTGAGAGTAGATTACACACACAATTTTTGCCTGTACCAGATGCCAATCTAATGATATTCCCCAAACAGATTGCAAGAACCTGCTTGTGAAATACATTTTCTACTTGCTGCCGAGAGCCTACAGGCTGACTGCCTGTGACTGATCGCTCCTGTTCTCAGGAAAAATAAGGGATAAGGAAAAGCTTTGTTACTGCTACCAAGAGATGCTACAGGGTCCCAGAGGGAAGACTTTGCAGTAACTGTATGCAGCCTGGCCTCAGTGGAGGCAGAAATCCCGTGGGCTTAAGTAGAAGAGGTACAACCATGTGAACAGGGTCCTCTCCTGGAGCCCTCTCCCCCCACCCCAGGCCACGAGCAGCAGAGCCCCATTTCCTTGCTCCCCACCGACACCAGGTGGGTGCTCCCAGGACCAGGACGGAGCGGGCAGCTCCCTGCTTTGCAGCGACAGCCGTCCTCACACCTTCTGGCCAAACGGGTGTTCGGCGGGGGGAAATCCCCAAGAGGGCACACACCACCGCACGGCATTACCTGCACAGCCCCGTGTGGCTGCGTGCTGGCACAGATCTGGTGAGCGCAGAGCAGTCTGGTTTTCCAGACAAGTTTTCCCACGTAATTGCTTGCAGCAAATATGCCCAAAGCTATTTTTTTCCTGTGCAATGCTCGGAGTTATAAGCCAAAGGTGAGTGATTGCTTATACAAACATGTTGAAGGGTATGCACAAACAGAGCTATGAGCATGCACGGCCCCAATTTTCCAGTCATGCAGAAGCGGTGCAGAACAAACTTCGGGCACACTTTTCAGCTTATCTTTTGGCAAGATCTAGCTCTTCTATTGCTCGGTGCGCTTCGCCCAGGTGTACAAGCCCTTATTATTCTCTGCTAAAAGAGATCCTCGCTTGTATAAGCAAGAACTAGCCCCAGAGCTAGGCAAAAGGTGAGCAGAGCACGCAGACTTCAAACTGCGCCTTCCCTGTGGCAGGGAATGCCTCCATCCTCCCTGCAGGTCCCGAGAGCAGAGCAGGGGCCCCTCTCCACAGAGGGGTGCCGTGACCCCAGTACCCACACCCTGCACCCCCAAAAACCAGCTGGGACAGCAAGTGCTGGCACCACAGAAAGGGCAAAGCATCCAGATGGGGGAGCTCAGAAAGGGCACTTTTAGGCTGAAACCCCCAAATCGGTGATAATCAGGGGATCAGTGACACCCTCCCGAGGGGGCACAGCACTCCCTAACCCCCCAACTCAGGAGGAGCCCCCCAACCTCCACCCCAACCCCCCCCGTGCGGGGTCGGGGCTGCCCCTTACTCCATCCCCATCCGCTGTTCCCCTCCCCGCAGGTGCCGTGGAGCCCCTCACTCACCCGTACCGGCCTCGGAGCCGCTCCCCGCCTCGGTACTGGCTCAGGTACGGCGGGGGCTGCGCGGGGGCTGCGCGGGGGCTGCGCGGGGGCTGCGCGGGGGCTGCGCG
>MU012265.1:1764-17855 GCA_011074415.1 Stictonetta naevosa
GGATGGGGATGGGGATGGGGATGGGGATGGGGATGGGGATGGGGATGGGGATGGGGATGGGGATGGGGATGGGGATGCGTGCTCGCATCTTGCCTCCAAAGCAGTCAGGGCTGATCCAAAGCCCATGGACACCTTCAAAAAAGCATGCATGTGGGCATATTGATGTCCATTTTCCAAAGGGTTGACCTACTGCAATTTGTAGCACCTTGATGCCAAAATGTGCTCCCAGGATTCGTCCTCCCTGGGGCCACCAGAAGCAGCAGGGCTGTAGCTTGAGCCCTGAGCAAGCCGGCCAGTGCTAACCCAGCCACCTCCCCCTGCAGTGTGCATCTCCTCGGGCTCCAAGGTGTCCCTCTTCAACCGCCTGCGCTCCCAGACCGTCAGCACCCGCTACCTCTCCGTGGAGGGGGGAGCCTTCATCGCCAGCGCCAGGCAGTGGGCGGCCTTCACCCTCCACCTGGGTAAGGAGCCTTGTGGGGCTGCCTCCGGCCGTGTCCCCCTGTGGAACCACATCCCAGCCCTGCTGGGTGCCGGCCTTGCCAGCCAGGTCTCTCCGAGCAACGAGCATCTGCAGGGCAGATAAAGCCATAAAAAAGCAGTCAGCACTGCTGCTTGCGGCACTGACTCTGCCTCTCTCCTTCCCCCAAAGCCGATGAGCGCTACACACGGAGCGAGTTCCCCCTGCGGGAAGGGTACATCCGCTATGGCTCCGTGGTGCAGCTCATCTGTACGGCCACCGGCGTCACCCTGCCTCCCCTGGTAAGCCTCTGTCCCCACGGGGCTCGGGTGGTATGGACCTGAGCAATGGGTACAATCCGCGGGCCCATGCTGCTCTGCTGCTCCCTCGAGCCCAGGGGCTCACAAAGGGCAATGTGTGCTTCATCCCTTTGCTTCCTCCTCACGGAGACACAGCCTCCCTTGGGGCAGGGGACTCGCCAGCCCCATGCTGAGCGGGTGCCCCCGTCCCGCAGATCATCCGGAAGGTGAGCAAGCAGTACGCCATGCTGGACGTGGACGAGCCCATCTCCCAGCTCCACAAGTGCGCCTTCCAGTTCCAGGGCAGCGACCACATGTACCTGTGTCTGTCCACGGAGAAAGTCATCCAGTTCCAGGTACGAGGGGCTGAGGACCCCCAGGTGCTCCACATCCAAGCTGCTCCACTTGGCTGCTCACTGGGAGAGGGTCATGGGGAGGGGGAGGTCTGCCACCAACGGGGAGTTGCCTCCAAACTAAGAATCACTGCAGAGCCACCGGCCTCCAGCTTTGGTGGGAGCCTCATCACCAAGGCATTAGCAAAGCATCTCAGTCCCCATTTCAGAGCAGAGGCACTGGGTCACCCGCCGGGACCAGGCAGAAGCCAGGCGTCCTTGGCCCTGGTCCCCTGCTGTCCCCACCGCGGCACATTCAGAGCTGTGACCCTCTCTGCAGGCGTCTCCGTGCCCAAAGGAAGCCAACCGGGAGCTGCTGAACGATGGCTCCTGCTGGACCATCATCGGCACCGAGATGGTGGAGTACACCTTCAGCGAGAGCCTGGCCTGCGCCCGCGAGCCCGTCAGCCCCGTGCCGCTCATCGCTGCCCTGCAGGTAGGCACGGCTCTGGCTGCGGGACGCCTTTTGGGGCATCTCCATCCCCAAAGGGCTCCTCTGCTCGGTTTCTGGCGTGGGGATGCGGCAAGGCCGCTGCCCCGTTCCTCGGGGCTCTGCGTGGGGCGGGGGCGCGGGGCGCAGCCCCGGTGCCGTAACGCGCTGCCGCCGCAGCTCACCGGCGGCGGGGACGTGGCCATGCTGGAGGTGCAGGGCGAGCATTTCCACGCACACCTCAAGGTCTGGTTCGGAGACGTGGAGGCGGAGACGATGTACAGGTAAGGGTGGAAAAAAGCTGTGGGGGGAGCCAGTGGGGGCAGCTTTGGGTCGGGCACAGCAGTGCCCGTGGGCCGTGCCGGGCATGCTGTGAGGGACGTGGCTGACAGCCTGGGTGAAGGGGACACTTGCACCACCTGTGCTGGACCAAGCTGGAGTTCTGCACTGAACACTGGGGAGTGCTGGGGGGGGGGGGGGGGGCTCACTTCCCACCTTGCTGCTGCTCGGCTGGGTGCGTGGGTGCTGCTCCTGGCGCAGGAGGGCTCTGCTGTAGGGGTGGCTGGAGGCCACGGGGACCTCAGGGGCTGAAGACAAGCAAGGAGCTTTGGCAGAGGAACAAAACAGGCAGGAGGACAGGGGAGAGCAGCCGGAGGCTTTCTGCTGAGCTCCAGGTTGGAGGTGACGTGCCTCCCAGGTTGTTAAAGCACATTATCCTCATGCACTGCTCCCAGGAGCCCCAAATCCCTGGTGTGCGTTGTCCCCGATGTCTCCGCCTTCGGCAGTGACTGGAGGTGGCTGCGATACCCCATCACGGTCCCGCTCCTGCTGATCAGGGATGATGGCCTCATCTACTCCAGCTCGTTCACCTTCACCTACACCCCGGAGCAGAGCCTCCTGCCGGGACAGCCAGTGCCCTCGGACGTCCCGCAGGACTCGGACACACTGCTCAACAGCATCCACCAGGAGTTCACCAGGACCAACTTCCACCTCTTCATGCAGAGCTAGCGAGCGGCCCTGGGGACAGGAGTGTCCCTGAGCCACGTCCGCAGCCTGGGGTGGCCCTGCCCGAGGGTCCTCCCCATACATCCACTGCCCACCCATTATCTGACCCGCTGCCTTCTCTCTTTTCATGGCAGGGTCTCGCCCTGGTGAGATCTCACCTGAGAGCACCAATAAATCATGCTTCAAGGACTCTTTACTGATTCGATTGCTTCTTTGTTGGCCTCCAGGATTTACCTCCCGTGCTGGCACTGAACATCACGGCTCCCTCGATGTCCTCGGTCCATATATTCAAAGGCCAGGAGGGACAGGGATGATGAATGCAAGTGACCTTCAATGTCATTGATCGATACCAGGAGTCCCTGCACTTCTTCTGTGCTTTGCAGTAACGAGGAGCTGATTTCCAGCAGCTGAATACCCAGCATCAGATTTTTTTTTTTTCCACTAGAGGCCCAAATGGGGTAATTTCAAAAGGAAAAGGGAAAAAAAAGAAAAAAAAAAAAAGAGAGAGAGAAACAGTTCAGTGTGAAACCCAGCCCTTTCCTAGCTGTCATGGCTCTCTGAGCTCCGTTGTTTCACGCGCACACGCGGTGCAAGGCTGGAGCCAGCAGGAAGCTGCTGATCTGAAGAGGCCATAAAAAGGAACCGGGTTTCTTGGAGCTGGACCCGAGCGCTACGCCGAGCAGGGCTTACAGCTTTATGTAGCCTTCAGATCTCCCTGGCATCAAAGGAGCTACAGTGTACCTAGAAATCATGCTGCCCTGGCAGTGCTGAGCTGGGGCTAGAAATAAGCCCGGTGCCAAAACCGCGGAGGTTTTGAACCTGCGCTGAACTCGGCAGCACTGAGGGGAGCAGGGGCAGCCCCGAAGTAGTGTGGGGCACCCAGTGCCTCTGGCTCGGTGACCAGGCACCCCCTGCATATTTGGGGTGGCAGCACCTCCATACGGCCCCCAGCAGTCTGGAGAAGGGGCTCCATCTCCCCCCAGACCCACGCAGGGTTAGAAGCTGCTGCAGACACCCCTGTGTGTCTGTGCGAGTGCATCACCGGGGCTGCTGCTGGCGGAGGAAAGAGGCAGGAGAATGTTATAACCACCCACACATTGCTACAGCCACCCCACCAGCCCCTGCTCCCCTGAAAATCTCTCTTGGCTAATGGAACTGAGGCTGCACCCCAAGAAAAACCCTTTAATCAACCGCATCCAAGATAAAATGCCCAAGCTGAGGATTCCTCCCAGCTCCCCAAAGCGTTTTGTCCCCCATCTCTGCAGGGAGCTCGGGAGAAGGATGGGGCCAAGTGTTTCACTCTGTGCCTGCATCCTGCCTGCCAGCTCCCCCCCCCCCGCCGTGCATAATTCCCGTTTTATGAATGGAAAGCGCCCTCCGCTATGTTTAGCAGCAGCCCGGCCCCGGAGGCAGGAGGACTTGTTGACTTCAAGGGCTCTGAACAAGCCTGCGTTGTTGTGTTTACGGCACGAGGCTTTGCTGGAGAGGCCAAGGAAGCACTGAGCGGCTCGTTCCTGAAGCCTGCTGTATTCAGCAAACATCTGCAGTAATTTAAGGCACATGGGGAAAGGGAAGACGGGAGGGCTGGGGGAGCCTTGGGGGAACCGTGGTGGATCTCACCTCTGTCCCCAAAAGCCAGCCACGGGCTGCATCTATCCGGGGCTCTGCATTTCCCAGCAGGTCCCACAGAGGAAAGGGGCAGCTTTGCAGCTCCCGGACGAATCACGTCCCCAAGCATATGCTCCACATCTGGGCGGAGGAGCTGGTAGCATCGTCAGAGCTGTTTAGCTGCATAATCCCCAATTAACACAAACTGTCTCGGGCAGGCGCCAACCACCCAGTTGTGAAGTCTCGCTCACGAGCAAGTCAGCAGCGCCCGCCTCTGCTGGATGGCTCAGGGACCCTGCACACACGGGGACACGCACAAATCGTCCCCACAGGCCCTGGCGGAGCTGCTCTGGCATCTCCTGTGCTCCTGAGCCACGTTATGGATCATCTGCATTATGCGTACAGGCTTTTCCCCATCCCCAAGGTGGCCAGAAATGTGGGTTTAAAAGGAAGAGTGAAAAAACTTTCATATCACCCCAGGAGCTGGAAAATTAGGAAAAGCCTCAAATGCTTTTAGGGACACTTGGAATAACTTACACGGTGGGTGGCTGTGGTGTTGTGTGAGCATCCTCGGGTGATAGCAATGCCCAAAGGCAATGGAAAATCCCAGCAGCAGCCCGCTGCTCCTGCTTCAGTATGGTGATGGGCGCTTTATATATATACATTTATATATATATATATATATAAACAGCTCCTGGAGGTGACAGCACCTTCAAAACCATCAAGGGGAAAACAAAATCTTGTCTTTCTCTCCCTGAAACAACTTCTAAAGAACATCAAGAGTGGTTGCTGCCGCCTAGTGAGCCAGCCCACGGCTGCAGCCCGGCTCCGAGGGATTGCTGGTTTTTTTGAACATGGACCCGTTGCGGCTGGGCACCCCCGGTCCCAGGCAGTGGAGCTGCGTGTACGGGGCCGTAGGTTTGTGCAGTGCCCAGACAACCTGTGCTGACTTTATCCTTCTTCTGGCAGAACTATAGATAACCCAGCTGAGCAGCAGGATGCAGAACGATGCCAGGGCCTAAATAAGCTGAGCCGGGCTGCTGAGGAATTGCAATTACCTGCTCGAGAGACTCCGAGCGCATCGGGAATGGCCCAGGCGTGTGGCACCAATGGCCAGGCTCAGAAAACCCTAAAGCTGTATTAAGGACAGAGAGGGCTGGAGACATCCATGGGTGCCTGCATCCCCCTCAATGCCAGGTGGGGGTGTTGTTAACCCCATCCCCAAATGGGCTGTTCAGAGACCACCACGCTCCTGTGCCCACGCTCCAGGCACTCAGCCTTGTCCATGCAGCCAAAAGCCTTGTGGAAAATCAGGGTTTGGGTTGTTTCTTTTCCCTCAAAACGAGAAAAAACAGGTTTTAAACAAGCTCCCTCCTGGCGAGATCCATACTCCCTGCAGTGCAGGGAAGGACTGAGACCGGGAGCTGGCAGCATCCCGATGGGGATGGAACAGGACAGGACAGGGCCTGGTGGCTGTGTGGGGGGCTCGGGCCAATCTGCTTTAACCCCCGTCTCGGAAGAACCACCCTGGTGGTTTTCTCAGGGTTCACTGGGAAGGGAAAGTGGAGTTTTGAACAGTTCATATAAACAGCCGGGCTTGAAAAACGCAGACCTAATTTCCATGCACTGTTGCTGTAATTATGCATGCAAACCAGCAGTCAATAACAGACTGGGTAAGATCAGCGCTGAGAAAGAAATCATGGGGTGCAGCTCCCGCACCAGGAGCCCACAAGGACTCGGGGAGGGAGCTGCGGGGTGCCTGGCTGGGACCCTGCCTGTCTGCAGGCATGTGTCCCACACAGACCTGCAGCAGAGAGCACAGGGTGCGGGACTGGGGACCGAAATCTGAAAATGGATTTGTGTCTGGCCATGCTTGGTGCTGGGAAGCTGCAGGGAGCACAGCCCCAGGCAGACATCGGTGCCACTCACCTCTGCGTCAGGGCCAGCCTCGAGAGCCCACCCCAGGTGGTTCCTGCAAAGGGGCCGAGGGTCTGGATGGGTGCTGGGCTCTGCAGGATGGTGCTGGAGGAGAAGCAGTGGCAGCAACTGGAGGGCATCGACCCACAGGGATGTGTCCTTGCTCCCTGCAACCAGGACAGGTGCTGGCATGGCAAGGACAGCTGGGCAGCGCTGGGATTTTGGGGTGTGGGCTGAGTGGGAGACATGGACCAAAAAAAAAAAAAGAGACAGAGAATTAATGAGAATTAAACAGAGAATTAAAGACCGGGCCATCCACCCAGTCACCATCCTCTCGCACCCTGCTGAGACCTGGCACACATGTGCGTGCATGCACACAGACCGCCAGGGCTGTGCCGGAGGGAGCGGGCAGGGCTGAAGGACTCTTTGTTCCCCGGTGTAATTATACCTGAGCGGGGAAGCAAAATGTGCTGAAAACTCCTTGCCGGGCATTTTTGCAGGGAGCCGCAGTGCTCAGCCCAACACTGGCCCCATTGTTCCCTCGGTGTGCTCCGGGCCCACCTCCGCTCCCCGCTTCCCTGCCTTTCCTCGAAATAATCAGTCAGTGATTAAAAACCAGGTCTTTTCCCTCGGCAATGTCAACATCGGGCAGAACGCCCTGAAACTCCCTGCTGCTGTGGCTCCCTGCGCTGGGAGGGTGGCAATATAGGGACAAGGGCACAACCCTGGGTGAGATTTTTGGCACTGGGAGCACCCCAGCTCCCCCTGGGCAGTTTGAGCTCGCTGAGGTGGGGAGCACCCCCAGCACCCCCATACCTCGTGCCAGCCTGGCTCTGGGGACATCTGGACTCGTGTCCATCCCTGTCCGTGTCAAACCCCACCGAGCTCTGGGGATGCCCGTGTCCTGCCCACGGGATGCAGAGCAGGATGGAGCTGGGGCTGCGACATGCTGCTTTCCAGCCCCAAACTGGTCTTCGGTGGTGCAGCCCTGTCCTGTCCCTTTTGAGCTACCTCCTCCCGAAGGCAGATGGCAAAGCTCTTGTGTATTTGTGCACTGCTTGTCCCAAAGCAATGCCCGAGCGCAGAGCTCACCAGCAGCTTACCCCTGGGAGCAGAGGCTGTGGCTGATGGCTGCCTCTGGGTCCTCCACGGGGCAGGGGACAACGCAGCACCCTGCCCCTTGCACTGGTCCCTGCAGGTAGTTTCAAATTCAGGCAGCCCCAGGCTCTGCATTTAGGCTGTGCTTCTGCCTTATTACAGCTAATCCCTTCCCGGGACCAACGAGCCTTTAAAGCTTTCCCCACCCACACTTTTCCCAATATTTCAGCAGAGCAGGAATCCCTGCCCCTTCTGGTTTCCCTTTCCCTCGCGCGAGGCAGCCTGCCCCAAATCCCACCCCACTGCTTGGGACCCACGGGACCCTCGCCAGCCCCCGCTGCTCGTCTCCTGCTTTCTGCAGGGGGACGGATCCTGTGGGTCCTGGGCAGCTTTCAGAGCCCAGGCCCCATCTCTAACTGCGACCAGGAGCTTTGGCGTGTGACAGGTAAAGCCTCGCTGCTGCTTATCCCCCTTCTCCGACCCCTGCCCACGACGCACGCCCACCCGCGCAGCCCCGCTGGGGTCACCCTGATGGTGCTCATCCCACCTGGGTGTTCGGGAGCTCACCGCACCCCCAGCTCAGCACCTCTTCCTGCTGAGGGCTCAAAGGCTTCATCTAGGGTCGAGATTCTTGCAAAGCACTGAAGAAAAAGAACAAATAAAATAATAATAATAGTAAAAACCATAATAATAAGAATAAAACTCTCTTGCCAGCTGCCTGGATTGCAGAACAGCATCAGCACGACCACAGTTAGCTGTCCTGCGCTGGGGGCTGCTGTTGCCGAGGCATTCCCCAGCCCCTGCCAGGGGTGCAATGAGCACAGACACCCCAAATGTGCCCGTGCCCGGCTTTGGGGTGCCGGGCTCCGGCCGTGCCGGGCGGTGGCAGCAGACACACGGCGAGCGGCGGGGAGAAATGCCGGAACAGTTCCTCCTGTAGCGGCGGGGTATAACGGGTCGGTTTCCATGCTCTGAAATCAGCGAAAAGACTCAATTTTTAAAGAGTAGGAGAAGATCCTCACCAATGTTTTAGCAAAATTACTTACAAGTGCAAAGTTTGGAGGTTTCTAACAACTGCTAGGGCTCTGAAAATCTTCCCTAGGTTACACACAAACCCCAATAAGAAAGATCCCACGGCTAGAATTAAGTTAGCATTTCTGTGTATGAGGCCTAGGCTGGAAAACAGCTCCGTTTTCCCCCAGCTGAATTGTACACGTTTCAATGGCCACCTGTGGTTGTGTCTGATGAGGGAATATACGCACACAACTCCAAGCACAGGCATCAGTTCCAGCACAGAACAATATATGCTGCCCAGTCAGGGCCTGTGAGTACCGAAAAGTCAGAAGAGCACCTGGCTTTGTCAAAAAAGTGCGTGTCCCTGGGAAGCCAGCTTGAAGCCAAGATTACAGCCCAGTATAAGAAGCATCCAACTGAAGAGCTGAAGTTAATTTCAGAGGTTTTTCTCCCTATAAAATTTTTCCATAAACCTTTAAGTTTTTACATTCCTTTATAGTTACTTGACCTAGATACTTGACTGTAGATACACATTTTACAGTTTAATATTTACAATGTTCCATTCAAGTTAATAAAAAATGAATTTTGCATAAGTCTCTCTCTCATGCATCCTCTACATAAGCAGCCACCTCTCAGCCACTGCCATGGTACAGAATCCTGTCCTGGCTGGACAGTAAAGCTCAGGGGGACTTTACCTGGAGCTCCACATCTGCATGGCTGCGTTTCCTTTGTGGTGCATTCTTCTGTCTCACAGCTTGTTTATAACACTGGGCTTGTTTTTGCAGAGTGCTTGTGGCATGGTTCCCTAGATGTACTATGACTTTTTACCCCAGCCATCTGAATTGATTGTAACTTTAGTGTAAGATTAGTGTTTGCAGGATGGAGCTGAATGCTACCCCAAGTACAGATATGTGCTCAACATATATGTATCTGTCCCTTGGGCAGTGTGGCCATTTGCAGTCCCTGTTTTTATCTTACCTTTACTAAGGTAAAGGTTGCTAAAGCCAATGCTGATTAATAACATTCAGTATCACATGACAAAGACACCATATAAGTTGTCCTCTGTGTTATCATTTTGTTTTCCTCCTTTTGCAGCTGACATTTGGGAAAAATGTTATTGTTCAACCTCAGCAACCCCAGCCTTTTTATTTTTTTCTGCTTCAGATGCCTTAATTCAAGATCCACTAGTGGTAGGTGCTCTGTAAAATTCATGAGGAGAATGCATTCCAGGTGCCCAGACTACTGGTTAGTTTATACTTGCCAGTTCAAGATGAATGTAGTGCAATTTTCACAATAGAATTCCAAAAGACAATATTTTTCCTGTTAAAAATCATGGTCTATAAGTGAACAGGAACACCAAATAATAAATTAACATCAAAACAACATGCCAAGCACAGATAATGTAATTGAGTGGCAGAAGTGGTTTGTATCCAAAATTTTACCTTTCTTTTGGTGCTTGTGGTTTCTGTTGGTTTGTTTACTTATCTGGGAAAAAGAGGAGACTACTGATTATCTCAATTTTTTCCTACGCTTCCTATAAGATACTCAGGCAGGATGGAATTTTCTTGCAATTATTTGTCACAACTTCATCTTGACTGGTATGAACTGTAACTGATTAGGAAAGTTTGCAACATCTGTGCAGAATGATCTTGTGCAAAGGGTTTTAGGAAAACTGTGTTTACAGTATAGCTTTTCAGATTTCCTATGTTTGATATGGTCAAGCAGTGCTTCTGGGAGTTAACTTCTGAGAGATAATATTTGATAATATTGGTAATATTTTTTTCACATACTTTCTCAGTCTGAGACAGATTTCAAAGTCAACAAGTCAGAGATTCTTTCCTTGTGACAAAATATGTATAGTATTTATTTACTGTCAGGCTTCTAGATGCTATTTTTAGTAATACTATTCAAATCACTAACACAATTTAACTGAGTTCTTTCAGTCAGAACTAGCACATTGAGTTAGTGCCATTGATGCTTGGAGTTGACTGGGAAGCCACTGCACACACAGCATGGCAGAGCTGTGTAAATCACTTCCATGTTTGAATCTTTCCTGTTGTGTTAATAAATAAGAAATATCATAGAATCATAGAATGTTTTTTGTTGGAATGGACCCTAAAGATCAATTAATTCCATCCCTCCCTGCCAAAATCCTACAATATCATTAAAATATTCCAATTCCACTAGGCTTTTGAACAGGAGCCTATAAATGGATATTGCTCTCTGAAAGCTCAAAGCCCTAGGCTCCCTCAGCTTGGGGGCTGGGACTGGCCCACGTAACAGAAGCACTGGACACCCAAGTTGTTCTGCTATCCTGAGAGTATGAGCCCCTTTCCTGAAACAGACCCTGCATTCATTCATTCCCATGTTCCATTCTTAAACAACAGGTCCCCCTTGTCCTCACAGATGACAAACTTACTTTTTTCCAAGATTATCTAACTCACTGAAGGTGGCACAGCAAGTCATTGTCAGAGATAGAAACTGAATTGGGTTTCTCAGTTCCTTGACAAGTGTCTAATGATTTAGGATTTGTGATTTTGTGGATTTTTGTATGAAAATGCTAGCCAAGCACACAAAAATCCAGATAATCACATAAATATAAAGGATTTAGGTGGGCCTCTAGGTCTATCTCCTGCTCAAACCAGGACTAAGTAAGGTTCCACAGAGGGCCTTGTCAAGTTAAAATCATTTTCAAGGTTGAAGATCCCACAGCCTCTTCACACCCCTGGCTGAGCATTTGACACCCTGCATAGTGATTTTTTTTATTATTATTATTATTATTATTATATGTAATCAGAATTCCACTTACTGGAACTCTTGCCTCTTTCCCTTCATACTGTCCCTGTGTACCTCCGTAAAAGAGTGTGGCTCCACCTAGTTTACTTATTCTCTTCTAGCTCTTTGCTTCAGTTCATGCCTGCACTGGCTGTACAAGCAGGATGTTCTCGAGTAATTAATTTATATCCCTCTTGAAACAAAAACATAGCCTCCTTTTAACCCTTGGACTACCAATACTCCTCCCAGATGGAACGAGCTTGGTCATACAAATCTCTTGTTCAAGTGTTGGTAGTGCTTATCCGCAGGGAAGTCGAAATGAAGGCTCTTTCTGCCCTCTGTTGGGCAGTTAGTGATGGAAAGTGGTAGCATAAACACAGTCAAAACCTGGTAAGGTGCAGCAAGTCTTTACTAAGGAGAAGGGAGGAGAAAGTTAACTGTGGTGAATGTGGAATGTGTTGAATTTAACATCACTGGGACAAACGTTATTGTTAGGTTGCTAATGCTAGTTATATAAATGTAGCTGTGGACTGAGTTAGTACAACTCAAAGCTGGACTGGATCCCCAGTGCTGTTATTCTGTACTGCTGCACAAGGTGGTGGTGTGAAACCACATGGCAAAGGGCTTTGTGCAAACACACGAGGCAATACATGAGTTTATGCTTGAGGCAGGTAGGCAGATTTCACTTGCAGCATGAGCTGTAACACACTGGCGAGTACTATAAATGTGTATCTATGATACCCATAACAAGGCCACATTAAAAGCCAGCGTTAGGCATGAACAACAAGAGCTCTAGGCTCATGCCCCCCACTCAGGCAAATTACCAGTGTGAGTCACAGCATGCATATAAAAGAGCTGCTGCAACCTTCAGCTGCTGGCTGGGTCCTTCACAGCCCTCCTGTGGGCTCTGGCTGAGATCATTAAGTCTACAGAGTAAAGTGTTTTACTTAGAAGATGGCAGTGATAGCAGCACTGTTATAACCTTCTTCAGCCACCTTGTGATATTTACCACGATACTACCTAAATGGATGATCACTCTCCCTGCCTCACTGAACAGAATGCCTTGTGCTAGCTGAAACAGTAGTTATCCAACACCTCCTTCATCTGCAGCGTTCTGGGTAGGGATCCTTCTTCTCTCCTTCTTACCCCCATGCAGGGTAAAACATTAGTTTCCTAACTCAAGGAGCTCCTGAATGCTGCCACCACAATATCGTGGCACTTCACAATTAATTTATTTTTGCAGTGTTTGTGTGAGTTTGTGGGAAAGTAAAACCATTGTCTGCAGTTTGTGAGTGAGGGTGAACCGCCTGCCTGTGGGTACCACTTTCAGACATGCAGTATTTGGTTTCTCAGAGTATTTGGCAATGTGACTCATTTTCTAAGGTCCATGAGGTACTCTGGACTTCAGTCTACATTGCCTGGCAGAACACTGGTCAGGGAACACAAAAGAGCGTAGCCTGTTGTCATGGGCTCCAGGACAGCTGCAGCTTGGGTACAGTGCTCCCACCAGCCTGAAGGACAGCCTGCCATCCAGCATCCCACATATCCCCTCTGCTTTTGTGGCACGCAGCAGTGAGGGGCTGTGTGACTTGCTAGCAGACACTGACATCTTGCAGAGGAGTGATGGGCTACCTGGCAGCTGCTCTGGGCTAGATGGTGTGGGCTGGCCTGTAGGTACCACTAAGTGGGAGCCAAGCTTTCTCCCCTTGCTGTCCTCCCAGGCTTACATAAAGCCTGTGAAGGTTGGAATCAGCAACAGCTTAGGCCTGTATGCAAAATAAAATGTGGTGTCAGATATTTTGTTTGTTTGTTTGTTTTGATGCTTGTGCCTAGAAAATGAGGACTATGCAATTAACAATCACTCATGCAAAGCCTGTCCTAAGGGACGGAGGCAGCGCAAGGCTGTGTTTGTGGTAGGGTAGAACCCAGATCCCCATGCTCCCACTGCTCTAGATTGTCAAACCATTCATGCTACCCATCTTCTACCTTCTGTGACAAATGAGGTAAGGCTCCACAGGTAACAGCCTCATTTTCTGTATACTTCTAATTCACACTCAGTACAGATCCTCTCAATGCGCTGTTAAGAGAGAATCCTGTTGAACAAATTAGGGATTTTTTTTAAATGAAAGAGCCTATTAAATTATATAAAATACCTCTTATAATGTATATAATACATACATCACCCTAGTCAAGCAAATAACTGGCTTAGTATGGAGTATCTGTGTGAACAATCTCCTGTATTATACAGAAGTTTAGACTGATGTTTTTTCCTAGTCTTGAACTCTACAGTATTTTATAACCAAGCCAGTAAGCCTTTTTTATTTTTTTTAATTGTTCTTCAAAATTTCATAATCTAATTAAAAAAAAAAAAGGTGCCTTCCCCCCCCCCCCCCCCAAGTTTCACACCTTTCCAGTGACTTGGAGACCCAGAACTTCACTACAGTAAATGATACAGTAGCAGGATGTATAACATTAATAACTTCCCGTTATTGTCATTGTACTCTACTACTGGAGTCATTTTTTAAACTCTTCTGTTCTTTTCTCTGTTCTCTCTGCTTCATTCCACCCTATTCCCTATGATTTAGCACTTATCCTGTGCCATCTGGCATCCCAAACCCACCAGTGACAGCAACACTGAAAGGACCAGAGTGTACATGAGTAGTCAAGGCACTGACTACTAAATTGATATAGTATAACACAGTGCTATGAGGTTTCAGTCTCCTAAATCAGAGGGTTGGGGCAAACTAGGCCATTTGCTTGACTTGTCTTTAAGCGCTCTTCATGCAGTTACAAACAGCTGATGCTATTTTCCCAGGCACCGGAGCACCTTCACACTAGGTGGAGCTGACCTGTCCACATTCGACCTCACTAGCTCCTGCCACCCACTGTAGGCTTAGGTGTAAGCAGGTGCTGGGCCCAGCATTCACAGGGAGGTATGTTTTGAGCTGAAATTAGTGGGAGTTATATGAAATGCTGTCTATGTTTTGGCCTTGCTGATTAATTTTGGAAGGATGTTTTGTGCATAGGGGTTTCTGTGTGTTAGTGCAGGTTACAGTGTTCATTATAACTTACAGACAATCCGGT
This sequence comes from Stictonetta naevosa, assembly GCA_011074415.1. Taxonomy (NCBI): domain Eukaryota; kingdom Metazoa; phylum Chordata; class Aves; order Anseriformes; family Anatidae; genus Stictonetta; species Stictonetta naevosa. Next base: position 15,844 of record MU012265.1, read on the forward strand.
TTGCTGAGGAGCTGGCACCCAAGGCTTACATCAGGTGTTTTGTTGCCCTTAGGCCACATTGTATAACACAGGGCTGTTGGCAAGACCCTCGCCTGTACGTCAGCAGAGGCAGGCATGCAGGAACACAGAGAAACTATGGTCAGCCAGCAATGCAATGCTTGGATGCAGTGTCAGGGGAGCAGATGGAAACTGCTGGAGCGTGAACTGCTGTCCTGCTGATGTGAGCTGGTGTGTTTGAGCTGTGATGAAAAGGTTGTAGCGATGTAAACCCAAAACAGCATGACCAAGTTAGATAGAGCCTGTCCTAGAGCTATGGATACATTAGTCTTTTGGGCACCTTTTAACTTACAGAACTGCTTGGAGTGCTGTCAGATGTGCTGGTGCAACCTGCAGCACTCCAAATATCAAACACAGATATTACCACTTGCATGTGTAGTGGCTGTAGGACTACAGATTTTCTACTAGGACTGCTCTATTTCTATGTGGACCTTTCACCGCAGGACTGAAGATCAACTGCTGCTCAGATAACAAAAACTGAACTTCATTTACAGGGAGTACTCTGAGTGGAGTGGAGGTGAACTCTGCACTGATCTACTTGGACAGTACTTCCACACTTTGCAAAATAATTCAACAAGAATTTGTGTGTAAGTGTGAGGAAATCCTCACTTTTAAATATTTCATAAATAAAAGAAGAGATGTATAACAAACTGGTTGCATAGTTTGCCCCAGTTCATGACTGAGGCTTATGAAAAACATTTCATGTTACAACAGGAGTAAGAACAAAGCGTATGCTTGACCTGCAGGCAAGGCTGAGGCAGGGCTCTGCCTCCTGCCCGTGCAGCAGGCATTGGCTGTGGCCAGGGGCAGGAGCTGGCAGGTCCGCCTGCGCTGAGCCCCCCCGGCACTTGGCAAACTGTTTGAAGGCTGGAAAAAGGATCAGGCCACAGCCAAGTCCAAGGGTCACGCAGATAGTGTGGTTCACAGGCTGTGCTGCGCACCACTTGACCAGCACAGCGCCCTGCAGGATAACAAAAAATGTTTTTATAAATATATTAATGGCAAGAGGAGGGCCAAAGAGAATCTCCATCCTTTACTGGATGCAGTGGGGAACATGACCACTGAGGATAAGGAAAAGGCTGAGGTTCTTAACGCCTTCTTTGCATCTGTCTTTACCAGCCAGACCACTTATCCTCAGGGTACCAGCCTCCTGACCTGCAAGTCTGGGATGGGGAGCAGAAGAACCACCCCACAGGTCAGGTGGAAACAGTTGAGACCTGGTGCTCCACCTGGACTGTCAGAAGTCCATGGGGCCAGATGGGACCCGCCCAAGGGTGCCGAGGGAGCTGGCAGATGTGATTGCTGGGCCGCTCTCCAACTTCTATCAGCGGTCATGGTGGAGGCTTGCTAATGTGACGCCCATCTATAAGAAGGGTCATAAGGAGGACCCAGGGAACTGCAGGCCTGTTCTCGGTGCCAGGAAAGGTGATGGAGCAGGTCATCTTAAATGCAATCACGCAATGTATGCGGGACCACCGGGGAATGAGGCCCAGTCAGCATGGGATCATGAAAGGCAAGTCCTGCCTGACCAACCTCATCTCCCTCTATGACCGGGTGACCCGCCTGGTGGATGAGGAAAAGGCTGTTGACGAAGTCTGCCTAGACTTCAGCAAGGCCTTTGACACGGTCTCCCACAGTATTCTCCTGGACAAGCTGGCAGCCCGTGGCTTGGACAGGTACACTTTGTGCTGGGTTAAAAACTGGCTGGGCGGCTGGGCCCAGAGAGTGGTCGTGAACGGAGCGACATCCAGCTGGCGACTGGTCACCAGTGGTGCTCCCTGTGGCTGGTGTTGGGGCCCATCCTCTTTAATACCTTTATTGATGACTTGGTTGAGGGAACTGAATGCACCCTTGGTAAGTTTGCAGATGACACCAAGTTGGAGGGAAGTGTTGATCAGCCAGAGGGTGGGAAGGCCCTGCAGAGGGACCTGGACAGGATGGGCAGAGGCCATCGG
>MU012266.1:1764-17850 GCA_011074415.1 Stictonetta naevosa
GGATGGGGATGGGGATGGGGATGGGGATGGGGATGGGGATGGGGATGGGGATGGGGATGGGGATGGGGATGGGGATGCGTGCTCGCATCTTGCCTCCAAAGCAGTCAGGGCTGATCCAAAGCCCATGGACACCTTCAAAAAAGCATGCATGTGGGCATATTGATGTCCATTTTCCAAAGGGTTGACCTACTGCAATTTGTAGCACCTTGATGCCAAAATGTGCTCCCAGGATTCGTCCTCCCTGGGGCCACCAGAAGCAGCAGGGCTGTAGCTTGAGACCTGAGCAAGCCGGCCAGTGCTAACCCAGCCACCTCCCCCTGCAGTGTGCATCTCCTCGGGCTCCAAGGTGTCCCTCTTCAACCGCCTGCGCTCCCAGACCGTCAGCACCCGCTACCTCTCCGTGGAGGGGGGAGCCTTCATCGCCAGCGCCAGGCAGTGGGCGGCCTTCACCCTCCACCTGGGTAAGGAGCCTTGTGGGGCTGCCTCCGGCCGTGTCCCCCTGTGGAACCACATCCCAGCCCTGCTGGGTGCCGGCCTTGCCAGCCAGGTCTCTCCGAGCAACGAGCATCTGCAGGGCAGATAAAGCCATAAAAAAGCAGTCAGCACTGCTGCTTGCGGCACTGACTCTGCCTCTCTCCTTCCCCCAAAGCCGATGAGCGCTACACACGGAGCGAGTTCCCCCTGCGGGAAGGGTACATCCGCTATGGCTCCGTGGTGCAGCTCATCTGTACGGCCACCGGCGTCACCCTGCCTCCCCTGGTAAGCCTCTGTCCCCACGGGGCTCGGGTGGTATGGACCTGAGCAATGGGTACAATCCGCGGGCCCATGCTGCTCTGCTGCTCCCTCGAGCCCAGGGGCTCACAAAGGGCAATGTGTGCTTCATCCCTTTGCTTCCTCCTCACGGAGACACAGCCTCCCTTGGGGCAGGGGACTCGCCAGCCCCATGCTGAGCGGGTGCCCCCGTCCCGCAGATCATCCGGAAGGTGAGCAAGCAGTACGCCATGCTGGACGTGGACGAGCCCATCTCCCAGCTCCACAAGTGCGCCTTCCAGTTCCAGGGCAGCGACCACATGTACCTGTGTCTGTCCACGGAGAAAGTCATCCAGTTCCAGGTACGAGGGGCTGAGGACCCCCAGGTGCTCCACATCCAAGCTGCTCCACTTGGCTGCTCACTGGGAGAGGGTCATGGGGAGGGGGAGGTCTGCCACCAACGGGGAGTTGCCTCCAAACTAAGAATCACTGCAGAGCCACCGGCCTCCAGCTTTGGTGGGAGCCTCATCACCAAGGCATTAGCAAAGCATCTCAGTCCCCATTTCAGAGCAGAGGCACTGGGTCACCCGCCGGGACCAGGCAGAAGCCAGGCGTCCTTGGCCCTGGTCCCCTGCTGTCCCCACCGCGGCACATTCAGAGCTGTGACCCTCTCCGCAGGCGTCTCCGTGCCCAAAGGAAGCCAACCGGGAGCTGCTGAACGATGGCTCCTGCTGGACCATCATCGGCACCGAGATGGTGGAGTACACCTTCAGCGAGAGCCTGGCCTGCGCCCGCGAGCCCGTCAGCCCCGTGCCGCTCATCGCTGCCCTGCAGGTAGGCACGGCTCTGGCTGCGGGACGCCTTTTGGGGCATCTCCATCCCCAAAGGGCTCCTCTGCTCGGTTTCTGGCGTGGGGATGCGGCAAGGCCGCTGCCCCGTTCCTCGGGGCTCTGCGTGGGGCGGGGGCGCGGGGCGCAGCCCCGGTGCCGTAACGCGCTGCTGCCGCAGCTCACCGGCGGCGGGGACGTGGCCATGCTGGAGGTGCAGGGCGAGCATTTCCACGCACACCTCAAGGTCTGGTTCGGAGACGTGGAGGCGGAGACGATGTACAGGTAAGGGTGGAAAAAAGCTGTCGGGGGAGCCAGTGGGGGCAGCTTTGGGTCGGGCACAGCAGTGCCCGTGGGCCGTGCCGGGCATGCTGTGAGGGACGTGGCTGACAGCCTGGGTGAAGGGGACACTTGCACCACCTGTGCTGGACCAAGCTGGAGTTCTGCACTGAACACTGGGGAGTGCTGGGGGGGGGGGGGGGGGCTCACTTCCCACCTTGCTGCTGCTCGGCTGGGTGCGTGGGTGCTGCTCCTGGCGCAGGAGGGCTCTGCTGTAGGGGTGGCTGGAGGCCACGGGGACCTCAGGGGCTGAAGACAAGCAAGGAGCTTTGGCAGAGGAACAAAACAGGCAGGAGGACAGGTGTGAGCAGCCGGAGGCTTTCTGCTGAGCTCCAGGTTGGAGGTGACGTGCCTCCCAGGTTGTTAAAGCACATTATCCTCATGCACTGCTCCCAGGAGCCCCAAATCCCTGGTGTGCGTTGTCCCCGATGTCTCCGCCTTCGGCAGTGACTGGAGGTGGCTGCGATACCCCATCACGGTCCCGCTCCTGCTGATCAGGGATGATGGCCTCATCTACTCCAGCTCGTTCACCTTCACCTACACCCCGGAGCAGAGCCTCCTGCCGGGACAGCCAGTGCCCTCGGACGTCCCGCAGGACTCGGACACACTGCTCAACAGCATCCACCAGGAGTTCACCAGGACCAACTTCCACCTCTTCATGCAGAGCTAGCGAGCGGCCCTGGGGACAGGAGTGTCCCTGAGCCACGTCCGCAGCCTGGGGTGGCCCTGCCCGAGGGTCCTCCCCATACATCCACTGCCCACCCATTATCTGACCCGCTGCCTTCTCTCTTTTCATGGCAGGGTCTCGCCCTGGTGAGATCTCACCTGAGAGCACCAATAAATCATGCTTCAAGGACTCTTTACTGATTCGATTGCTTCTTTGTTGGCCTCCAGGATTTACCTCCCGTGCTGGCACTGAACATCACGGCTCCCTCGATGTCCTCGGTCCATATATTCAAAGGCCAGGAGGGACAGGGATGATGAATGCAAGTGACCTTCAATGTCATTGATCGATACCAGGAGTCCCTGCACTTCTTCTGTGCTTTGCAGTAACGAGGAGCTGATTTCCAGCAGCTGAATACCCAGCATCAGATTTTTTTTTTTTCCACTAGAGGCCCAAATGGGGTAATTTCAAAAGGAAAAGGGAAAAAAAAGAAAAAAAAAAAAAAGAGAGAGAAACAGTTCAGTGTGAAACCCAGCCCTTTCCTAGCTGTCATGGCTCTCTGAGCTCCGTTGTTTCACGCGCACACGCGGTGCAAGGCTGGAGCCAGCAGGAAGCTGCTGATCTGAAGAGGCCATAAAAAGGAACCGGGTTTCTTGGAGCTGGACCCGAGCGCTACGCAGAGCGGGGCTTACAGCTTTATGTAGCCTTCAGATCTCCCTGGCATCAAAGGAGCTACAGTGTACCTAGAAATCATGCTGCCCTGGCAGTGCTGAGCTGGGGCTAGAAATAAGCCCGGTGCCAAAACCGCAGAGGTTTTGAACCTGCGCTGAACTCGGCAGCACTGAGGGGAGCAGGGGCAGCCCCGAAGTAGTGTGGGGCACCCAGTGCCTCTGGCTCGGTGACCAGGCACCCCCTGCATATTTGGGGTGGCAGCACCTCCATACGGCCCCCAGCAGTCTGGAGAAGGGGCTCCATCTCCCCCCAGACCCACGCAGGGTTAGAAGCTGCTGCAGACACCCCTGTGTGTCTGTGCGAGTGCATCACCGGGGCTGCTGCTGGCGGAGGAAAGAGGCAGGAGAATGTTATAACCACCCACACATTGCTACAGCCACCCCACCAGCCCCTGCTCCCCTGAAAATCTCTCTTGGCTAATGGAACTGAGGCTGCACCCCAAGAAAAACCCTTTAATCAACCGCATCCAAGATAAAATGCCCAAGCTGAGGATTCCTCCCAGCTCCCCAAAGCGTTTTGTCCCCCATCTCTGCAGGGAGCTCGGGAGAAGGATGGGGCCAAGTGTTTCACTCTGTGCCTGCATCCTGCCTGCCAGCTCCCCCCCCCCCGCCGTGCATAATTCCCGTTTTATGAATGGAAAGCGCCCTCCGCTATGTTTAGCAGCAGCCCGGCCCCGGAGGCAGGAGGACTTGTTGACTTCAAGGGCTCTGAACAAGCCTGCGTTGTTGTGTTTACGGCACGAGGCTTTGCTGGAGAGGCCAAGGAAGCACTGAGCGGCTCGTTCCTGAAGCCTGCTGTATTCAGCAAACATCTGCAGTAATTTAAGGCACATGGGGAAAGGGAAGACGGGAGGGCTGGGGGAGCCTTGGGGGAACCGTGGTGGATCTCACCTCTGTCCCCAAAAGCCAGCCACGGGCTGCATCTATCCGGGGCTCTGCATTTCCCAGCAGGTCCCACAGAGGAAAGGGGCAGCTTTGCAGCTCCCGGACGAATCACGTCCCCAAGCATATGCTCCACATCTGGGCGGAGGAGCTGGTAGCATCGTCAGAGCTGTTTAGCTGCATAATCCCCAATTAACACAAACTGTCTCGGGCAGGCGCCAACCACCCAGTTGTGAAGTCTCGCTCACGAGCAAGTCAGCAGCGCCCGCCTCTGCTGGATGGCTCAGGGACCCTGCACACACGGGGACACGCACAAATCGTCCCCACGGGCCCTGGCGGAGCTGCTCTGGCATCTCCTGTGCTCCTGAGCCACGTTATGGATCATCTGCATTATGCGTACAGGCTTTTCCCCATCCCCAAGGTGGCCAGAAATGTGGGTTTAAAAGGAAGAGTGAAAAAACTTTCATATCACCCCAGGAGCTGGAAAATTAGGAAAAGCCTCAAATGCTTTTAGGGACACTTGGAATAACTTACACGGTGGGTGGCTGTGGTGTTGTGTGAGCATCCTCGGGTGATAGCAATGCCCAAAGGCAATGGAAAATCCCAGCAGCAGCCCGCTGCTCCTGCTTCAGTATGGTGATGGGCGCTTTATATATATACATTTATATATATATATATATATAAACAGCTCCTGGAGGTGACAGCACCTTCAAAACCATCAAGGGGAAAACAAAATCTTGTCTTTCTCTCCCTGAAACAACTTCTAAAGAACATCAAGAGTGGCTGCTGCCGCCTAGTGAGCCAGCCCACGGCTGCAGCCCGGCTCCGAGGGATTGCTGGTTTTTTTGAACATGGACCCGTTGCGGCTGGGCACCCCCGGTCCCAGGCAGTGGAGCTGCGTGTACGGGGCCGTAGGTTTGTGCAGTGCCCAGACAACCTGTGCTGACTTTATCCTTCTTCTGGCAGAACTATAGATAACCCAGCTGAGCAGCAGGATGCAGAACGATGCCAGGGCCTAAATAAGCTGAGCCGGGCTGCTGAGGAATTGCAATTACCTGCTCGAGAGACTCCGAGCGCATCGGGAATGGCCCAGGCGTGTGGCACCAATGGCCAGGCTCAGAAAACCCTAAAGCTGTATTAAGGACAGAGAGGGCTGGAGACATCCATGGGTGCCTGCATCCCCCTCAATGCCAGGTGGGGGTGTTGTTAACCCCATCCCCAAATGGGCTGTTCAGAGACCACCACGCTCCTGTGCCCACGCTCCAGGCACTCAGCCTTGTCCATGCAGCCAAAAGCCTTGTGGAAAATCAGGGTTTGGGTTGTTTCTTTTCCCTCAAAACGAGAAAAAACAGGTTTTAAACAAGCTCCCTCCTGGCGAGATCCATACTCCCTGCAGTGCAGGGAAGGACTGAGACCGGGAGCTGGCAGCATCCCGATGGGGATGGAACAGGACAGGACAGGGCCTGGTGGCTGTGTGGGGGGCTCGGGCCAATCTGCTTTAACCCCCGTCTCGGAAGAACCACCCTGGTGGTTTTCTCAGGGTTCACTGGGAAGGGAAAGTGGAGTTTTGAACAGTTCATATAAACAGCCGGGCTTGAAAAACGCAGACCTAATTTCCATGCACTGTTGCTGTAATTATGCATGCAAACCAGCAGTCAATAACAGACTGGGTAAGATCAGCGCTGAGAAAGAAATCATGGGGTGCAGCTCCCACACCAGGAGCCCACAAGGACTCGGGGAGGGAGCTGTGGGGTGCCTGGCTGGGACCCTGCCTGTCTGCAGGCATGTGTCCCACACAGACCTGCAGCAGAGAGCACAGGGTGCGGGACTGGGGACCGAAATCTGAAAATGGATTTGTGTCTGGCCATGCTTGGTGCTGGGAAGCTGCAGGGAGCACAGCCCCAGGCAGACATCGGTGCCCCTCACCTCTGCGTCAGGGCCAGCCTCGAGAGCCCACCCCAGGTGGTTCCTGCAAAGGGGCCGAGGGTCTGGATGGGTGCTGGGCTCTGCAGGATGGTGCTGGAGGAGAAGCAGTGGCAGCAACTGGAGGGCATCGACCCACAGGGATGTGTCCTTGCTCCCTGCAACCAGGACAGGTGCTGGCATGGCAAGGACGGCTGGGCAGCGCTGGGATTTTGGGGTGTGGGCTGAGTGGGAGACATGGACCAAAAAAAAAAAAAGAGACAGAGAATTAATGAGAATTAAACAGAGAATTAAAGACCGGGCCATCCACCCAGTCACCATCCTCTCGCACCCTGCTGAGACCTGGCACACATGTGTGCGTGCATGCACACAGACCGCCAGGGCTGTGCCGGAGGGAGCGGGCAGGGCTGAAGGACTCTTTGTTCCCCGGTGTAATTATACCTGAGCGGGGAAGCAAAATGTGCTGAAAACTCCTTGCCGGGCATTTTTGCAGGGAGCCGCAGTGCTCAGCCCAACACTGGCCCCATTGTTCCCTCGGTGTGCTCCGGGCCCACCTCCGCTCCCCGCTTCCCTGCCTTTCCTCGAAATAATCAGTCAGTGATTAAAAACCAGGTCTTTTCCCTCGGCAATGTCAACATCGGGCAGAACGCCCTGAAACTCCCTGCTGCTGTGGCTCCCTGCGCTGGGAGGGTGGCAATATAGGGACAAGGGCACAACCCTGGGTGAGATTTTTGGCACTGGGAGCACCCCAGCTCCCCCTGGGCAGTTTGAGCTCGCTGAGGTGGGGAGCACCCCCAGCACCCCCATACTTCGTGCCAGCCTGGCTCTGGGGACATCTGGACTCGTGTCCATCCCTGTCCGTGTCAAACCCCACCGAGCTCTGGGGATGCCCGTGTCCTGCCCACGGGATGCAGAGCAGGATGGAGCTGGGGCTGCGACATGCTGCTTTCCAGCCCCAAACTGGTCTTCGGTGGTGCAGCCCTGTCCTGTCCCTTTTGAGCTACCTCCTCCCGAAGGCAGATGGCAAAGCTCTTGTGTATTTGTGCACTGCTTGTCCCAAAGCAATGCCCGAGCGCAGAGCTCACCAGCAGCTTACCCCTGGGAGCAGAGGCTGTGGCTGATGGCTGCCTCTGGGTCCTCCACGGGGCAGGGGACAACGCAGCACCCTGCCCCTTGCACTGGTCCCTGCAGGTAGTTTCAAATTCAGGCAGCCCCAGGCTCTGCATTTAGGCTGTGCTTCTGCCTTATTACAGCTAATCCCTTCCCGGGACCAACGAGCCTTTAAAGCTTTCCCCACCCACACTTTTCCCAATATTTCAGCAGAGCAGGAATCCCTGCCCCTTCTGGTTTCCCTTTCCCTCGCGCGAGGCAGCCTGCCCCAAATCCCACCCCACTGCTTGGGACCCACGGGACCCTCGCCAGCCCCCGCTGCTCGTCTCCTGCTTTCTGCAGGGGGACGGATCCTGTGGGTCCTGGGCAGCTTTCAGAGCCCAGGCCCCATCTCTAACTGCGACCAGGAGCTTTGGCGTGTGACAGGTAAAGCCTCGCTGCTGCTTATCCCCCTTCTCCGACCCCTGCCCACGACGCACGCCCACCCGCGCAGCCCCGCTGGGGTCACCCTGATGGTGCTCATCCCACCTGGGTGTTCGGGAGCTCACCGCACCCCCAGCTCAGCACCTCTTCCTGCTGAGGGCTCAAAGGCTTCATCTAGGGTCGAGATTCTTGCAAAGCACTGAAGAAAAAGAACAAATAAAATAATAATAATAGTAAAAACCATAATAATAAGAATAAAACTCTCTTGCCAGCTGCCTGGATTGCAGAACAGCATCAGCACGACCACAGTTAGCTGTCCTGCGCTGGGGGCTGCTGTTGCCGAGGCATTCCCCAGCCCCTGCCAGGGGTGCAATGAGCACAGACACCCCAAATGTGCCCGTGCCCGGCTTTGGGGTGCCGGGCTCCGGCCGTGCCGGGCGGTGGCAGCAGACACACGGCGAGCGGCGGGGAGAAATGCCGGAACAGTTCCTCCTGTAGCGGCGGGGTATAACGGGTCGGTTTCCATGCTCTGAAATCAGCGAAAAGACTCAATTTTTAAAGAGTAGGAGAAGATCCTCACCAATGTTTTAGCAAAATTACTTACAAGTGCAAAGTTTGGAGGTTTCTAACAACTGCTAGGGCTCTGAAAATCTTCCCTAGGTTACACACAAACCCCAATAAGAAAGATCCCACGGCTAGAATTAAGTTAGCATTTCTGTGTATGAGGCCTAGGCTGGAAAACAGCTCCGTTTTCCCCCAGCTGAATTGTACACGTTTCAATGGCCACCTGTGGTTGTGTCTGATGAGGGAATATACGCACACAACTCCAAGCACAGGCATCAGTTCCAGCACAGAACAATATATGCTGCCCAGTCAGGGCCTGTGAGTACCGAAAAGTCAGAAGAGCACCTGGCTTTGTCAAAAAAGTGCGTGTCCCTGGGAAGCCAGCTTGAAGCCAAGATTACAGCCCAGTATAAGAAGCATCCAACTGAAGAGCTGAAGTTAATTTCAGAGGTTTTTCTCCCTATAAAATTTTTCCATAAACCTTTAAGTTTTTACATTCCTTTATAGTTACTTGACCTAGATACTTGACTGTAGATACACATTTTACAGTTTAATATTTACAATGTTCCATTCAAGTTAATAAAAAATGAATTTTGCATAAGTCTCTCTCTCATGCATCCTCTACATAAGCAGCCACCTCTCAGCCACTGCCATGGTACAGAATCCTGTCCTGGCTGGACAGTAAAGCTCAGGGGGACTTTACCTGGAGCTCCACATCTGCATGGCTGCGTTTCCTTTGTGGTGCATTCTTCTGTCTCACAGCTTGTTTATAACACTGGGCTTGTTTTTGCAGAGTGCTTGTGGCATGGTTCCCTAGATGTACTATGACTTTTTACCCCAGCCATCTGAATTGATTGTAACTTTAGTGTAAGATTAGTGTTTGCAGGATGGAGCTGAATGCTACCCCAAGTACAGATATGTGCTCAACATATATGTATCTGTCCCTTGGGCAGTGTGGCCATTTGCAGTCCCTGTTTTTATCTTACCTTTACTAAGGTAAAGGTTGCTAAAGCCAATGCTGATTAATAACATTCAGTATCACATGACAAAGACACCATATAAGTTGTCCTCTGTGTTATCATTTTGTTTTCCTCCTTTTGCAGCTGACATTTGGGAAAAATGTTATTGTTCAACCTCAGCAACCCCAGCCTTTTTATTTTTTTCTGCTTCAGATGCCTTAATTCAAGATCCACTAGTGGTAGGTGCTCTGTAAAATTCATGAGGAGAATGCATTCCAGGTGCCCAGACTACTGGTTAGTTTATACTTGCCAGTTCAAGATGAATGTAGTGCAATTTTCACAATAGAATTCCAAAAGACAATATTTTTCCTGTTAAAAATCATGGTCTATAAGTGAACAGGAACACCAAATAATAAATTAACATCAAAACAACATGCCAAGCACAGATAATGTAATTGAGTGGCAGAAGTGGTTTGTATCCAAAATTTTACCTTTCTTTTGGTGCTTGTGGTTTCTGTTGGTTTGTTTACTTATCTGGGAAAAAGAGGAGACTACTGATTATCTCAATTTTTTCCTACGCTTCCTATAAGATACTCAGGCAGGATGGAATTTTCTTGCAATTATTTGTCACAACTTCATCTTGACTGGTATGAACTGTAACTGATTAGGAAAGTTTGCAACATCTGTGCAGAATGATCTTGTGCAAAGGGTTTTAGGAAAACTGTGTTTACAGTATAGCTTTTCAGATTTCCTATGTTTGATATGGTCAAGCAGTGCTTCTGGGAGTTAACTTCTGAGAGATAATATTTGATAATATTGGTAATATTTTTTTCACATACTTTCTCAGTCTGAGACAGATTTCAAAGTCAACAAGTCAGAGATTCTTTCCTTGTGACAAAATATGTATAGTATTTATTTACTGTCAGGCTTCTAGATGCTATTTTTAGTAATACTATTCAAATCACTAACACAATTTAACTGAGTTCTTTCAGTCAGAACTAGCACATTGAGTTAGTGCCATTGATGCTTGGAGTTGACTGGGAAGCCACTGCACACACAGCATGGCAGAGCTGTGTAAATCACTTCCATGTTTGAATCTTTCCTGTTGTGTTAATAAATAAGAAATATCATAGAATCATAGAATGTTTTTTGTTGGAATGGACCCTAAAGATCAATTAATTCCATCCCTCCCTGCCAAAATCCTACAATATCATTAAAATATTCCAATTCCACTAGGCTTTTGAACAGGAGCCTATAAATGGATATTGCTCTCTGAAAGCTCAAAGCCCTAGGCTCCCTCAGCTTGGGGGCTGGGACTGGCCCACGTAACAGAAGCACTGGACACCCAAGTTGTTCTGCTATCCTGAGAGTATGAGCCCCTTTCCTGAAACAGACCCTGCATTCATTCATTCCCATGTTCCATTCTTAAACAACAGGTCCCCCTTGTCCTCACAGATGACAAACTTACTTTTTTCCAAGATTATCTAACTCACTGAAGGTGGCACAGCAAGTCATTGTCAGAGATAGAAACTGAATTGGGTTTCTCAGTTCCTTGACAAGTGTCTAATGATTTAGGATTTGTGATTTTGTGGATTTTTGTATGAAAATGCTAGCCAAGCACACAAAAATCCAGATAATCACATAAATATAAAGGATTTAGGTGGGCCTCTAGGTCTATCTCCTGCTCAAACCAGGACTAAGTAAGGTTCCACAGAGGGCCTTGTCAAGTTAAAATCATTTTCAAGGTTGAAGATCCCACAGCCTCTTCACACCCCTGGCTGAGCATTTGACACCCTGCATAGTGATTTTTTTTATTATTATTATTATTATTATTATATGTAATCAGAATTCCACTTACTGGAACTCTTGCCTCTTTCCCTTCATACTGTCCCTGTGTACCTCCGTAAAAGAGTGTGGCTCCACCTAGTTTACTTATTCTCTTCTAGCTCTTTGCTTCAGTTCATGCCTGCACTGGCTGTACAAGCAGGATGTTCTCGAGTAATTAATTTATATCCCTCTTGAAACAAAAACATAGCCTCCTTTTAACCCTTGGACTACCAATACTCCTCCCAGATGGAACGAGCTTGGTCATACAAATCTCTTGTTCAAGTGTTGGTAGTGCTTATCCGCAGGGAAGTCGAAATGAAGGCTCTTTCTGCCCTCTGTTGGGCAGTTAGTGATGGAAAGTGGTAGCATAAACACAGTCAAAACCTGGTAAGGTGCAGCAAGTCTTTACTAAGGAGAAGGGAGGAGAAAGTTAACTGTGGTGAATGTGGAATGTGTTGAATTTAACATCACTGGGACAAACGTTATTGTTAGGTTGCTAATGCTAGTTATATAAATGTAGCTGTGGACTGAGTTAGTACAACTCAAAGCTGGACTGGATCCCCAGTGCTGTTATTCTGTACTGCTGCACAAGGTGGTGGTGTGAAACCACATGGCAAAGGGCTTTGTGCAAACACACGAGGCAATACATGAGTTTATGCTTGAGGCAGGTAGGCAGATTTCACTTGCAGCATGAGCTGTAACACACTGGCGAGTACTATAAATGTGTATCTATGATACCCATAACAAGGCCACATTAAAAGCCAGCGTTAGGCATGAACAACAAGAGCTCTAGGCTCATGCCCCCCACTCAGGCAAATTACCAGTGTGAGTCACAGCATGCATATAAAAGAGCTGCTGCAACCTTCAGCTGCTGGCTGGGTCCTTCACAGCCCTCCTGTGGGCTCTGGCTGAGATCATTAAGTCTACAGAGTAAAGTGTTTTACTTAGAAGATGGCAGTGATAGCAGCACTGTTATAACCTTCTTCAGCCACCTTGTGATATTTACCACGATACTACCTAAATGGATGATCACTCTCCCTGCCTCACTGAACAGAATGCCTTGTGCTAGCTGAAACAGTAGTTATCCAACACCTCCTTCATCTGCAGCGTTCTGGGTAGGGATCCTTCTTCTCTCCTTCTTACCCCCATGCAGGGTAAAACATTAGTTTCCTAACTCAAGGAGCTCCTGAATGCTGCCACCACAATATCGTGGCACTTCACAATTAATTTATTTTTGCAGTGTTTGTGTGAGTTTGTGGGAAAGTAAAACCATTGTCTGCAGTTTGTGAGTGAGGGTGAACCGCCTGCCTGTGGGTACCACTTTCAGACATGCAGTATTTGGTTTCTCAGAGTATTTGGCAATGTGACTCATTTTCTAAGGTCCATGAGGTACTCTGGACTTCAGTCTACATTGCCTGGCAGAACACTGGTCAGGGAACACAAAAGAGCGTAGCCTGTTGTCATGGGCTCCAGGACAGCTGCAGCTTGGGTACAGTGCTCCCACCAGCCTGAAGGACAGCCTGCCATCCAGCATCCCACATATCCCCTCTGCTTTTGTGGCACGCAGCAGTGAGGGGCTGTGTGACTTGCTAGCAGACACTGACATCTTGCAGAGGAGTGATGGGCTACCTGGCAGCTGCTCTGGGCTAGATGGTGTGGGCTGGCCTGTAGGTACCACTAAGTGGGAGCCAAGCTTTCTCCCCTTGCTGTCCTCCCAGGCTTACATAAAGCCTGTGAAGGTTGGAATCAGCAACAGCTTAGGCCTGTATGCAAAATAAAATGTGGTGTCAGATATTTTGTTTGTTTGTTTGTTTTGATGCTTGTGCCTAGAAAATGAGGACTATGCAATTAACAATCACTCATGCAAAGCCTGTCCTAAGGGACGGAGGCAGCGCAAGGCTGTGTTTGTGGTAGGGTAGAACCCAGATCCCCATGCTCCCACTGCTCTAGATTGTCAAACCATTCATGCTACCCATCTTCTACCTTCTGTGACAAATGAGGTAAGGCTCCACAGGTAACAGCCTCATTTTCTGTATACTTCTAATTCACACTCAGTACAGATCCTCTCAATGCGCTGTTAAGAGAGAATCCTGTTGAACAAATTAGGGATTTTTTTTTAATGAAAGAGCCTATTAAATTATATAAAATACCTCTTATAATGTATATAATACATACATCACCCTAGTCAAGCAAATAACTGGCTTAGTATGGAGTATCTGTGTGAACAATCTCCTGTATTATACAGAAGTTTAGACTGATGTTTTTTCCTAGTCTTGAACTCTACAGTATTTTATAACCAAGCCAGTAAGCCTTTTTTATTTTTTTTAATTGTTCTTCAAAATTTCATAATCTAATTAAAAAAAAAAAAGGTGCCTTCCCCCCCCCCCCCCCCAAGTTTCACACCTTTCCAGTGACTTGGAGACCCAGAACTTCACTACAGTAAATGATACAGTAGCAGGATGTATAACATTAATAACTTCCCGTTATTGTCATTGTACTCTACTACTGGAGTCATTTTTTAAACTCTTCTGTTCTTTTCTCTGTTCTCTCTGCTTCATTCCACCCTATTCCCTATGATTTAGCACTTATCCTGTGCCATCTGGCATCCCAAACCCACCAGTGACAGCAACACTGAAAGGACCAGAGTGTACATGAGTAGTCAAGGCACTGACTACTAAATTGATATAGTATAACACAGTGCTATGAGGTTTCAGTCTCCTAAATCAGAGGGTTGGGGCAAACTAGGCCATTTGCTTGACTTGTCTTTAAGCGCTCTTCATGCAGTTACAAACAGCTGATGCTATTTTCCCAGGCACCGGAGCACCTTCACACTAGGTGGAGCTGACCTGTCCACATTCGACCTCACTAGCTCCTGCCACCCACTGTAGGCTTAGGTGTAAGCAGGTGCTGGGCCCAGCATTCACAGGGAGGTATGTTTTGAGCTGAAATTAGTGGGAGTTATATGAAATGCTGTCTATGTTTTGGCCTTGCTGATTAATTTTGGAAGGATGTTTTGTGCATAGGGGTTTCTGTGTGTTAGTGCAGGTTACAGTGTTCATTATAACTTACAGACAATCCGGTTTGCTGAGGAGCTGGCACCCAAGGCTTACATCAGGTGTTTTGTTGCCCTTAGGCCACATTGTATAACACAGGGCTGTTGGCAAGACCCTCGCCTGTACGTCAGCAGAGGCAGGCATGCAGGAACACAGAGAAACTATGGTCAGCCAGCAATGCAATGCTTGGATGCAGTGTCAGGGGAGCAGATGGAAACTGCTGGAGTGTGAACTGCTGTCCTGCTGATGTGAGCTGGTGTGTTTGAGCTGTGATGAAAAGGTTGTAGCGATGTAAACCCAAAACAGCATGACCAAGTTAGATAGAGCCTGTCCTAGAGCTATGGATACATTAGTCTTTTGGGCACCTTTTAACTTACAGAACTGCTTGGAGTGCTGTCAGATGTGCTGGTGCAACCTGCAGCACTCCAAATATCAAACACAGATATTACCACTTGCATGTGTAGTGGCTGTAGGACTACAGATTTTCTACTAGGACTGCTCTATTTCTATGTGGACCTTTCACCGCAGGACTGAAGATCAACTGCTGCTCAGATAACAAAAACTGAACTTCATTTACAGGGAGTACTCTGAGTGGAGTGGAGGTGAACTCTGCACTGATCTACTTGGACAGTACTTCCACACTTTGCAAAATAATTCAACAAGAATTTGTGTGTAAGTGTGAGGAAATCCTCACTTTTAAATATTTCATAAATAAAAGATGTATAACAAACTGGTTGCACAGTTTGCCCCAGTTCATGACTGAGGCTTATGAAAAACATTTCATGTTACAACAGGAGTAAGAACAAAGCGTATGCTTGACCTGCAGGCAAGGCTGAGGCAGGGCTCTGCCTCCTGCCCGTGCAGCAGGCATTGGCTGTGGCCAGGGGCAGGAGCTGGCAGGTCCGCCTGCGCTGAGCCCCCCCGGCACTTGGCAAACTGTTTGAAGGCTGGAAAAAGGATCAGGCCACAGCCAAGTCCAAGGGTCACGCAGATAGTGTGGTTCACAGGCTGTGCTGCGCACCACTTGACCAGCACAGCGCCCTGCAGGATAACAAAAAATGTTTTTATAAATATATTAATGGCAAGAGGAGGGCCAAAGAGAATCTCCATCCTTTACTGGACGCAGTGGGGAACATGACCACTGAGGATAAGGAAAAGGCTGAGGTTCTTAACGCCTTCTTTGCATCTGTCTTTACCAGCCAGACCACTTATCCTCAGGGTACCAGCCTCCTGACCTGCAAGTCTGGGATGGGGAGCAGAAGAACCACCCCACAGGTCAGGTGGAAACAGTTGAGACCTGGTGCTCCACCTGGACTGTCAGAAGTCCATGGGGCCAGATGGGACCCGCCCAAGGGTGCCGAGGGAGCTGGCAGATGTGATTGCTGGGCCGCTCTCCAACTTCTATCAGCGGTCATGGTGGAGGCTTGCTAATGTGACGCCCATCTATAAGAAGGGTCATAAGGAGGACCCAGGGAACTGCAGGCCTGTTCTCGGTGCCAGGAAAGGTGATGGAGCAGGTCATCTTAAATGCAATCACGCAATGTATGCGGGACCACCGGGGAATGAGGCCCAGTCAGCATGGGATCATGAAAGGCAAGTCCTGCCTGACCAACCTCATCTCCCTCTATGACCGGGTGACCCGCCTGCTGGATGAGGAAAGGCTGTTGACGAAGTCTGCCTAGACTTCAGCAAGGCCTTTGACACGGTCTCCCACAGTATTCTCCTGGACAAGCTGGCAGCCCGTGGCTTGGACAGGTACACTTTGTGCTGGGTTAAAAACTGGCTGGGCGGCTGGGCCCAGAGAGTGGTCGTGAACGGCGCGACATCCAGCTGGTGACTGGTCACCAGTGGTGCTCCCTGTGGCTGGTGTTGGGGCCCATCCTCTTTAATACCTTTATTGATGACTTGGTTGAGGGAATTGAATGCACCCTTGGTAAGTTTGCAGATGACACCAAGTTGGAGGGAAGTGTTGATCAGCCAGAGGGTAGGAAGGCCCTGCAGAGGGACCTGGACAGGATGGGCAGAGGCCATCGG
>JAACYO010027390.1:0-181113 GCA_011074415.1 Stictonetta naevosa
GTTCGCACCAGTTCACCCTGCTTCCCATCCCAGTTCGCACCAGTTCATCTGTCTCTATTTTTCACACTACCTCCTGGATTTCAATCCACTGTCTATAAAATGGTATTCAGCACCTGGCGTTGCAATCCTAGACCCTGCAAATATCTATGATGATTATCAAAGAAATGGTAAAAAGCAACGCCATACTGATAAAAGGTCTACTCATCGCCATGATACCTACCATGCTACATGCAACGGTGCTGCAGCTGCTACTGGCAAACATTTGGGAATAATAATTATTATTTGAGAAGTCAGGTCATTTTGTAGCCCAGTCTATTACAGACAGTAATCAAAAATAAATGCCTTGAATTCGAGATACCAGTAGCAGATACCCAAGAGCAGGGAAACCAAAGACCCAAACACAGTCCACAAGGGCTAGCTGTCACTTCAGAACTTTGGGCAATGGCAGTTACATTTGCACGGCCACTTGACTTTGGTAACTATCTTTCCACAAAATACTAGGTACTGCCGCAGAAATGGTAAAAACAAACAAACCAACCCACCCACCACCACCACAAAAAAACAAACAAACAAAAAAACCAACATCACAGAGTAACGCCAAAGTATTTAGCAGGGAAATGTTTGTCTTTTTTCTCTCCTGACCTTACATGCAAGAAAAGTTCATGTACAGCAGACAATAAAGACAAGTGTAACACTGCTCATCTCCCCCTCACCAAATCATATTGTATGATACGAAGCTCTTTTACTGTATACATATGAAAATATAAAGTGATTGCGCTTACACATACCAAGTATGGCAAGCTGGTTATTTCTGAAGTACACTTCAGTAAGAATGTAAGGCTCCACCAATACTCTGGACTTGGACAAGGCACCTGAAGTGACAATGGTTCAGTAAGAAGACTGGAGGGGGCAGAAAATACAGTGCTCAAGATTTCCCTACTATGCACCTGACAACCTAATACATTTAGTGTTACATTTGGTGTTTTAGAGCAGGCTGAACAAAGCTGAAGAAACACCGTAAGTTAAGATCTCTGAAGCTGGAAAATGCTATTTTAGCCTTCCTAAAAATACACTGAACAGAGTCCATCTTATTTTTACTTCTGTTAACTTGAGAAGCAATGCTCCTGAAGAAAGCAGGATATTTCTGCTCCTGCAAACAAGCCTCTAAGGCCTTCTGCATATTCAGTGAAGAGTTACACTTGCTTCACGTTTTCCACTAGAAAACACTACATCCTTTATGAAATAAAATCAGAGGCACAATTGTCCAAAAATGCAAGCCTAAGCGTTATAAACTGAGGCCAAAGTGACTTCAAAGAAGCTGAATTACACCGTCTCTCACCTAAGACCTCTAAACACCAGGAGACCTAGGGACTCTTCCAACACACTGAAACAGGAGGATTTTGAAAACAAGGTAGATTTTCCCACATTATATCTCTCAAATATATGCAGATACTCTTTAAACATGCTCACTGTTATACTCACTTCATTAGCTATTCCACGTTTAAACTATAATGCTTAAGCTAAAGTGTTCGTACAGCTGAAATAATGAACATTACCTAGGATGCCAAGAAAGGTTTTTATTGCAAGCACAGTGAGCAACAATTGGATTGCATCTCACATGAATGTGACTGAGGTCACATTTAAATGACCCACACGTCTGTTTTTAGTGCTCCTCATTGTCAGGTGTACATCATTTCTGCCATGTGAGACATTTTCTTTGGAATATACAAGTAATATTCCATGTATCCCGAAAGATCTTCAATAGTCACATCATCCACAAAGGCCCTGGCTTGCTCAGAGCAAGAGCGTGGAGAACTTGATGGAGTTCTTGATGGCAAAGGTTGAGAATGATCCTCAGCAACTGTTATTCTATCAGGTGCCAACGGGAAAGCGTTCTGCAAGCCAGAGAATTTGTACACTTCCATATCTTGCCATCGTTTACACTGACAGGCTTTATTTGCACAGGCACATGGCTTATTCTTGTTCAGCTTGGACACAGATTGAAAGTCAGAGAGCTCCGTAGTCTTTGGGCCTGCTTTGGATTCTAGAGAAATGACAGCAGGAGAGTTTTCCTGTTTGTTCTCTGATGCAGACCGCACAACAGAAGCTCCTGAAGAATCAACATTATCTCCCTTCTGGCCAACGTCTGGAGCAATACGGCATCGTTCACGTGCACAAGCTTCCTTTGGGATTGGCATCCCAAACCCTGTGCTGTCATCTGGGGCATCAGTCTGGCTGTTGTGCACTACTTGGCTGCACGTGGAATGTGATTTTGTGCTGCAATGGACAAACTTTGGAGGATGAAGAATTGGAGATTTGGAACGTCTGCGACGCTGGGTTCTCACAACTCCTCTTGAAGGCTTCTTCACAGGCCTACCATGGAAAGTTTAAAAAAAAGTGAATGAAGTTTCACTAAACGACTCGTTGGATTATAGATAACATCAGGCAAGATATCTAGTGTTGCACGCAAGAGCTTTAACATCAGAGTATTTGCTCAGGGTATTCCACTGTTCTGGAATTTGACATTGTTCTAGTCAAGCACCTGTATAAAATATAATAGAAACACCTGAGAATTAAACCTGAAGTGCGTCTTTGGGATTACATAATGAGTAAAGCATGGGAGACAAAATAACCTCCAAGAAAAGGACAAAGCACAAGATGACAGCACTAAACCAATGACTCAAGGCAAGAGGATAGTTTTGTTTCAGTAGATGTGTGACGTTCTGCATAGATATTCAACAAATTCTTTAATCTAGTTCCCAAGGCATACTGACACCTGCAATGTTGAATGGTTATTCCAAGAGATTACCCAAAAAACAGCACTTCACATTTATATTACGAAACATTTATAATGCTGAACAGCATTTCCTTGCACTTCATATTATGTGACTACTGTTCTCATTTACAATATGACAAGAAAAAGGTAGTGCTGAATGCTTTTATATAGTGTTTTTAATGAAATAAATGCAAGTCCCTTCTTTAGGGGCCCAGTTACTGGAAAATTTGGCTATTTAAAATTCACTTTCAATGCAAACACATTTGAAGTAGTCTGACAATCCCTAGATTCTCTTACCCGTGCCAGGTTTCCTTAGAAGTACACACGATCTTTGGCTTGTTTTCATCTGCTGCTGTTCTAACTAGCACTCTTGGACTTGTCCCGTCACCAACAGGAATAGAAGCAGTAGATCTGTGAAAAAGAGAATGAAAACATAATAGCCTAGATTGGTTCGCATTATGAATATGAAAAAGCTTATGAAATTTCTTTTCCAGAAGAGACTGCTTCAAACCATTTATGACATGTCTTAAGAGACCTGCCCACAAAGACGACCCAAGTCTGACACATTCCTATGTCAGAAGTTTGTATAACAAGCTTTCACTGAAGGTGGTGTCATACAGCAAACAGACTGCAAATCCAAACTCCACACCTCAGTGATGAAGCACACAAAACAGCTAAATATCAGAGGAGAGGGGGAAAAACATTACTGAAGAAATGTGCCTCTTTTTCCACAGACAAATAAGCTATTCTTTCCTAAAAATAAATGTTCTTTGGACATAAATAGACTTTGTTTATCTGAAGAACACTCATGTCTTTGTCTAGGACGATGTAAACTAAAACTCTTCACCCTACTGCAAGTTCCATCACTTCAGCAACAGAATCGTGACAGATTTTCAACTTCTATTCAAGCTAGGGATCATTAAAAAAATTTACTAATTTTCCTGGTGCTATAAAACCATCCCAAACTGCCATTTTCAATTAGCTGTGACAATACCAGAACAATTTTGCCAAGCTGCAGTTTTACATATTAATTTGGAATTGACAAGGACTTTTTTTTTTCCTTTTCTTAAATTGCTTTTTAAGCAGGGCAGATCCCCTGAAAAGTGAAAATAAGTCTTTGCATGCTGTACTAGGATGGCATTAGCTGACATTTAAGAGACTAACCTATCAGTCAAGCACCTGCTATTTTCCATTTTAAAAAACATCAACACAGTAGTAAATTGAAGGTCAACAGTAAAAACTTCTGTAATTAAAGTATGCCTGACTTGGGGGTGTGACTGGGGATGCCAAAGTATCAAGAGGCACTTGAGTTGTGATAGATTCCTAATGAGCTTAATTACTTGAATTAATTTTAGAAGTCCCTCTACTTGCCATTAACGTTCTAAAGTAATTCAAATTACCAGCTGGATACTTATATACTGCCTTATTTACACTTTTATTTCCATCACCAGTGTAATAGCATCACTACCAATAGCTTACTGAAATTCAGTACTATACATGTAATATGTAATCACACGCATTTGTCAGCAGAAAAAAAACAACATGATATAGAAGCCATCTGTTTATTTTAGATAAAAAATGACTGTCATTAACAGAAGATGCATTCTGCTTGTGTTCTTCTTCCTGGGACAGTGAGGGTTAAGTGCCACATCTCAGATCTCCCACGAAACAAGACAACACAAAAAGCATTCTTCTGCTTGTGTTCTTCTTCCTGGGACAGTGAGGGTTAAGTGCCACATCTCAGATCTCCCACGAAACAAGACAACACAAAAAGCATTCTTTCCCATTTAGCGTTTTTGGTTATAAACAGAAAATTTGTAAGTAACATCAATGCAAATAGTTTGTGTGGGAATCATGCATTGCAGCTAATGCCCTCCTTTACTGATATGGAAAGAATATTTCTCTCCTGGGAAAAGACGGGAGTTTATTCTCATGACAGGCCTTTAAAGCCATGGCAGTAAGCTAACTTCGAGTACAGTTCCAGTGCTATAAGACCTCTGGCAGCCAGATTCATGCCAAAATTCATTTCAAATATGCTGTCAGATGCTGCTTATTATTAGGTTTGTTTCAAGCCTGTTGGGATCTAATAACAATCGAACGAATCACAATTCTTGGAGAAGTGCAGTCTACAGCTACTGAATTTGTTTCCATTCAACTAGAATGAAGGCTTTCAGTGCCTAACCTTTTGGAATTACCTCGTTCCTTCAGATTTAACAGTAAGGGTGTTCCCTTCCAGTTCATTTGTAATATGTTAACTCTGTACCTCCCTGTGCTGTTACTTACCCAGCTGCATCAACTCGTAGCTTTTTGAACGCTGTCTGCAGGCTTTCCTCAGCTTCTGTTTTCATTATTGGGATGGTCAGACGCTGACAGAGTCACCATATACTGCTAAAAGCAGAAAAGAGACATATCAAAATAAGAACCAATGCCTCATTAAAAGCATTAGTTGCCCAGCAGCATCATAATACATGAAAGTAAACTCAGAACAGCAAACTGCACAAAGCTGAGGTCATTCTAACAGAACATTTCTGAAAGTTGCTTCAGAACAAACTTTATGATACCCAAGAATGGAGCAGTCTCTCATAGAACTGCACTGGTGAGTTAGCAATTTAAAGTAAAATCTGGTGTCAATAGCACCCTGAATACTAACGTTTAGACAGACTCTTCCATTTGTCTCAGAGCTGCTACCAGGATAGCTCCAGAAAAGGTGAAAGGTGAGAAGGAAAAATGACATTAGAAACAGACAACTTTATCCAACTACAGGACTTGATGTTACATATGTATTTTTAAAAAACAGACTTTTGTTAAGCCAAGATAAAGTGTTAAGCTAAGCATTTTTTCTTATTTCCAGATCCCAGGTGTTTGGTTGAAATTCTCCTCTTACATTACAATTGGATGAAACACTGCAGTGAGTCACATCAGACTCACAGCCTCCTGATGTGCTCTATGATCAACTGTAGCTACTGCCACCATGGAGAACCAAAGGACAAAGAATACACTGCTTTTAAAACGCATTAACTTTTTTATACAACCTGTTTAAATTTGGACAACCTACATTTAATTTTAATTACATTCATACTATACCAGAACAGTCTAAGTCAGTTAAACTGCATCTGTTTTTGCTCACATACACTGAACTGTTGGAAGAAAAAAAGTAAAGCAGGACTCAAAAATGATGATTTTGCATGCTGTACTCCTCAGTCTTTAAAAGGTGTTTTTTTTAAAAAAAATATAAGTACCAATAAAAACATTTTCAGGGTTTTCATGATTTTGTTTTCAGTTTGCAAGACAGTATGCAGACATACACATTTGGGTTAAATAAACCAGAAGCAGTAAACTCACAACAAAAACTGGTCAAGATTGTGAAAGAATCTGAACCAGAATCTTCAACTTTGCTTATACCACCCAAAAGAAAATTTCTAACTGTCTTGGCAATCAAGGATATCCCCATTTCAAAAAAAAAAAAGTCTCAGTTCTACACTACAAGCTCAGCATTTGCTGAAGTTTGCCTGGCCAGTTAACCTGCTTCGCTTTATACATTTTGAAAATAACATGCTTTTCATCTGTGTAGTCTCCATTACCACACAAAGTCCTTAAGCAGAAGGTATTTTGCTACTGAGGTCTCCGAAAAACTACTTTTTAAGAGGATAGAGGTCCAATGGACTTGAACGCTTCTGGAGAAAGGGGGCCATTTGGTGGTAGCCTGGCTGCGTGGGTTGCGAGCAGATCATCAGGCTTTTTTTTTTTCTTCAAAAACTTCCAAGGGGACATCACGCTTGACCAACTTGATAACCTTCTATGATGACATGACTGGCTTGGCAGACAAGGGGAAAGCAGTGGATATTTTCTACTCTGACTTTAGTAAGGTATTCAAACACAAGATTCCAAGAAGATCCCCACAAGATCCTGACAGAGAAGCTGATGAAGCACAGGCCAGATGAGCTGCACGGTTGGGCACAGAGAATGGTGAACAGTGGCACAAAGTCACGTTGGAAGCCAGTAATGAGCAGGGTACCCCATCAGTCAATAGTAGGGCCACCCCTGCCTAACACCTTCATCAGACGTCTGGATGACAGGGCAAAGCGTAGCCCCAGCAAGTTTGACAATGATACAATATGGGCAGGAGTGGTAAATACACCAAGGGTATCATGCTGCCACCCAGATGGACTTCGACAGCCTGGAGAAAAGGGCTGAGCAAGGGGAATTGCAAAGCCTGTCCCTGGGGAGCAAACCCTGGCACCAGTACATGCTGGGGGCCACCCAGCTGGAAAGCAGCCTGGCAGAAAATGCCCTGGGCATCCTGATGGGTACTTTGGGGAAAACAAACCAGCAACGTGCCCTTGTTGCAGCGAAGGCTCATGGTATGCTGGGCTCCTTTAGGCAAAACGTTGCCAGCAGGTCAAGAGAGGTGATTCTTCCCCTCTGCTCACTGACAGTGAGGCTGCACCTGGACTGCTGGGTCCAGTTTTGGCTCCCCAGTACCAGAGAGACATGGAACTACGGGAAAGAGTAGGGCCACCAAGATGAGCAAGGGACTGGGGCATCTCTCCCGTGATGAAAGGTGGGGAGCTAGGGCTGTTCAGCCTGGAGAAGGCTCGGGGGGATCTTAATGCCTAAAAATACCTGAGGGAAGGGCACAAAGAAGTCAGGGCCAGGTTCTTTGTGGTGGTGCTTGGGGACAGGACCAGACACAAAGGGCACAGACTGGAAAATAAGAAGTTCTGTCTGAATATCAGGAAACACTCTAGGCTTTTTGTAGCATGGAAAAGAAGAAGTCTAGGTAAAGAAAAAGGAGCCATCAGAACCTCAACAGCTCAGTTGCTTGTGGAGATGTGTGGCTGTAACTTCTGCTCCTGGACAGCCTCATTCCAGCTGGAGGTGGCAGCTCTCCACGCTGCTGTTCCAGCTGCTCATTGAGCTTCGATTCGTTTGGGCAGGCTTTGCTGCAGACAGCTCTGATGACACACGGGGGATAATGTATCACAACAAGCTTAAGGCACACGCTGTCCCGTGACTCACGCAGTGAGTAAACACGAGAGGAAGCGGCCAGCACAGACGGGCGGCGCGGTGCTCGTCTGAGCTCGGCATTGTTTCAGGCCTCTCTTCGTTAAGTTCGTTAAGCTCTGGTAACACACACGGTCCCTACTCCAGTAAGCACTTTCATTGCCCCAAGAAGCCTCTTTGAAGTTATGAGCCCAACTACAGCCTTCTCTTTTGGGATACCAGATCCCTGTGGGACACAGACCTTAGCTCAGCAACAGAACACCACCACGAGCTGCTTCTAGGTGTGGATGGTGTGGAGCACACAGCCAGGCTCTGCCTACGGGCTGTCCCCGCTCCTGGGGCAGCGAGGCGCAGCCAGCCCCCGGTGGGGGGAGAGGGGGGCAGGATCTGCTCCCCCAGCAGCACCCCTCGCTCACCCCGTACAGCCGCCAGGCTTCAGCCAGCCTTCCCTTCGCCTTCCTTCTGCCCCCCCTCAACCCTCCTCCTGCCCCTCGTCCTCCACCTTCGCCCCCTAACCCTCCTCCTCGCCCCCCAACCCTCCTCTTTCCCTCGCCTTCCTCCGTCCCGTCACCCAGCTCCATCCCCGCGCCTCCCCAGTTCCTGCGGGTTAACACCCTGGCCACCGGCCTAAGGCACCCGGCCACCGCCCGGATCTCTACCCTCTCCCTTCGCCCCCCCGGCTCCCCCAGCCCCGTACCTGCCCGCCTGTGCCCCAGCACCGCCCGGCAGCGCTGCGGCGGGGCCCGGCCCGGCCCGGGAGGCGGCGGCGGCGGGACGCGAACCCGCGGCCGGAAGGGAAAGGGAGGGGAGGGGGGAGGGAGTTAAAAAAAAACCCTGAAGGGCGCATGCGCGGTGCGCTCCGCGCCGCTGACGCCAGTTCCTGTTGTGCTCGGGGCCTGCCGCCGCCCCGGCAGCGAGGCGGGCGGGGGGCGGCCGGTGAGCGGGGGGGGAGGGGGCGCGGGGCCGCCTCACGGAGCGGGGCCGGGGCGGAGCGACGGGACCGGGGCCGCCTCACGGAGCGGGGCAGGGCCCCACGGGACGGGTTAGGGCCCGTGTGGTGGCCGGGAGCGGGCGGCGGGGGCGGAAGCCCCGGGGGAAGCTTTAACCCCTGAGGGAAGCTTTATCCCCCCTGAGGGAGGTTCTACTTCCCCCCCCCCCCCCCCCCGGGCGGTTTCCTGGGGCGCAGCTCCCGGTGGAAGCCCGTTGGAGCCGGGCAGCCGCCGCAGCGAGACCCCCCCCGGTCTGTTTTGTAGCTCCCGGCGCATGGCACGGCCCCCCCATGGACCCGGCAGCCAAAGATGAGGAGGAGGAGAGCCTGCAGCTGGCCTTCAAAAAGCTGAGGGTGGACGCGGCAGGGTGAGTGAGCCCGGGGAAGGGCCCTGGCAAGGCATGGTGTCGTTACGGGTCTGTCTGCTGTTACTTTGAATCTCAAATGTGAGGTGGGAAAAGGCTCCTTGCGCTCCTAGGGGAAGAAACTTCATCGCTTCAAACGAAACATGGTCGTTATAACTGTTGACTAGGCAAAGCAGTACTTTGGTACTAATTTTGGCTCAATATCTGACTGAAATTACACAGTGACAGCATGAAACCGTGAAATGACTCGCCCAGAGCAGTGGACCCACTCTTAACTGTCATGGTAGCTTTAGTCACCTTGTGAGATACAGAACTTGTTCACCTATTTATCAAAATGCTGATGCCTTCAGGCTCCTCATTATTTACTGCAGCACATAAGCATTTGCCTGGAGAGCATCTGAAGAACAGTACCGAAACTTTGTGCTGCTCTAGAGCCTGGCCTCACTGGAAATTATTAGGCTAAATGTGGGCACTGAAAAGTTCTTATTTCAGAAGATAACAGAGTAAAATGTCTGTGGAGATTTTTATACCCCAAACATTTGATAACGCACCGAATACATAGATCATATGTAATATAAGCTTGTTCTGTAGCAGCAGAAGATAATAAAATCATGAAGGCTAATACATTGTGAGATGGTTCACTTTTGGGAATTCGTCGGCATAAGGGAAAGCTTTTGTATAGATAACTAATGTTGGCTTAGAGCTCATAGCCATCAACACTCTGAACTCATGAACTCCCCAGCTCAATAAAAATACATTTTCATTTACTATTCCTTTTCTATATTTGAAGATGTTTTCTGTTAAATGTGGAAAAAAATACCTGTTCTCTAGATCATAGAGAAGCAAGGAGCTGTGCTTACTAACTAACAATACTGCTTTTAAGGTGTTGCCAGTGGCAGGCTGTGTGGAATTCTGGTTGATTCCTGATGATCTCTCTTCAGGCACACAAAGATCTTGTTTTGAACAGCTAATACCTACTGACTAGTCTGTTAAGATGAACTTTGGGCAGAGTACTTGGCTCTCTTGATAGACTTTCAGACACCTTACTTAGGATTTCCTGTCCTGTGTTCTAAATTACATATATGGCCATCAAATCCAAAACCATATGCTGATATTTTGTTAAGCATCTCTGTAATTGCTTGCACTTCCATACTGAACTAGGCACAGAGCACTGTGGTAAGGCACGTAAGGTAAGGTATGTTTGTTGCCTGGATTTCCAGGGCCAGAAGTATTTTTTTTTCATGACATGTTTATCTGGAAGTTTTAATGAGAAATAAATGGGTAATCTCATCCGTTGCTGTACCTCATCCACTTTTCTACTGACTATTCCTCAGCTCGCTGCTGTGGGTTCCTGACTTTGCATTTTAGATGAGTAGGAGTCTATCTTTAACTACTATTGTCAGACAAAAATAATTGGAACATGAGTTTACATTCCTTTAATGTGTCATTTTGTTGCTAATAGGGCATGACATCAGCCGCTGGGCATTTTGGCCTTGTTTCCTTCCATCCCACCTATTTTTAGGCACTTAACTGTGGTCAACAGAAAAAGGGTGGTTGGACAGTTCTCCATAAGATCCTGTTTCTAACCACTGACTGTAGAGGAAGTCAAGGCTGCAAACTGAATTGTTTTCGCTAAGCATCTAAAGCTGTGAGGCTGAATCCAGATCTTTGAAACTATATGTTGAGGCACCACTGTAACGTGGCATTTTCCTTTTTACTTAGATGTATTGCAGCTCTGTCTGTGGGCGACGGGACGATTCTCAGGACACCGCTAAGAACAGCTATGGATGGGGCCAAACAACAGTCTGTTTGCTCCAAGGAAGCATGGCATGGGTAAAACATCCTGTTAGCTGCACCGTACATGTATTTATTGAGACATTTAAACCTTGCATACTGTTTTCACTGCAAGTTGTTAATTATGTGGCTGAACATATCTTTCCTCTCCTTCCTGTTGCAAATATTTACCATAACTGTTTGATACGATGTTTTTAAGAGGCTTTTATCAAGTACTTAAAAAAAAATAATTATATTGCCTCTTGTCAGAGAGAAGGTACCTAAAACTTTTCCACTAATCTCCTCAGAGGTCCTTCTCTTCAAGTCTTAAATGATTACACCCTTCTCTCACCACCTTTTGGGGTTCTTTTATTTTTGTTTTGAAGTACCTGGATATTCAGTGTTACTCTGCCCGCAGCTCTATCTGATACCAGGTTCTGCATTACAGCTCAGTTTGGGATGACAGGCACCTTCAACAAAAGATTCTGGGGGAAGTACCTTTAAAACAGGGGGGTTGTTATGTATCTCTCCTTCAGTGGAGCTCCAGTTCATTCAGACTCCTCCACTGTTCCTGTCAGAGATTGTATGCCACCAGTCACCTGATTTTTCTAAGAAGCGAAAAAACCAAACCATTATACACACATACACACACACACACACACATATATTTAGATATATATGGTTAGCCACATTTTAGAGCTTTTTGAGCTTTGGCCTAGATTCTGTCATTACCTACCTGTTGACCCCTTACAACCCTACAGGTGTGTGAGAAAGCCTTCGAGAGGGTCGGCGAGAGTTCCACGTCGCAGACGTTCCAAGTCTCCTGTACTGCATCCCCCCAAGTTTACATACTGCAACATGAAAGCCAACGGCCAGCTGAAACACAAAACCCAGTCAGACACGTCAAAGAGTAACGTCACTTCAGACATTTTTGTTCCAGCAGAACACGGTACAAAGGACAGGCACGATTCTCACTTTGAGGCCAGCGATGACAGAAGAGCCAGAACTGAACCTCTGGAAGTTTCCACCACTCAAGAGCCTTTGGGGAAGTCGAGGGAGAATTGCCTTGGTCTCTCCTCATCCTTCGAGACTAGCTTGCATTCAAGCCAAACCTCAGATTTCCAGTCCTTATCCATGCTTAGCAATGGCAAGCAGTGCCCTTGTACGGACAGGAAATGCCAGTGCAGACAGTGGCGCTCCATGGAAGTGTACTCTTTCTCTGGTTTACGGAGCGTCCTGTCTGAATGCGAAAAGGCAGTCCTGGGAGTCCGTGCCCACTCGCGTCAAAGTAGGGCCCCATGTGGAACGGCCGTGTCGGGTTCTCCCAGGTCATGTTCTGAGCAAGCTCGAGCCTTTGTGGATGATGTGACTATTGAAGATCTTTCAGGCTACATGGAATACTACTTATATATTCCTAAGAAAATGTCCCACATGGCAGAAATGATGTACACTTGACTGAAAGCAATAGAGAACCAAGATTCAGAATTTGGAATAATGGTTGGTTTAAATGCCTTGTCAGTGCCATGTTTTTGCTGTTTTGTGTTTGATCAAATGTTTCTTTGCATCATACAGTTTAGTTTTCTAATAAAATGAAAAATGGAATATAGTTTCTGAGCTTAGTTCTAAAAAGAATGCACTAAAGTCTCTAAATACCTTAACAGAAGCACTGTAGATCAAACAAACTCCATTTGTTTTTTGGTTTGTGCTGTGGATATTCAAGCTCTGTACTCTGTTCTCACTGTGTCGTTGGAAAAGAACCTTTTAGGTTTTGTTCTGAAATTTTGCAGTGTTTGGAAAGTTCATTCTTAATGTGTCCCAATATGTAGAGAAATGTTTCATGGCTACAGCTCTGTCCTCCTCATCCTGCTCTAGGAGGAAGAATGAGAAGGCATTCAGTATATTGGATAGGATGCATCTCCTTTCCTCGAACGCTGCCTGGCTCCTTTTTAGTCGGATCAATTGGGAACGCTTCCTCCTCGCAGAATTGGGGGAGGTCCGGAGTGTGTGGGTGTGTGCTTGGACCCTTTTGTAACCTAACTAGCTCACTCTTAAGCAGTTCTATTTTTCTGCAGATAAGTGAAGCTCTTAGAAGCAAAAATATATTTTGTTATTTGTGCTTTACAGATGGAATGATTTAAGGTAGAGCAAAGCAGGCTGACAGTTTTTTGGGCCGTGCTGTCTCAGATGTGGAGATTGTGGAGCCATCTATACACACTGTTTCTGCATGTTTGATACACAAAGCAGTTTGGAGCTAGGGCAAACAAGGATTGTGTATCATACAGGCTTTGTGGTGTAGAGCTATAGCATTCCATCTGGTTGAAAATACTGAAATAAAAAGAAAATTGTTGCTGAGACTTGCATTAATAAATGTTTGTCAAAACCCAACAAATCAAAGCCTGAATAATTTGATTTACACTCATTTTTCGGATAATGGGTTGGTTTAGTTTTGTTTTTAAAAATAACCAAAAGTCTGCTTCCAGCATCAGATGCAAGCACATGCTAAACAACTGCATTCGAGTAAAATACTCCAATTTTTACTTACATGTTTTAAGATTAGTGGTCAGCAAGCCAGGGAGTTGCAAGTAGTTCTATAAAACAGGTAATAGATTGTTGGCCTTGCATTCTGTGCTAGAGAAGTCGCAGAAATCCGGGTGATTGCTTTCTGATTTTATTCTGGTCATCCCTAAAAATTCACACTAGCTTCTGCTAAGTTCAGATTAAAAGTTTTTTAAAAATCCAAGTAAATTTATGTGAGAATACAATTAAAGCTTACTTTGCTCTTAAGTGTTGCCACTTCATACAGTTACTTAGCAAGCAGTATTGGCTCATACTCTCAAGTTAACTGATTTCTAAATTTTGTCTTGCATATTTCCCTTACCTACCTCCAAGTTAGAAAAGAGGAAGAGGGATGTTTGGGTACTTAATTACACCTTTATAAAAGGAAATTACTGTTGAGTTATCTGGGGGACAGCAGGGCAAAGGGGGGACACAACTTCTGGTCTTCTGATGTTTGATTTTGAATAACGACGACAGCTATGTCCTTTTACCTTCAGCGTACTAATCGCACTTACCTTTTCACCTGTGAATTACCTGCTTTAAATATTCAGCTTTGCATACGTGAACGCATTTTTCCCCTCACATTCTTTTTCTGTCACACTCCACCTTCCTCTTCCTCATCCTGCATGCCTTCACATACAGTTTTGGTTGTGTAATATCTACTTTGCTTTTAAACATATATCTTTAGTATGAGTTATCTTTGTTGCTGCTGTTTTTCTAAGGATATTTCCACTTTCAGTCAAAGTGCTATTTTTCTTTTCCCATGTTCTGTTTCTGTCCCCTCTTTCAAAGGCCTAGTGTGCCTGGGGAAGTAATGAAATACGAAGTTAAGCATGTTCAAGATACATCCAGGGGTTTAGGGAGGCGAGAGGTGAATTCGAATTGCCACAAGACTGGAAGAGAGGAAAGGTTCTCTGGGCATGTTTCCATAGACTTCCTCGCAAGGCAGGGTAACTAGTAGCAAGAGGGAAAAAAGAGCCAAAAGCTTGGTGGTGACATAACCTGCCCGAATTGCTGTTTGTACTGGTGTTTAAGCACATCCAGCACGGACTGCAGCAGAGGGAGGGCAGCTGTTCCTGGTCCTCCATTCCTACAGTCACGCTTACAGCAAATGTACCAAAACACTGCTAACATTTTCATCGCTCAAACCACCTCTTTTTGGTGAAATGAGTTCTGAGAGGCCCCAGTCCCAAGGTTATTGTTTCCTTTAAACCCGTCCCAGTTCAGCTCATCTGCTTAGCTCCTCTAACAGCTCCTTCTTGCTGCCTGCCTGAAACTCAGGCTTTTTTAGCAAACAGCACCTTGTCTGGGAACGTCTGCACAGCACCGCTGTCCTGATTGACCAGTGCTGCAGCTGTCAGACCCACCAGCTGATGGGGGCTGGACAGGGGACTGCCTCTGGGCTCTCTTCCCTTTCTTTTTTTCCCTGCAGGTTTTCAGTCCCCTCTAACACCCCGTTCCTTGCCATTCTACTACCCGCAGCAGCGTAATGTCAACAAAACCAGAGGCAACCCTTCACTGCGGTCTGCCTGCTCCCAGAGGGCTGCCTGAGGGCCAGGAGAGCTTGTCTGGCGGAACTTGATGCCAGCTGAAGCCCATAAATATTGTCCCTCTCGCCCTAATGCCGTCCTTCGTATGTCAGCAGCACCAGGACGTGTTTTTTCAGCGTCTCCCCCCCACCTGCAGCCTTTTACAAGCGACTTGCCTATCTAATTTCAGGGCCAGTTCAACCGAAGCGTGATGCAGAAGGGCACCCGGGATCGACGACATTTATTTCTCACCTTACAGAAGCCAAACCGAGCCCTGGCTGAGCTTTACATCGGCAGACGCTGAATCAGGACACCTGGAAAAAATCAGCGTGTCCGAGTTCTGCCGCTCGGCGTGGGCACAGGACGATCCCAAGGTCAGGCAAGGTCAGGCCCCGCTAAAGGCGCCCGCACCGATCCTGCCCCTTGCTCGGTTTGGCAAGCAAGGATTTTGGTTTTTGCTCTGCCCGGCAAGGCGCCGGGGAAATGAACGCACCCGGGGGGGCCGCAGACCCGCAGGACCCGAGGGATGCGGAGGGTGGTCATTTCTCAACTCCCAGCTGCGCAGCAGCTTCATCACCAAACGTGCCACTAGATGGAGCTTTCCAGACACCGATCCACAGGAGGAAACGGTTCTGGTTCTCCCAACCTATTCCTTCTTTTCTGAAGCCAGCGATGCCCCTTCCCAGCGACAAGAGCCCCAGAGGATGCTGCCTGCCCATGGAGGAGCCGCTCTGCAGCGTGCCAGCAGCGGGGACAGCCGAGCGCAGACGGCACTGCGCAGCTGGGCACTGGGGCCGGCTCCTTCTCCAGCCACCAAGTTGCTCGGTTGGCAGCAGCAAAGGCCACCAACAAGGTTTTGCAGCCCTGGCACCCATCACCTGAGAGCAGGATGTTCTGACACCAAGGGGAGAGCCGCTGCCCCCCAGGATTGCTCCTCTCGCTGGCAGCCAGTCCCACCCGCGGGGAATTGCCTCCAGCCGGATGGAGAAGGAGCGTGACGAGGCCAAGTGCCACCAAACCACCAGGCTGCCAGGTCAGCACGTGCAGAAATGTGCCAGCTGGCCACACAAGGGCGTGCAGATCTCTGCTGGGTCGCTTCTGTGCAAATCTCCACTGGGGTGCTCTCGTGCAAATCTCCACAGGGACGCCCGCAGCACACAGAGGGCAACAGCCACAGGGACCCTGCGGCTTCCCAAGTGCACAAACCCCGCTGCCGTGCAGCTTTGCCCCACTTTGCTAATTGTGGAATAGCCCCTAACGACACCCGTTAGGCAGGAATTGACCTGTGCTCTCCAAAAAATCACCGAAAATCCATAAAGAACCATTGCTGCTGCTTTTCATTCAAGGCTGTAAGGCAGGCGAGACACCCGCTGGACATTTTAAAGCCGGCATCCGCAGCTGTAGCCATTTATCACCCATCAGCCGTACCTAGGACAGCGAAAACCCTTTAACCCCTGCTGGAAAACATCGAGGCTCAGGGCTGCCCCGGATCGCTGAGCCAGCAGGCGTGCAGCGGGAGCCCCCGGCGCCGCCTCGCCCATCGCAGCGATGCTGCGAGCGTGCCCGCTCCCCGGGGAGCGCGGCCAGGAGCCGCGGGGCTGTGCGTCCACGCGCGCCAACGCCGTGCCCACGCCGTGCCCGCCGGGGCGCAGGGAGATGGAGCTGCCCCGGGAGTGATGCTGCTCGCGGGAGCCCATGTGATGCTGGGCTAGCGCGGCTCCTCCATCGTCCCCCTCCGCTCGCAGGCTGTCATGGCGACTCCCAATAATGTCACTCCCACCAACTGCAGCTGGTGGCCCATCTCGGCTCTGGAGAACGACGCGGGGAAAGGCAAGGAGGGGGAGGAAATCCAGGATCCGACAGATCCCGCTCTCAAAGCCCAGGACAGGCTGGTTTTGTACCACTGGACCCAGTCCTTCAGCTCCCAAAAGGTAAAGCGCTCGGCCGGGTTCTCGGGGAAGAATCACCTCCAGCATCCAGGGCTTACCCTTGCCTTGGGAGGAGGGCTCTGCTCGGGGAAGAGCCAGCAGCTATTCCCCAGGCTGGCAAGGGGAGCAGCGTGTGCCCGGTCAGCTCTTTTGTACCCGCATTTCTGCGTTTCAACAGCATCTCCCTGGGGAAGGGATGGGGGGGGGGGGGGGCTCAGCCAAACCCTGCTGTGGCTCTGAGACCAGGCTTTGCAGCGGGAGACGCCTCTGCTTTGTACTCGCTCCCGACCCTCTCTGGTGTGGCGAGGCGTGCAGACAAAGGCTGAGCCCGGGACCACCCTGCAGCTGTGGGACCCCCGCACCTCCCAGAGCAGGGAGTGACCCCAGGATGTGGCCCTGTGCCGGCAACGCTTGGCCCCGACACTGCAGCAACACCCTGGAAATCCCAGTCCTGTGCAAGGGACTGGGGGAGTGGGGGGGGCAGACAGCCAGAAATCCTAATTCTGGGTGGTGGCAAATGCTCGTTTTGCAGCGCAGCAGCACTGTAACAAACCTGACCTCCTGCTGGCCCCTCTGTCATTCCTGCACCATTGACACCAGAAGGGCAGCGAGCTATTTGGGGCCCTGGGGGGCACCCACGGGGCCCTGGGGAGCACCCACGGGGCCCACTCGAGCCCCACAGCGGGGACGTCCCCATCTGCTCGTGCACGCCACGGGCCTGTAGGCGCCCGACGCAGCAGGGCGGCCGCACACGCTCGGCCCCACCGTGCTGATCCGGATCCGCACCGGCGAGGGGCTGCTCTCTGGGCTGCAGCTGGCAATGGGGGTGGCTTTTATTTATTCATTTTTTGTTGCTGGCACAGCCTCCAGCAGCTGGAACCCCTCCTTAAGGCACAGGCACCCCCAGGGGCCCTCACACCCGTGCTGCCCCTGCCCGGTCCCTGATGGCCACGCTCTCAGGCACGATGGCAAAAGGGAACAGTGGGAGCCTGGGGGAGCACCCAGGGTGGCCCCAGCCAGGGTTTGTCCCTCGGGGGGGAGGAAGACGCTGGGAGCAGTTTCCTGTTGAGGGAAGCAGGCTTTTCCTTGCCTGACTTTAAAAGAAAAATAATAATAATTTGTCAGCCCCATAAATAATTAATGGCTAATTCCCCAGGAACTTTGAAGTGCTCATAGAAATGCTTATATTTGTTAAGATGTATTTTTAGCTGCTGCTGGTTGGAGGAAAACAAGTAATTTGCCTTCATTCAGCAGTTCTGTGAAACACGGCTCTCTGACATCCCCGTCGGGGTTTTTGGCCTGTCTGACATACTTGGTTCACAGTGGTCAGGTTTTTTGCAATCCAGAAGCTTAAAAGGAGATCCTGAGTGCACATTCAACAACACCCCAAGCACAGAACAGAGCAGCCAGGCTCTCAGAGGAGGATGCTGGGCTGTGCACAGCACCCCAGGGCCCAGCAGGGACCCAGTTCCTACACCAGCCCTGCCCCCGGCTCCCTCCTCAGCTGGGCTCCGTGTTCTGTCTGAAAACTGGCCAGGGCTGCCCCAGGGGCGGCCTTGCAGGAGAGGAGAGGAGCAGACAGCAGGGAGACCAAGTGCGGTGGCACAGGAGGCACAGAGGGGTGCAGGGGGTGGGCAATGCCCTGGGGAAACGCACAAGAGGCAGTGCTCCAGCAGGGAGGAGGAGAAAACACACAGCAGGGCTCTCCTTGCTCCCAGGCTTTCCTCGAGTACATCAGCTGCCTGAAACCCTCCACAAAACAGAGCCTTTTTCCAAAACGTGCCCAGCAAAGCCAGAGCCTGACCCCAAGAGCAGGGCATACCTGAATTTCCATCCAGGTTTCCTCCAGCCAGGCTGGAGCATCCCCTGAGCACAAGGTGTAGCACTGCTGCAGCCACCGCCGCCTCCTCCTCCTCCTCCTCTTCTTCCTCTCTGGGTGTGTGCCGGTGCTCTGCCCAGCTGGGATCCACAGCCCCATCGCAGATCCCCCCCAGCTGGGGAGCTGCCGCCCCTGCCTGCCTCCACCTGAGGCTGAGGGCCGGGCTTCCAGCCCCCCAGGACCCTCTCCCTAACTTCATCTGCATGTCATGCAGGCCACCAGCCACACAGAAGAGACCCTGCAAAATTCCGGGTGGGCGCAGGTCTCCCTCGTGATATTTCCATCCATTACCAGCAAGGGAAACCCTCACTCTGCCACCTTGGCTCCTCGCAGAGGGAGCGAGGTGCGTGTGACAGCACGGTGCTGTGCCGGTGGGCGAGGGACCCGCGGGGCGATGCGTGCCCCGTGGCCTCGGAGCACTTTTGGGGCCAGCTCGGGCCCGTTCCCCCCGTCCCCCGCTGCAGGTGCGGCTGGTCATCGCGGAGAAGGGGCTGCCCTGCGAGGAGCGGGACGTCAGCATGCCCCTGCTGGAGCACAAGGAGCCCTGGTTCATGCGGCTCAACCTGGGGGAGGAGGTGCCCGTCATCATCCACAGGGACAACATCATCAGCGACTACAACCAGATCATCGACTACATGGAGAAGAACTTCTCGGGAGGTAAGGGGGGGGCAGAGCCGTGTGGCCAGGCTGCATCGCAGCGGAAATTTCGGGCTGAATGAGATGCTGTTGGCTGATCATACCCGTTTCTCCCTGGGAAGTTTCAGCTGTCCCCAAAAGGAGCAGTGACCAACCAGCCCTCCCCAGACTTTCATGTTTTCCTATGAAAAATATCCTCGAGGTCTCACTGGGGAAAATGGCCCTACTGAGGTCAAACAAAGGGAGCAGTGCTGGGACTGTGGGGTGATGTGACACGGATCCAGAGGAGGGGACTGGGACGGGGTGTCCTTGTGTTCCCCTGGGGCAGGGCTGCAGGCAGTGCCTGGCTGACCCCGGGATGCTGAGCGGTGCTGTATGGCCAGCAGCACCTCGAGTCCCTTCGCCCTCATTCTCCCAACTCTGCAGCTGCCGGGCTGGGACGCTCGGCTGGGGGGACTTCAAAGCCGAGCAGGGAGCTTTGGCTGCGGCATCACGACGCTCGCCACGGCATCCATCACCCTTGCGACAGAGACATCAAAACCATCTCAAAATAGCTCCCCCAGCAAGGGCGCCTTGCCAGCCTCAGCTGCTGTCCTCTCCTGGCCTCACCACCATGGTGCTCAGCACAGCCACAGCATTTCCCCGCCGTGGGGACAGACGGACGGGCACCCCAAATCCCATGGGGGAGCCCTCGCCAGCAGCAGCTCCCAGGAGGGGGCAGCCCCACGCCCTGGGGGCCCCGAGGTTCATCGCCCCGTGGGGCCGCCGTCCCCGCACCGCTCGGTGCCGTCAGCCGGGCGCTGCGAGGAGCAGGTGACGAGGCATATGCGGGCAGCACGCTGTCCCAGCAGGGGAGGGACATCGGCTAACGCCGGCAGCAGGGAACAGCTCTGAGCGCGGTGGGGATTTGTGGCTCTGCCAGGAGACGTTGTGCTCTTTTTGGGGGACAAGCAGCAATATCCCCCCACAGCAGCAGCTGAGAGCCAGCATGGATACTAGGAAAACTGCTCCTGCCTCTTCCTTCGCCCTCCAAAACACAGCAAGTATTTTTCTTCAGGAGCTGGCAACAAAATCTTTCCACTGGCACTTGTGCTTTGCTGCCGTGGAGGAACGCGGTGTTCCCTTCCTGCTGCTCTGGGGAAACGCCTGCCCTTGAGCTCTTCCAGCCAGGTGAATTTTCTTACCTTTCCGCTGAGATGTGGGGAGCACCTGGGGAGAGGAAGGATGGCCCAGGGCCATCACCCTCTCCTGCACCACCTGCTCTGGAGCCACAGCCCACCAACGTTAACCATGAAAAGCACCACCAGGGTGACACTGCGGTGGTCTGAGAAGGCATCACCCACCTCACAGCAATGTGCAGGGCTTGGGAATGCCTGTAGCAGAAGGAGCAGTCACAGAGCTTTGTTTCCAGGACTGGAAGCATTTTCTGCTAGTTATGCTGAGCTACCATTAAAGGGCAGCACGATAAGCAATATTTTTCCTTTTTTTGGGCCACCTTTGTATGAACCGTCAGCAGCTGGCCGCAGGCTACAGCACCCGCACCACCCGGATCTGCTGCAGTGTGCAGAGGCAGAACAAATGCCATCCCCCCAAAAGGCTGGTGAAGGACACGGGCTGGCAGCCTGCAGCTCCTGTTTCCTTGTGGTTGCTCCCTCCGGCTGCTGGACGGGGCCGTGGCGCTGGGCACGCTGGTTTCCAGGCTGTCAGGTGCTGACTGTGCGCCATGAGGAGGGAGCACGCAGGCTGTAGGTTGGTTGTCACCGTTTCATTCAGCTGGGTGCTTTCCTCTGGTGGAAAGTCCCAAGCTGGAGAGCTGGAGCGCAGGCAGCAGCATGTGCTTGCTTCGAAGGGAGCTGGCGGGACATCAGGTGCCTCTGCTCTTGCCATCCCCTTGCTGTGTGTTGTGGGGTCTGCACCCAACCCTCCACCCAGCTCCCCTGATCAGAGGTGTCAGAAGGTTTGCAATATTCGGACTGGCAAAACTTCTGCTGTCTGTGCCTTCTGGGCCAGCCTTGCTCCCACCACTGGCAGTGCCAGAACGTCATTTCGGGTCCTTAATTAAGGAGCAGCGTTGGCCACAGCTGCAGAAGTCCGTCTGCTGCTGCACCCTTCGCTTGGCCCCAGAGGCGGGCAGGCAGCACACAGACAGCCCGGCGTGCTGAGTCCCAGCAGTAAGTCTGCTCGCTTCCTATTAACTATCAGCAAAAGCCATAAACTTTTACGATCCCATGAAGAAACGGGCCTGATACTCTTGGAGGAGACAACAGGAATGGTTCCCTCCCTCTGGTGTCATCTGCTGCGCATTTTGAGCTGTAAATGAAATAAAAGGAGCACGACGCAAACTGCCGTGCAGTGAAAGTGAATAAAGCACGACAAGCTGAGGATGCTCACAGCTGCCGGGATGAGGGATGCTCTCATGGTTTCAGCACTGGGTGAGAGCTGAGGGGAGAGGTGCTTGGCTCCTTGTTCTGTCACCCTCGTTACCTATATTGAATGGGATTTTCAAGCAAACTCAAAAAACCGAGGTACCTCATTGCACTGGTGTAGAGCACGTAACCGAGGAGACCCAGCCTCGGACCCGCAGGTCTGAGCTCCTTTCTGCAGAAGGGAAATGTTTCATTCCCCTGCTGGGAGCTGGGAAACCAAGGGGCTGCAAACGGGGCTCCAGCATGGGCTAACGGGCCCCTACTGCGTGCCCGACCCCCCGAGCCCCGCACTGCTAACACCTTTCCCGTTTGCCCCTTGCAGACAACGTCCCCCAGCTGATCCCCGAGCCCGGGACCCCGCTGCACTCGCGGGTGCTGCAGTACCGGGAGCTGCTGGACTCGCTGCCCATGGACGCCTACACGCACGGCTGCATCCTGCACCCCGAGCTCACCACCGACTCCATGATCCCAAAGTACGCGACCGCTGAGATCCGCAGTAAGTCGCTTCTGGGGCAGGGGGCCGGCACCGCGGCCCTTCCTTCAGGCAAGGCAGGGAAAATGGCAAAGCAAAGCTGCCGGGGAGCTGTGGGTGCCCTGGGGTGGCTTCCTGGCCCTGGGGTGCCCCCCATCAGCCCCTTTCCAAGGGTTCCCCCAGGGCACTGGGTGCCCGGCTGCCTCCCTCCCCAGCAGTGCCGTCACCATGCTCAGCACCTCCTCATGCAGCTCTTTTTGGGGTGCTCCCTTCCTGCTCCCCCTCTTCCCTCCGGTAACTCCAAGGGTGCAGGTGGGGGAGCAGAGCGAGGTTGAATTGCAGAGGGTGGATGAATTGGCACCAGACAGCACGCAGCCTCCAAGTGCTCATGAAACATTGAGGATGCTTAATATAACTCAGCAGCAGGGCTCGCTCCTGGAGAGTCCCTCTCCAGAAAAGTGACTTTGTCCGGATGGCACCGACCTGCCCCACCTCTCCCCCATCCCGCAGGCTCCAGCCCTAGGCCGTTCCTATAACAAAGCCGTGTTTTACCTCCCACAAGAGGAACCTGAACTCATGCCTCGGATAAAGGCGTCGCGCAGAGCCCGGTCCCCTCCCCAGAGCGTGCTGCTGCATTGCTTCACGCTCCCCGCCTGACTCACCGCACTGCCCAGGGCCTGCCAAGATGTTTCAAAATATCTCGCCTTCCAGAGCTCCTGACTGGTGGCGTTTTTCCCAAACCATCGCAGAGGAGGAGCTGTGTGATGGCTGAGCAGTTCGGGTGCCCTGGTGCTGGGGGTGCCCTTCTTCCCCGTGGCGCTGCCCTTGATGGCCCCAGGGGATGGCTTGGCAGCCCCACCGTGCTGGGAAAGTGCTTGGAAATGGGTCCCCAGGAGGAGAACCAAGGGCCAGGCTCTCCCAAGAGGGGCAGGGGAAGTAAAGCAGAGAGGTATTTGGGCTGCCCTGTGAGTTACCAACCGAGGAGAGAGGGCTGGGAGGCTTGCGGAGCACCCCTGGGGGAACAAACAGCATCTCTCCCCATGGCTGCTACAGCTTCCTGGGGGGAAAACGTGGAATTTCCCCATTCTGGGGCAGCGAAGAGCCTCCTGCTGGCATCTCCCACAGCACCCCTCCTGGCAGCACTGGCTGGGGACAGGGCTGTGTGCTTCCAAAGGCAGCTTTAGCAGTTAAAACACGCTCAGCCCCGTACCTCTCCCTGCTGCTCTGCACACACACGGACACGGGGTGGCTGCCCAGGAGATCCCAGCCCAGAGGCTCGATCTGCTGGGCAGAACATGGCAG
The DNA here is from genome assembly GCA_011074415.1 of Stictonetta naevosa. Taxonomy (NCBI): domain Eukaryota; kingdom Metazoa; phylum Chordata; class Aves; order Anseriformes; family Anatidae; genus Stictonetta; species Stictonetta naevosa. The sequence goes on from JAACYO010027390.1 coordinate 23,635, forward strand.
GAACTGGAAGATGGGGAGGACAGTGACAGCCCCACCACCCTCTGCCTATGGCAGCAGAGCTGGAGGTGTGGTGGGGAGAGCAGGGCTTGGCTTTGCTGGGTGGGCAGCGGGGGCGCAGGGCAGGAGCAGGTGATGCTGCCGGGATGCAAATTCACTGTGGCAGTGAAATGCCGAGTTTTTCCCTTGGGAAATCATCCCAGCAGCTCCGGGATGACTTGCGAAGGCAGCAAACACACCTGATGTAAGCCAGGGGGCTGCAAACCAGGCAGCACAGCCGCTGCTGTGCTCCCAGCCCAGGCACAGCCCCGTGCCCTCCTTTCAGTCCCTCTCCTGCTCCACAGCCCCATTGTGGCAGTGCGGTGAGGCACGGCTTGGGGTGGCAGCACCATACCTGGGCTGGGGGACGCGCAGAGCTGAGAGCAGGGACCCCTCTGCTGGGGCAGGGACACCTGCAGTGACAGTGCAGGTCTGACCTCCAAGGCTGCCAACAAAAAAATAAAACAGCCAGCCTGGCTCCCCAGAGCCTCCGCGTTCATCCTGAGCCCACAGCTGGGATTTGTGGGGTAAAACTGACACGGGGCAGCCAAGGATCCTGTCTCCAACTGTGGGGATGGATGGGATGCACATGGCTCTGTCCCACACCCTCGGGTGATCAGGTCCCCTGCCTGCAGCTCCCTCTCTGACCCCTCTCTGTGGGCTCCCTGGTGGGACGCCGTCAGGGCTGGACCTGCACGCAGACACCGCTCACTCTCGCTTTGCTGCAGAGGCAGGGGAAGGCAGGAGCTGATTTTCAGGGCATTTCTGCGCCTTGCTGAGCTGCTGATGTTGTGATGATTTCCAGAGATGATAATCACAGTAGGAGGCAGAGGACAGGGAAGGGACAGCCTTGCAGGCAGGGGCAAACCTTGGGCTGGCAATGGCAGAAGGTGCAGAGCAGAAGAACTTGGAACCCCCCATAGTGGAGCTTTATCACCTTCTCCCCTCCCATGTCTTTTCCTACCAAATCCCTCTGCCTGTGCATCGCACAGAGGAGAAGAGGCTGCTCTGTGCAAGGAGCTCTTGCAACAGGCAAAGTCCGCGTAGTTTTGGGCTGGTGTGAACACGTCTGCTGGCATTAGGCAATTGCCAGCTCTTGCGACAAACCAGAACCTGATCCCTGCTGCCTGCCCAGATCCCAGCAGCAGCCTGGGACTTGCGGGGGAACTGAGGTCTGAATTTTGCTCCATCTGGCACAGAGCTTCGCTGTTGGGAAAGGGCTGGCAGACCAAGCCAGGCTGAACCGACCATCAGCTACGCTGCCTAAATCTGACCCCTCTCCCCTGTTGTCGGATGCCTCCTCTCCCATCCTCTGCCAGCCCTTTGGGGCAGGCACCAGTTTTCTGCCTGGTTTTGCACCATGCAACACTCCCAGCAAAGGGGCTGAGCTGGGCTACTCCCAGCAGAGCCAGGGAAAGCAGCCCCAGAGGGAGCCTTCATGCTGGTCCCTTCTTTTTCCTTTTTAACAGAGGAACAGCACTTCAAAGCCATTTAATGCATCAAAAAGTCTCTTTTTTTTTTTTTTTCCCCAAACAAAACAGCTGGACCGTGCTTGCAAATCCCCCTTAATTAAGCTCTTTGAAGGGAGCTCAGCTGCCTCCCAGGTTCATCTGTGGGACAGGATAACTCCAAAACTGCACCTTCAGCCAGCTCACTAAACACACCACTTTGTTGCTGTAAAAATCTGTGAGGCTGCAGCTCACCAGGGAAATCTCCAAAGGCCTCAGCTCCTGTCTGCCCCAGCTCGCCCCTGCCAAACACAGCCAGCACCTCTTGGCAGGGAGGAAACACCCCCGCAGCCCCTCTTTGTGTCTCCCTCCAGGACACTTGGCTAACGCCAGCACGGAGCTGATGAAGCTGGACCACGAGGAGGAGCCGCCGCTGACGGAGCCGTACCTCTCCAAGCAGAAGAAGCTCATGGTAAGCTGCTCAGAGGTGGTGGGGATGCAGCAGGGATGCGTGGCCAGCCGGCCATCCATCTCCCACCCTCACCACCGCTCTCTGCCCAGGCCAAGATCCTGGAGCACGACAACGTGAACTACTTGAAGAAAATCCTGGGTGAGCTGGGAATGGTGCTGGACCAGATCGAGGCCGAGCTGGAGAAGAGGAAGCTGGAGTACCAAGGTAGGGCTGACTGCCACGGGTGGTTTTCAGCCCAGGCATGATTTTGGGAAGGGCCGATGGCTTCACACCCAGTGAAAGCCCACCCTGAACTCCATGGATGCTGTACGGATGGGGCAGGGGCTGCTCCCGCAGGGTACAAGCAGCTCCTCTGTCCTCACACCCGCTTTGCAGGACCTCCAAGGTCACTGAAGCCTGGTGGCACATCCCCAGCAAAGGGCCACTAGTGACCCACCAACTAGACACTAATCCTGCCGGTCCCCCGCCCCTCTGCTCTGCCCCCCATCACCTCTGGCAGCACAGGAGGATTTTGGCACCTGTGCCAGCACAGACGTGTGTCACCAACAAGTCCTCTCACCCTCCTTGCTCCCTCTAACCCCAGGAGTGCAGGTCCTGCTGTGACTCAGCGGTGGTTGCCCAACTCTGGGAAGACCAGGCCGGTCCCAGCTCTCGTGCCATGAGGAGCACAGGTTGCTGAAAGCACAGGAGTGGGGACGTAGTCCTCAGCCCCTAGGTGCCGGTGTGCACCCATGGCTCACACAGGGTACCAAGTTCTAGCACTGTCACCCCTGGCAAGTGGCACAAGGGCAGTGAAGCCTGGGGACCCTCAAAGGGTCCTGGAGAGGTGGGAATAGCACAGAGCCTGTGTCAGATGGCAGCAGGGGGGATAGAGCCACTCCAGCCAGCCCTGTCATCAAACAGCACTGCTGAGAGCCACCAAGAGCCCCCCCCCAGTGCTCAGACACAGCTGAGCATCGCTTGTCCTGCTGCCACCTCCATGTCCCCCCCCGTCCTGCTTGAGCAGGGCTCCTGACCCCATCCTCAGGACACCCAGAGGTGCCAGGGATGCAGCCCAGACATGCTAATGAGGGGGTGGCCCCACAGCTGCCCCCACTTGGGGAGCTGTGCATCACACGGGGTGGCACCAAGGGGCACTCAAGACCCCAAAAAGCCCTGGGGTTGGGGGCATGCTGGAAGCCCCAGCAGCACGGCACACTGGCCTAATGGCACCCAATGAACCCCCTCGTTAGCAGATCCCAGAGGAGAGGCCAGCTGAATTCACCCCATTACCTGCCCTTGGAGGTGCCAGGAGTACGGGGGCTGCTCTTGAAAAGCCGCTTTTGCCCCTAAACCCCCCCAGCACACCACAGGGGTGCCGAGGAGCAGGGCAGGCCCCAGCACCAACCCCTCACCTCATGGCACCCTTGGGGCCCTGCAGCACCCGGCAGGCTCCAGCTGCAGCACCCCCACACTTTATTAGCCACCGAAAATATTTACTGACTAATTAGGCACAGGCAATCTGTCCACTCGGGCTGTGCCTCTGGCAGGATTAGGCAGGCTGCCAAGTGGGTACTAACAAGGCCTGCTAATTACCAGTAATTCCCCCGGCCTGGCCCCGCTGGCAGCCCAGCTGCAGCAGGGCCCACGCACGGTGCAGTGGGGGCCTCTCCCACCTCCCCCTGATTTCAAAGGGGCATCACGAAGGCTTTCCACCCCACCTGTAGGGCAGAGCCTCACAGAGAGCAGTGGAAAAGCCCCAAAATTAAGGATTTGATGCAAACTAGGAGTTTTAATGTGGGAGCAGAGCACAGATGCCTCTCCCCGGTGCCAGCACAGGCAACTCCCAGCCTCCCCTCCTCTACGCACCCCAAAATTTTGGGGTCCCCTTTGCACGTTGATCCAGCAAGGGAGGACATTGTCCCTTTCCAGCCTGGGGAGGGCAAGGGTCAGGCTTCTTGCTGCCTACCACGCTTTTCTTCTGCCTCCCAGATTTGCTGGCTCTAGCACTTGCCTGCAAGGTGCAACAAGCAGGGATACCCAGCACACTGCCCCAGCAGAGGTACAGCAGCAGCCCAGGTTCTGTGCCCCTTGTGCTGTTTCCTCCTCACCTGCCCCTCCATTATTTCCCTAAGCCCTGCCCTGCTCGTTAGTACCAAAAGGGCACCAGGGGTGCGTTTAACATTACACTGACCCCAGCCACCTTCTTCCAGCCTGTTTTAGTCCTGGACATATCCCAGGTGAGGTTATTTCCAGGGTCACCGTTATCAGGGGCCATCAGCACCGTGGTATCTTCCCTCCTGGCCAGCCCTCACACCCAGCTCTGCCTCCCCACAAAACCCAGCTCTCGGCACAAATTTTGGTGGCCCTGAGCAGGGGCCCAGAGCTGGAGGGGGACAGAGGCAGGACCTCTGTGACAGCACGCAGGGAGAGCAGCCAGGCTGGGCCAGCAAATGGTTTTGATTCCCAAGGATTTCTCACATCCCTAAAATAGGACGTGTTACCATGCCACCCCTCAAACAGCTCCCAGCGCCCAGCGGCAGCCAAGGACAAATGCTCCCCAGGCACTAACACAGCAGAAGTGCTCGCTGCACCACAAAAGAGCCATTTCACAGAGAGTGATTTTTATCTTCATGGAGGTTATAAATGATAAATATATATAAATGATCAGCCCAATAGATAGGGTTTGGTCTTTTGGGACATCAGAGAGCTGAGAAAAAGCATTGGGAGTCTAATCCAAATCCTATTCCTTCCACGGAGCTTTTGAGTAAGTCTCTAAGTGCTCACCCAAGGACCTATTCTCATCCTACCTCTGTCACTTCTTTCTCCAGGGCAGAAGTGTGAGCTTTGGCTCTGCGGCTGTGTCTTCACTTTGGCCGACATCTTATTAGGAGCTACCCTGCATCGCCTCAAGTTTCTAGGACTCTCTAAGAAATACTGGGAAGACGGCAGCAGACCTAACCTACAGTCCTTCTTCGACAGGATACAGAAACGCTTTGCCTTCAGGAAAGTCTTGGGAGACATACACACCACGCTCCTCTCGGCGGTGGTACCCAACGCCTTCCGGCTGGTCAAGCGGAAACCCCCCTCCTTCTTCGGAGCCTCCTTCCTGATGGGATCGCTGGGGGGAATGGGATATTTTGCTTATTGGTACTTAAAGAAAAAATACATCTAATGCTGGCTGCTTGGTGTTTAGTTTGGTGTCTCTGTGCTGTGTGAAATTATGATGAAGCCTCAGTAACTGTAATGAAATTTGAAGCAAGGTATGACTAATTATATTGTTTAATGTAACATTCCATAGTCTAGAAGTAGAAAAGTATACTGCAAGGAAATAAGACAACAACAACAAAAGCATCAACTTGTAAATGCCTTTTTTAGGGTTAACTATTCAATGCCAGCGAGAGGCTCAGGGGGTCACTGCGCTCCCCGTGCCCACCGGGAAGTGCCGCCGGTGCAGGCCAGCTCAATTGGGAGAGACGGGAACCCCGAGAAGTTTCCCAAGTTGAACCACGGGACTTGGACACTGGGTCCTTGATGTCTGTTTCCGAAGTGTTCACCGGCCACATCTCACATGTGTAACTAGTGGGGACTTTTTTCTTCTAGAAGCCATTCTGTCATGCTCGGAGGCTTTCCTGGGAGCAGGGTGCAGTAGCTGGTCACGGTCAAGGTGGATTTGCATTCTTCAATTTCCCATTTTTAAAATTATTTTCGTTAAAAAGAATATTTTTTATTGAGCTACTCTTAGCATCTATCCACTTTCTACGTCTGGTTTTGGTGAGCTTTTTTTTAGAAAAGAATTTCATGTCTGTCTTTAACTGCCACACTTTCCTCCTGAGATAAATCATTTTGACTTCCACCCTGAATTTTGGCACATGAAAGGAATTATTGTTTTAGCCTTTTGGCTCGGTCTTGCGTTTTCTTTCGTGGATTTGCAAAGCATCTCTCACCGCCTGAGCATACCTGGACTCTGAAAAAGTACTACCATTTTCCAAACTTTCAGGACTTCTCTGAAGACACTTTGGCCTTCTCTTCCACTGGGGGCTCTTTTCTGTCATTTCCTCGCTGTGTGTTTTCTTAGAGACACTTTGCACAGAATCACGTTTATGACTTTCTTGTGCCTTTTGCATGTTGGAAAGAATAACGGGCCTCACTGCTACTCGTGCTTTGAAACTGAGATCCTCAATAAACCATATGGGAGGAGTAACTGCTTCCCCTTCCTAAATGTGTTCAACAAACTCCTAGTCTAATTTCAAAGCATGCCCATGTGCAGAGGCATGCACAGGTGGTTTGTGCTTTTTCTTTTGAGCTGTACTGGTATAAAACTCGCATGGAAACAATGCATACTCCTCTTCCAAAGTGCACATTTCTGTAGGCGCTCAGCCTGCTAGGACCTCCGCTGGCCTGGTTTGCAGAGCGCTCTGGTGATCCCCGCTGAGCCATGCTGCCTCTCTCGGCTTGGGAACATATGCCAATTGTGGCTGAAGCAGTATGAGTTTCATTGCCTCCAACTCAAAAATGATCTTTATGGCTTGGAAAGCTGCAGGATTTCCCAGGAGCTTTGGTTCTCAGTACAACCTGGCAGCCATGGAATTGTGAGTACTGGGCAGGGGTTACAAGGGCTGAGACACAGGGATTAGACAAATGTAAAATGCACTGACGTATGCGGTGTTTGCAATGAGTATGGGCTGGTGGCATACCTCTGGAATACAACCTGTGCAGCTGCAATAGCAGTTACCTGTTACCTCCCAGTGTCACGCTCTCGGTGTGTGAGAACCCAAACCCACCACCTGTGCATGCACAGCAGGCACCTGCAGCTAAGGCTGTTCACAAGTCCCCCCAAATACGGTTACCTATTTGCTTCATGGCATTAATGACTTCAGGAGAAATAGTTGTTCTGCTTCTCTTTGAAGAGGGAAGCAAGGGGGTCCCCTGAGGTCACCCCTTCTGTTGAATCTGAAAGATGTAAGAACCACAATGACCCCTAATTCATCATGACCGTGACACTAAATTCCCCCCAGGAAGTTAAATACCATGATTTCATCCTTCTACCTTCGTCGGTTGTTCTACAAAGGCATTCCCTGGTGCTAAGAGCCAATGAAATATACTCACCAGATATAGAAAGGAATAGTAATGGGGAACAAGGCCATGAAACCCAGAGCAAACAAGAGCAAATACTCCCACAGTTCCCAGGATTTCAGCCAGAGAATGAGGCAGAAGAAAGCTTCTTAGCAAGACTGCTGCTTGTTATTTTGCTGCCCCCCCTTTCCCCCCCCCTTTTTTAAAGGAAATAAATAATAAATTTAGAATCACAAATCAGAACTCTAACCACTGGGGAAAGTAGGTGCTTGTTTTGTTTTGGAGCATGCTGTTATAATGCAGCTATTATAAGGATGTCAGGCAGAGCCAACAGCCAGAACAAGGCGCAGGTCAGCTCAGACCAAACTGTGACAGCTGTCTGTTATGTTGTCTCGTGCTTTGCTGGAAAGCCACAGATGCTGTAGTGACAAGTGTTGTATAGGGTAGCAGGCTGGCTAGTACTACTTACTGACAAGCCTTTGTTTGGATCCAAATAAAATACAAATAAAAATCGGTGAAGACAGTGCCACTCCCTGTTGCTGAGCCTTGTTTCCCAACCTTGGTAATGAAAAATAACAGGAGTTTGCTCCCGGGAAAAGCAATCTCCAAGAGTGATAAGAGACAATTACTGTGACAGGCAGGGGCTGGATTGATGTTGAAGTGAACCACCAGATGGATGTCACCACCCCAATCAATCCAGATTAGAGACTTACTATGAAGCAGTCCTGTTGTGATTACAGGCTATCATAATAAAAAGTTGCTTTCACTCCAGTTGATCTAAGCCTCATCATCTGTTTTCCTCTAGATCCATTTAAAAACAGAGAGCCCCATCCTACAGCACCATAAGCCAGGCTATGGCCTGATGTTCCCTGCCCAAGGTGCTTTCTGTGCACAGAAATGTGAAAACGAGAGCAACAATCTGTTTTCTCACTCCAGGACTTTGTGCTTTGCTCTCAGCAAGGTGTGGGGTAGCAGCAGCTCCCAAGGGGTAAGGCTGGAAGGTGAGGCACTTGGAGATGCTGTTTGGAACAAACGCCTGCCCTGGGATACCTCACGGTTTGCTGCTGACCGATTCTGTAGCAAACAGCACTGAGGGACAGCTTCACCTTACACGCACTTATTTACCCAAGCAAGTTTTTAGCCTTCAAAATCTGGTTTTCAGGAGCAGCCATACCTTTAGGCACCTAAGGACCTGAAAAACCTTTATGCGTGCTGAAATGCTGGACTTGTTATTGGAAGAGGGGAGATCAGCATCTGCTTGGCAAGTCTGAGCCCTTCTGAACACCTCTGAGATGGAGCCTTGTGACAGAGTGAGCTGGGGTACCACACAGCCTCCTCCTCCCTCCCAAGCCTCCCATTCAAGAGGCTCCCAGGGATCAGATTTATAACCCTACAGTTTCTGAAATCTTTTTACTCCTATGGGTTTTGCTCAAAAGGCTCAACTATGAAAACCGAAATGTGTCAGTCTTGAGACCGCAGCTTGCAGCCTTCTCTTTTTGTCGAGGCATGGGGAAGATCTCTCCATGCAGAATAAAGGACTGGGAAACAAAGCTTGGCGGAGGACGCAGAACAGAGCACATAACCTAAGCCTGTCTGTCACAGGTGGCTACGGAAATCAAGATCAAGGGCTAAGACTACCTAATGACAGTCCTGTGGCCCTCTAAGAAATTAACTGCTGAGTCTTGCTGTGCTTCTGGATGGAAAAATATCCTTACCACCCAACTGCAGTTCCAGTGTCCTCGCTAATGAGGAGAGGGGGATGGCATAAGAGGTGCTCTTTCAAGCAAGAGGAAACTTCATTTCTGCGGTGAAAATAAATGAGGGACTTTCCCACCTGAGAACGGCAAACAGAAAACATTAGAGCTGGTGACCATACTGGGTTTTGTGACATTCACTGTCACCTAGATCACAGCCAAACCCACCCAAGCTGGTTCTGCAGTATTCCATACCCCCAAAAGGATTTCTTAAAGCATGTCCTCGCTGATCATAGAAAAGGTTTTGTCTGAGACCCCTAGTACTGCATCTAAGGTTTTAAGCAGTAGCAAAAACCCCAGGAACTTTTATTCTCAGATAAAGCACGTTCATGACAAACAAGTTTCCTTTCCTCCCCGTCACGCTGACTTCCTAATGTGCCCAGACGACACTTACTATCATTACCTTTTATTTTCCGTTTTACACACTTCCCCCTGCAAGATTAAACGGAGAGAAAACAGCCTGCTTTAAATGCCTCAGCGAAACAAAGAGTTCCACGCAGGCCCTAAATAACTGAGGCGAACAATCGCTGTGTCAGCACACAGATGTCTCTCGCTGCGGCGCAGGCAGGCAGCAGGAGCGGAGGCTGCAGAGCGCCGTGTGCTGCAGGCCACGGCCGTACGCGCAGAGGGGCAGCTGCCACTGCCAAAGCAGATTATTTCTATTTCCACATGATTTCAACATCGAACCGTATCGATGAGCAAAGCGCCAACCTCCACCCACTCCTTGGGAGCTCACGCTGCTATTTTCTGCCTTGTCCTTCTCTGTACAATGATTTGCTTTCAGCTCCGTTTTTCTTCATCCCCCTCCACCATCCTTCCCCTTTCCTCTCTTCTGGATTTTCCTGATTTCACCTCTGTTTGTGGCAAAGGGATACCCGAGTATTTTCACGGGGAAATCTCCATTGTCAGGAGCCCACGGGCTGTGGAACTGCATCTGTAGACAAAGCACATCCCATTTCCACCTTCTGAGAAGGGCCAGCAAAATAAATAAATAAATAAATAAAGATGATAAAGTCTTGCTAAAGAGCTCTCACCTAACAGCACAGAGCAACTGACAACCTAGAAAGCTCTTCTTGAAAAATATCACTGTCCATCCCCCTGCTTTTGCTGCCTGCTGTCTCAGCCATTTCCTAACAGCACCTCATCTCTTCTGTGACCCAAATCCTTTTTAGCTGCAGTGGAGTTATCCAAATAAAGCTACTTTGCAATCAGAACTGCGTGTAACTGGGTTGGAGGGCGTGTTTGAATGTTGCAGGCACTTCTTGGCACAGAACCACTTTCTATAGTTGAGAGCTGTTTCACACGTACTGTTTACATCACAAGGTAATGTCACTCCACTGCAAGCCTCCTAGAACACTTTCCTATTTTTGCTGACCAAACACAATTTCTTTCCATCCCATGTTCTCTGAGCCAAGCATTAGAGAAGAGCAACAGAAAGGATTCTTGGCCACAAAAAAAAAAAACAAAAAACTGAACTAAGAAGAACCCCCCCCACTGAACAAACACCTGCCATCATTTCACCTATCTCTCAACTTTCAAATCATGACAATGAATGGGGAAAAAAACCACATTCTTAAATTCAATCCTCTACGGCTTCCATTCTTCTGAAGACTGAAACGTTGACGCCAGGCTACAGCGAAGCCGGAGCAATGGTGCACAGTGCTGAGCCAAGCTGTGACCTAGAATGACACTCACTGAGTCTACCAAGTGGATTTTAAATTGTTCCTCGTTTCCATCATCTGCAAAATTCTCAGTGCAGACTGAATGCCATTCAGAACCAGCACAATCCTGCTGGCTTTAGGTACAGTTCACATATTTGGATATAAGCCTAACAGGCTTTGTGGGCATAGCATCATATTCTCAATTAGCTTTGCATGGATTTCTCTGTCACAGTCAACTATTTTGAGCCACAACCTATTTAGCTGTATTTTCCCCAGCACTGAGTCACGATCCGTTACGCCTGTCACTGAGCAGGCACGTTGCATGCGACCTCTCGGCGCTGCAGCTCTCCCCGGTCCCATCGCTCTGCAGAACATCAGAGGGGTCAGGAAGACGTTTCAGAAGAGAGCTGGCGTTTACATCAAGGATATGCCTATTTGTTGCTTGGACATCAACAACATTTTCCACAGATTAAATGTATTAAAGTGCATGATGGAGGGAATGCATGATCTAAAACTGCAAAACGAATCTAGACTGGACATGGAAAAAGGCTTCAGAGATGAGACAGAAAAAAATAATCATTTATATTTACTTTTATTCCAAGCTTTTCTTTATTCAGCCTTACACCAATAGGGAAGGCATGCTGTACAACTACAGATCTCCTACCACTGGGTACATCTTCAGGAGAAGCCTGACCAAGAAAGGGCATTTTTATGAGTACTCCTTTCCCTCGATATTCAACTCATCTAAAAAGCTAGTAAAGCTCTTCATGCTGCTTATTTCCTGTGCCACATTACAGTTCCAAAGCTTTACAGAAAACGTTGCTCAGGTTGTTACAAAGCACACGGCATTGCTTGTGTTTTGTGACAGCCAGAGGGCAGATTAAAAAAAACCTTTCAGATTAAACGTTCCTACAGAGTTGCCTGAAATTTCAAGGTTTGCACTCCATCCTCGTGGTCATTTGTGTTTCTCATTTTCCAACTAGCCACCTCTATATTGTCATTGTATACTTAAGGCACTGAGGTCCCCATCTCACGTTCAAATGAATTAGCATTTTTCTGCTAAATACCTGGGTAAAACTACCCTGCAGAAAACGCAGTGCTTGCTCCCCAAGAAAAAGAAAAAAGAAAAAGCTATAAACTCGATACTAACGCATCGAGTGGCGCTTTCAGGTGACCTTCTTTCCTTCCAGGAGTTCAGGCACACCAGACATACACCTGCTTCAATAAACTAGGCATGTGCTTTTTTCCAGGTAAACACAATTACAGTGACTGACCAACTCCTTTTAACAATGGTTAATTATGAGTTCAGAGCCACAACAGCCTTTATTGCTAGTACTAATTACCTTTGTCTTAGGCTTTGACAAAATACTTAAAAGAGGGGAAGACAACATAAAGAGAGAAAGCATGCATTTAGCAGAGGTAAGGAGCGCTTATTACTAATCTGCACCCCAGGAGGTGAGATGAAGCTATGAAAAAACATAATCCTAGGAAACAGGTTTGAGTGAGCAGAGATAAACACGGGCTGATCAAAGGCAAAGAGCTGGAAAAGGCTGATTGCAGAGAAGCTGCAGGGATGGGCTTTAAGCTACGGTGGAAAAATGGGTATTATTTTACTAAGAAAAGCGGCCACATATTTGTGTTCAGAACTAAAGGCTGATTTTCCAAGGCATTTCATATATCACAGCAGCCCCTACAGTTTTTCAGTTAAAGTGCACCACAGCACGTAACTGGGCCTTGCTCATGTTGTCACTAATTGCCGTGCAGCAAAACAGAAAATGGGATTTGATTCTTGTGGCTGCACCACGACCCAAATTTCAGCGCACATGCACACACAAAAAAAGGAAAACCAGGAATTTAGTGCCAGTGAAGCATTTTGGACTAGATGACCTTCAGAGGTCCCTTCCAACCTCAGCCATTCTGTGATTTACAGAACAAGTCTGCTTTGAACAAAGACACTGAGGAAGAATCAAAACCCCAGTTTCAGATACGTTTGAAGCCTGAACTGTTTGAATGAATTTTATAAAAGACCCAAGCCTACCTGTTCGCCTGATCTTGCCTCCCATGATGCAAACAGTTGAATGAGGCCCAGGTAAGTGAAGAGTGAAATGAATCCTAATCCGTTTAAACTTCCCACTGTGTTCTAGTTGAGGCTCCCTTCTTTAGCGGCCCCATCAGAGGAGAACCTCTAAGGCACCAAGACCAAGACCATCATCTGCATCAGACAGGCTAAACGCTACTTTCGTGAAAGCAGAGATAAAGAGCCCACAAAACAACCTAGACTTAATCACATGCAATGAAAAAGTTATCAAACATATGTTAAAAAAAGCAATAAGTCAGTAAGATGTTGCAGAGAAAAATTCCCTATGTAATTCTACAAACATGGAAATACAATTCTGAGGAAGTAGAGAAATACTGTGCTGAACTAACTTCAATGCAAGTAAAAAAAAACAACACCAACCAACCAACACCAAACAAAGCAAAACCTGACTGTTTCTCAATATTATAGTTTTTCTTTCGGAATCCACTACAGAATGTGAACATTTACCTTTAGACTATGCTGCTTTCTTCCAAAATTTTACACAAATTAACAGTAACTGTTGGTAGTTGAAAGAAAGGATCTGTCAGTTTGATAGAAGCCATCAAATCCAGTTACTCACGACACTGTTTCTTCTGTGGCTGAAAATTTGTAATAGAGTCCACATTGTTATTTTAATGATAAAAGATTGGGGGGGGGGGGAAGGAAGTCAGGGAAAGGTGACAGCAAATATACCAACATAAAATCTTCACCTTTGATTTCCAGTTAACTGAAATAAAGTCAAAAGGCACAAAAAGGATGCCTGACGCACAAGGAAACCTAAGCTCACAGTTGGCACGTGGTCTCTGGGCACTGAGAAAGACACGTAGGCCAAGATTCTCAAACTCCTAAGGAGTATTACAGTGCATGGGAACTTTTCCATATATTTCAGCAGATTAGGATTTCACTTTACTACAATGAGCAACTGTTGGTGTCTAAATAATCAGCTGCATGGCATAACAGGCACACATTAGGAATCTTACATTTGGCAGGCTTTTTTTTTTTAAACCTTTTACATTTGAGAATTTGTGCCATATTAACCCCATTAAAATACTGTGTGCTCAGACTGTGATTGGTAATCCTGCATCTCAACAGCCACAGAAAACAAACAAACAAGCACAACTGCAAGGCTGGATTGTTCAGGGAAATGAAGAGCAGTAGCAGTATCTTCACAGACTCCAGATACATCCTCAAAGACACAAACACTGATAAGGTTTAAGTGTTTTTTTTTTTTTTTCATTGTTTAAATAAAATTTTGAGAGCAGCCATATCCCACATTATTTTCATAACAAACAGTTTGTATGACATTGGTCTGAAGTGCACAGAAACATCCACATAGTGATCGCACAAAACATTGGTGGCACTGAAGATAATTTCAGCAAGCCCTGTTAGTTTAAATAAATAGCATTTCCTGTTATTAAGCCTTGTCTATGTAGCAAAGTTACAAAAAGAGAACCTAAAATAGAAACTTAAATCTAGTGAAATTAATCAGAAGACCTTCTGGGCATATAATCCTTTTTCATGATCAAAGTTGCTTACAGACTAGCTTAACTCAATTGGGAGCAGGCTTATAGTACATCAAAAGAACATCTGCAAATGAATCTGCATTGTTCAAACACATTGTTAGTTAAACCCAATATGAGTTAATCAGTGCAAATTTTCCAAAGAGTCAGCTTAAATGCAGTTTAATGCCAAAACCAAAAGGGCAAACTTGACAGAAAATACATAACCTCCTGAAAGAGCTTCTTTCTGAAAGGTGATCTGTACTTTCTGAGGATGCACAACTCCCACTTGCCACTGAATTCAAGGGAATTCAGCTTTCCTCAGAGGCAGGCCCAGTAGTGGAATCAGCATTGTTGTATTTACTGCAAATACTTCCACTCACTTGCTGGGAAAGAGATGTTGAGATGGCAAAAAAATGTGCTGAGATTAGACTATGGTGCATCATAATCTATATTCAGCAAAATAATCAACTTGGAGTCAAACACTGCAGACAGATCACGTCCACTATCCGATCAACAGACACATCTACAGCCTTGCCTACAGACCTTCTGGACTGTCCCATTCATCTTTACAACTGTCAAACCAGTTTTGTGCAACTGCGACATGAATAAGCCTTTATGAAATAATAAAAAGCTTTTCAAGATAAAAACTATGCTAAACGTTTGATTGATATGATGAGTAAACCCATCCCATATCATCCCTATTCATTACACAACAGTAGTGTTTTATTCAGTAGTGGCTTTCCAACCACAACACAAGTGGCCGCAACTTCAGGTGCAATCAAAATTAAGCAGCTTATTGATACGCCTGGATAAGCAAGAACAAATATTGCTTCAAGCACACTGCTTTGCAGCTTAGGGTAAACGATATGTTTCATTCATTTCCAAGCATAATATTCAGAAAATGGCAGCTTAAGCCAACATGTTTGTAACACCAGAATTTCATTGCTCTTCTGGAAGAAAAATACCAGAAAATACTCTTTATTGTAAGGTACTCAATTTGAAAAATTAAAAAAAAAAAAAAAACCTCCAAGTCTCGCATTTGACTTGCTTTTTGTGTCTAGAATAAAACAACAATAGTTGACTACAGATACTTCAGGTAAGGAGAAAGTTAAGACGTGTTATTCAAGAGTCTCCTTTCCAAAGGCAGGCATGAATTTGAAGGCACAATCTGCTTAAGACATTACATGTCAGGTTCACTCTTTTTGTTGCAGATTGTGCATACACTTAATGATTTGTGGCAAGTTGGTGTATTTAACGTTTGATAACATGAGATGTTCTAGTTTCACAACTGAGCTATATGCTGCTTTAACAAGTGAATATTTTTGGCCAAGCCTATTGCAACAATTAGCAGCACTATCATTGAGAGATTTCCCCTAAGGCAATACAAGCAGAGCATTAAAAAGAATATGAGGTTTGGATCATCCCTGGTATTTTTGAAAAAAACAAACCAGGACGGAAGAAAAAGAATTGTCTTAAGATCAGTTAAGCTCCTAAAGAGCAAAGGCCTCTGTCAGTCTTAGAGGATCTGTTCCTCAACTTATCAATATAAGAAACAAATCCAACTTCTTATTTCTTTGCTGAGAATGCCAGCCAGAAACTCCTAAACAAGAGCTGACCTTCTCCAATACCATTTTTTTTTCTCATGAGGACAAAACTCATTACCTCCTGCCAGCCATCAGCTAGTAAAGATTGTTCTCTGCCCCAGCCCATCATCCTGTTCCTTACAGTGGAAATACTGTAACCATTCCTATCTTCAACTACCCCAGTACTGAAAGCAAAATTCAGTGTTTAAAACTTCTTTTATCTGCTATAATTGTATTTCTTTGAACTCAAAGGTATATTTGGGAGAGGTAGTCCAGGAGAAAAGGGTTTCAAGTACCAAACTCTGTATGTTACATACCAAGCTGACAAACCTGTCAGTGCACCAAGAAGCTTTTGACTGAAATCATGGAAATATACGGCAGTGCACACAAACATGAATACCCAGATCATGGTGAGAAAACACAAGGAAACAAAAAGGCTGTTGACCACAACACGCAGCTTTGAGTTCTGGTCTATGGACAAGCCTTCCAGCACTGCCATTTCCTCCACAATCATTAGAGCACAGTACGAGAGCAGAAAACAGTGCCCTGAGATATCAAAACCATTCCAGATCCCATTGTCCTGGTGGCACTCCTGCTTGGTGGCGTACAGCCGGCGGGGCTCGTTGTGTTTACCCGAGGTAGAGCACACGCCAGTGAGATTCTCGATATGCATGAAGAGTCCGGTGCAGACGTACCAGATGGCAGTGCCCACCAGCAGTGCACTAAGGCGCCGCAGAGCTGTCAAAATGCTCTTCGTGGGACCGTAGAGGAACTTGCTCTTGGCAAAAAGGTAGGTGGTAATTCCAATGAAGGGCAGCAGAAGCCAGAATGTCCATGCCCAAGCCACTTTGACAAAGTATCTGCCAGAGAAAAGCCAGAAGAGAGACATGCATGTGTGAAATTTCATAGGAGCCAGGACGAGGGAGCTGGGGGTATGTTGTGGTGCTTGAACTAGCAGCTTTTCAAGGTCACTGTTCAGTGCTGTCTAAATTAGGCACACGATTCCTGCCCTCCAAGTAAAGTATAGATAAAGCCTTAACCCTCTCCCCATTATTTCTCGAGTCCAAAACCTGAGTACTTTCTCGAACCAGGTACTTCAAAGTACTTCAACTGTTTCCCAGGCAGCATTGCCTTGGACCTAGAGCCTCATTCAGACTCTCAGCTGATTTGCAGTTCAGCTATTGCAATTGCCTTTACCCTACAAACCCATTCAACTTTGCCATACTCAAAGAACAGCTGCAAAGATATTCTCAGCCTGCCACCCTGACCGCAGCAACCCTTTCTCTGACTTTCAGTGTTCCCCTCTTCCTCCACCTCAGATTATCTTTGCTTTCAAATCCCTTCGCAACCTCATGCTCTTGATACTAAGATACTCAGGAGAAGGGCTGACTCTTCTCCCTGATCAGCCCACTCTTCCTCCATTATACCTAGTAAAATAAAGGAAGTAACAAAACCTCACAGTCGTGTCTGGTCCTTTGCTGTCCCTCCAGCTGATGAGAGCTGTTGTATTGCATACACAAACCCTTCCATCTCAAAACTCACTCTCTACCTTGCCAACTTTTTCTGTGATGTCTGTAAATCTTGAAAACGAGCTGACAATGTGCTGCTATCCTGTTTAACAAGATATTGCCTAACTAGTCCTGACAGGATTGCATAACCAGTCCCCTTTTCAAACCTTACAATGGGGCAGGTTCAAGTGAATTTACTACCACGTTAAGGAGTCCGTGGCCTCTGACCTTTGTCCCACCAGCACCTCCCGATGCAGCTTGCTTCCTGTCGGCTCTCTTTACCCACAACTTTGTTTGAAAGGCATAGACAGAATCCTGGTCTGTGACCAAGCTATAGCCAGACACAGTCATAATTTAATCATCACAAACCTGAGCACCTAAGACAAGAACAAGCAAGAACAAAGTTCTGCATTTTCATTACGGTCTTAACAAAAACCATCAGGGACTTTAAGGAGCGCCTCCCTCGCTCTCCACTGTACAGCAGAAGGGGCACCTGGGCAGCAACTACAGCTGAAAATAAACTTCTCATTTGGCTGAGACACTTAAAAGCAAAAAGAAAGGCTACTAACATGACTGCTGTCAGCAAACCAGCACACAAGTAATCTGTGGGGAAAAAAATCTCTTCAGTACTGACGAAGCTCCCCTATTTAAGAAGGGCACGACACCACTGTACGTTTTCACTGTAGGATCAATTCCCCTCTCTGAGCGTTCTGCCAATTGCTCTCTTCAGTCATGCTGAAAGCACTTCCTCTACCACGTGTCGCCAAGCGAAAAATTCAAATCAATAAAGTAAAAAAAACCCAAGTCACCAGGGAATACAGAAATTTTAGCTTTATTTTGTGCTCTACAGCAGGTAGAGCACGGGTGCACTCACACGGCTCAATCCCTTCAAAGCATTCAAGCAAAGTGTTAAGGAAACGCTGAGCCTGCCGAGCCATCGCCTAAGGAGCAGAAAACTAAAGTAATAACTCTGCTTTTACAAACACGCAAAAAGACTTACACTCGGGAGCAGAAGACACGAGCAATAAATAACGCTGCTTTTATAAAGATGCTAAAAGGCTTTTGCGTGCAAGACTTCGGCGTGCTTTTGGACCAATTCACTGCCAGTTCTGAAAACCTGAAAAATTATCTGGGAGCTGAAGAAGGGGGAAGATTCCTCCTCCTCCCACCACCAGCAGCAGCCGGCCGAGGAAGCCCCCGGGCAGCCCCCCAGCATCCCCAGCCCGGGGGGACCCGCAGCCCCCCTCCGCTCCTCGCCCCCCGAGGGGTCCCCCCCAGCCCTCCTCACACGTTGAGCACGTTGCGCTTGTTCTGCATGGGCGTCTCCGGCACCAGGTCGCCGTCCTTCAGGGCGGACCCGAGGAGGACGAGGCCGAGCAGCACCCAGGGCAGCCGGCGGCGGACGGCCCCGGCCGCCAGCCCGGCGCGCAGCGAGCGGCAGCACCGCTCCAGCTGCTCCATCGCTCCCCGGCCGCCCCCGGCCACCTCCCTCACGGCCTCCGGAACGAGTCGAGCCCGGCTCCGCCCGCCGCCACCGCACGGCCACCGCCGAGCTTCTCGGGCGCCCCCGGGCGGCGCCCGCCGGGCCCCCGGCCCTGCGGTGGCGGTGAGGGGAGGACGGAGCACGGCCGCTGTGGGCATGCGCGCCCCCCGCCCCGCCGCCATGTTGTGGCTGTGGCCTCAGGGCCCATCGGCGTGCTGGGGGAGCGGGGTTCTGCCGCCCTGCTTCGTCCCGTGGGAGGCTTCTTGGGCTCTAGGGGTGCTCCTGTCCCTGACAGACGGCTCAGGGGTGGACAGGGCTGCGGTCAGCCCGTGGCGGGACGGGGCTTGATCCCCTCGAGGTTCCCTCGTAAAGCTCTGAGGGCTGTTCGGCTGCAGTAGCTGATGTGTCTGGTGAAGGAGCTGAGTGATCCTAGCAGTGGGAGAAAGCTCTCTGCAGGGCTGCCAACACACCGTTATAATTTGGATGAACATAAAGCACTAATTTCTAACCCATAGTCACATCTGGCTTTAAAGAGGCGCCCACGCTGGGCATGCAGCTGAGTGATACGAGCAGCCCCACCTCTCACTGCAAACAAGCACAGAAAACCTGGGAGTTGTGGGCATGGCGTGCCTGGTTCAGTTCAAGGGCACTTTGAAACGTAGCGTGGAGTACAAGCTCCAAATCTATCATGTATAAGGGGAGAAATGCTGCTGAAACAGCAAGATCCTCAATGTATGGCAATAAACTATATATGCAGAAGCATTGTTTTCCCACCCTAACGTATCAAAACAAGAACAAAAATTATTTTCGCATCCATTACCAAATGGGTGGGTTGCTTCCAGACCTGAACATCAGAACAGGGCATCAAGGGGTTATACTACACACCATAAATGAACACCCATTCCTTGTGGAGTAACATGCATAGCTGCCCTTAAAGAGAATATCTTTCCATAGTATGCAAGAGAGAATTTGAGAACTTTTTCACACATCCTAACATGTAATTTTGAACTTTTTTTTTCCTGTGCCTGGAGTCTTTATTTTAAGACTTCTGCACTGTTCATACAGCTGAGAGCAACGGTGTCCAGGCACTGGCAGTCTGTCACCGTGGTGTTTGAGACCTGCTTCATCTATTGAGCTGCTGCTGCTGTCATTTCAACTTAGGTTTTGAAAAATTAAAAAAACATCAGTAAGCAGAGAAATTGCTAAATGAACAAAGAGCCTTTATTCATCTGAACGGCCTTAGTAATAAAAAATGTGAGGTGAAAAGAAAGCAGACCTCATCTGAGACAGGATGGGAAAGTATTTCTTGCCAGAGTGCATTTCAAAGCCTTTTTGAAGTCATCGTCAGCAAATCTATGACAACATCTGGGCTGAAAGAGCAGAAGGATACATCAAAGTCGACTGACGCACAAGCAACTGCAGTAGATATGGACAGTTTCAGCTAAGTAGGTTATCCAGGGTAAATGGCATTTGGCAATTTATTGTATGTTGTTTTTAACAAGACTGACATGGCCACGTCTAGCACCTCTAGCCACAGCATTGTACCCCTGAATTAGAAAAGACAGACAGCTGCGTTCACTCAAATGAGTGAGGATAACAGGGTCTGGGAGCAGGTTTCACAGAGTCCAGCATTGTCTGCCTAAATCCCCTCCTGTGGGAGTCCAGCTGCCTTTGAAACTTTTCCTTCTTTGCTTCACAGGTTTGGGTCTCTGATCTCCAGATTGTTTTCAATGCCTGTGAGCTGGAGATGGCAAGTTGCTTGGTTGGTTGTTAATGAAGCATACTGTGGTGTCTACCACATTGCAGGAGGGTTTCGTAAGCTTGGCACCTGTTCCAGATGAATGGAATTGATGGCATGGGCTAGAAATTTGTCTGTCTTCAGCCCAGCTTGAAATGTCTGAGGATTATCTCTATAAATCATGAATTTTAGCAAGTGCAGTGAGCAAAGCTCAACTGGGTTCCAGGTGTCCTGCAGATTTAGACTGAATCTGTACTTTCATACCACGTATATGCTGCCACATGCACCAGTCAAGGCCAGCAGTCCTTTTGAGGAACCATTTGTAGTTCCCTCATTAAAAATAATAATAAAAAAAAAAAACAGAAGCAGGATTTAGATATTTTGAAACTGCAGAAAATGCTTTTACTCATAACCAGGAAATGGGGTTTATTCTAGGGCAATTGTAGAAGGTTCCCAAAATGTTCTCATAGGCAGCAAATTGGTATTTGACAGCTATAAACAACAGCTAACTGAATTAATTGATCAGGTATAACAGATTAGGCTGTCCTTCCCTTTTTTCCCCAT
Source organism: Stictonetta naevosa (assembly GCA_011074415.1). NCBI lineage: Eukaryota > Metazoa > Chordata > Aves > Anseriformes > Anatidae > Stictonetta > Stictonetta naevosa. The sequence continues at coordinate 44,516 of JAACYO010027390.1, forward strand.
ACCTTCTTCCTTAAGCTCACCAAGTCACTGCCTGATTCAAGCTGAATACTTCCAGACTATTTGATGAAGACAATGTTTTTTTCCTCCCTCTGTTTGAAGAAAATGTTTAATTTGAACCAAGGCCCCAAACAAAGTTGGTGAGCATTGCCCCTGCACACCCAATTGGCCAAAACTTTGGGCACCTATTGGATGTGCAGCATGGAAATCACAGCATCCTGAGCAGAGGTCTGAAATGAGATGCAACATGCCTTGAGAGTGCCCTTACTCCGGAGCCATGGCAGATTTGAGGGAATCTTTCAGGGTCATAAAGACCCATGTTTTATCAGGTGTTCCATTATTCATTGGAGCAATAACAATGATATTGAGTTGTTCTTAATTATTTAAAATAAATACTTAGAAAAATAACTCATTTAGTTCTAGCAATTGTATTAATCATCCATTTCACTTTGATTGCAGGGAAACCTGCCTTTCTCATGCAAGACTAAGGCATGGATACCTTCTGCAGAATTGAAAACCATTGTCTGGAAAGTCACCTAACCTCAGCGTGCAGTTAGTGGAGAAAGACCCTGACCCTTTGCAGCTCTTGCCGGACTTCTTGCAAGAGTGACATTTTGCTGTCATGTTTGCTTTCTGGGCCCACTACTCTGTTGTAACCACAGAAAGATGCCTAGAGAATAATTAAAAAAAAAAAGCATATATATATTAAACAAAACACAAGAAAGGTTGATTCTTCTCTGACCTGAGTTTGAGCTAAGGTGACTCTCACTAGCTCATCTATCCTTAGGGAAGATGTGCTCCAGGGAGCACTCCCTGGGCATCTGGGCCAGGGGTCGTGCTGGAGCTCAGCACAGCCACTCACCTGCCCACACGGCGCAGTCTCTTTGCCACAGATGTGGCAGCACAAAGGCACAGCTTGCACTTCATGCTCACTTGGAATCAGGAGGGAACAAGGGCAACAGGTGCCCCTCAGAGCACGCTGCCTGTGGTTACACACTTGATGGGTCTGAGTTACCCCAGTAAGGCACCCGTCAGGACCTGGGAGACCCCCCGTCTTCCCAGCTTGCCCTCCTGTCTCAGAGCAATACCTACAAGCTGTTGGCATCTGCTTGTCCATCATCATCTGCCTGCTTTTCACCCTGGGGACCACCTACCCCAGCTCTCTCCATCCACAAGGCATGTTTCAGATGGAAACCATTTAGAAACCACAGGCTTTCAGTGGCTGTGCCACTGCTTTCCAAGCCTTGCTTGCTCTGTTTTCCTTGGTGAACGCTGCTCACATCTCCATGATTGATTGTGTTTGAGTTTGATAGTTAAGTGTGCTGGGATGTTTGCATGAGAGGTGCTACATAAGCATTATCTGGGCTGTATTTTCTTTGCCTAATAGGAGCTTAAGCTTGAAGTTGAAGATAGTTTTGGCCCTTTGCTGAGACACCATCCTTCAACCTCAGTGCTTTCAGCTCTGCAGCCTTCTCTATTCACTGTCAGCTTAAAAAGTATGCTTTGTTCCCTTCTGTGTCAGTGATGCCTTTGAAATGCAGCCAGGGCAGAGTTACCGCAGCCTTCCCATCACACTGACCTGGATCCTCGCTGCCTGTCTCTGGTGATGAGGGATGCTCTTCATACCAGCCCGTCTCATCATTGCTCTGCAGAACCAAAGAAAGCCAAATCAGGAGACAGAAGAGAGAAAGCAGTAATTCAGAATCTGTGTGGCTGCTCAAACAAATGGGAAAGACCTTTCCCCATCCCCAAATCCACAAAATTCTGAAAAAAGTTAGGAAATCAGCCCCAGGTAATTTGTATAGACTGAACCATCTCTGGCCCCAGCACTAAAACCTCTGCAGGTCACACATTTCCCCTCAAACTCTTTTCAGATGAATAGAAGGGGTATGATCTTAGCTGAAGGGAATTTTCAGCATAGCTGGTGGTTACATCCAAAGATCAAAATATGTTGGGATACAGGGCAAAGCCTAATAAAGAAGCAATTCAGTTTTCAGTGGAGTAAACTTTACTAACACTACAAATTAATACCTTCTGCTACAAAATATTTATGTTCCTTGCTCTGCACAGCCAGGTTTCAGCAGAGCAGACTAATGACAGGTCTGAATTTATGGAAGAGGATGGTCTGGTGATTAGGGCCCAAGCAAGGATTCCGAGGATCTGGTTTTAATTTGTGGCTCTGACAAACTCCCTCTGCAGCCATAGGCAGGTTCCTTAACCTCTATATTCCCATATTCCAAGTGGGAAATGGGAGCAGTTATGTTTTCCTGCTTCCTCAGAGATAATGTGAGGTTGCAGAGAGATACAGTAAGTATCTAAACAGCTTAAAACTTAAAAAAGCTGTGAAATATTTATTCTTGCTACAGAGAGAATAAAGCAGCTCATTAGCAGATGAAATGGGGATACGATTACACCTAAAAATGTGTGATTCATGCAAGTATACATACACTTGTGCATATAATGGCCTTAATTAGTCATGTTTCTGTAATTACCTGACCTAGTGCAGCTGCAGTGGCTCCTTGCTGAAATAGCTGGCCCAGTTCGCATTTGCCTTTTTGCACAGCAGATGATACGTGCCTTTTGTGTTTGCCAAAGAAAATCTTCACTCCTAAACACCCGCATACATGAATTAAGTTGGTTTTGTGTTGTCTTTTCTTGGTAGCTGATGTGTAATTTTTTTTTCCCCTGAACATTTAATGGATGGGATTCTCAAAGAAGCATGGCTACTGGTAAGCAACTCCCATCCAGTTAGATTAACTTTTCTGGTAGTCCTGTGCTAGAAGTGGTGTTTGTTTCATTTATTTGCTTTCTATATAGTGGTTACCAATCACAGCTTAAACTTCGTGCAAAATTCACAACAACAATATCCATGAAGTCCTTCATGGGAGGCCTTTGAGCTACTGTATAAAAATAGTTTGTTTGTTTGTTTGTTTTTTAAAGAAAACACAACTTGTTGTAACTGCTCAGATACGGGAAGAGCGATCTACACTTATTAATTCAAATTCAGAAATATGATCTTCTCAGACTTTACTAGTGCATTTTTAGCTCATGTGTTTACATTCAGGTGTAGGACCTGGAGCTGCCTTTACGCTGATCAGCTGCAGGGACCACAGTTAGCAGTTCCAGCTTCCTGGCTGGATAACTGGCACAACAAACCACATAACATGAGCTACAGCTGCTTTAGTCAAATATGTAATTACAAATACTAAATGCAAAGCTAAAAAAATAAATATGCATACATAATATTTAATCTATGCTTTACTGGCTTAGTTAATTATATAAGTGTCAGCTAGAAATGTGATGCAATTTGCCCTGAAAATAATCCCTATTGAAGTGCTCTGTAGATAAAAATAATAATTACAGAAAACATCAAAGCATGTGTTGACAGGCCAGTGGACTCAGGATTGTCCTAGTCTTAATTTGGCTGTAGTTAAGAAGTTTAAATTTACACAAGTATTTTTGCTAATGATTTGTTTGTTTTCTTACCGATCTATTCCCTGCACTCAGCGAGCTGAACGCCTCCTGCTGCCCTTGTCTCTTCCACCACAGGCTGCCCCACATCTCAGCCTGCATCAGAAGAGGAAAAGAGGATGCCCGAGGCTGGGGAGTTCCAGATGATAACCAGCCACGGGTGCTGTCAGGACAGCAGGGTGATGGCAAACAGCATAAGGTGCTGAGCAGTCCTCAGGACTGGGACCATACTGAAGGCACTTACCTGAAGGAGAAGCCAGAGCTGTACGGGTGCCTGGGCTCTGAGCTCTGCTTCATCACATTTTTTTCTGAGCCAGGCTCTTTCCTTCAGTGTCTGTAGGAGTTTGGAAGCACTTGTTTGGCTGTGACATGCAGCCCAGCTTGCCTTGCTGCATGGAGGTGAGCAAGATCCTTGCACCTTCCCCGTGGCATCCGGTGAGCTCTTACTGCCGGGCACCAGCCGGTGGCAGGGCACTCACTGACCCACTGATGGCTGGCCCAGCTTCCTGACATCAAGAGGAACAAGCCAGCTGCTCTCACTGAGGAATTGCATCCCAGTCCACCAGGAGCAGAGCATCCCCAAAATACCGGGGTCCTGTCTGCTCCTCACCAAGGTGGGGTGAAGGCGTGGCTGTCAGCCCAACTCAAACCCCACTGATGGTGTCCACGAGCGGCAGGGAGGCAGCTCTGGGTCCACGGCCAGTTCTGCCAGGACAGGCACCAAACCACAGCCACGTGGAGATCCTACCAACAGCCCAGAGCCGCATAGGGATGGCAGGTGTGCTCCTGCTGCCCGTTCTTACAATAAAGAACTTTGCAGCATATTTCTCTTCTAAGTTCTGTAAGAAATAAAATTAAAGCCAAATCCTAGTGCTTTAAATCTGAGCATTTAGCAGCTTTAGTTAAAGCAGTCGGGTTCTTTCCAGAAGTGTTTGTTTAACCAGTTCAAACAAGTTACTTTTCTTAAATATGAGCCTGCCAGAAGATGTGTGACTCAACCCAATCCCTATTGACACGAGTCAGAGGTTAGGAAAAAATACACAAGAAGCGCATCCTGCCACTGGGCTGAATAAAGCCCCTTTAGGGCCATTTCTTTAACATAGGCTCCAAACAATCAGAAAACCATTCTTCCCCCAGCATGCAGAGGCAGCAGGATGAGGGCAGAGGACAGGGGATGCCAGCACTGAGCAGCACAGGGCTCGTCCTGCAGCAGCATCCCCACTCCCCCAGGGACGTCAGCATTTCTGGGGCTTTGAACTCCACTTCAAAGCTGTGGCCACAGCAAGGCTTCTGTAAACTTGGGGAAACAGGTAAATATTTGTCAGGGTCAATTAAGACTTCTCATCCCCTCAACAGTCATCTGCATAGGCTGGCAGAGCCCAGGGGGCTTACCGAACCTCCTCAGGAGGCAGACAGACACCAAGCACCATGGCGAGGAGGTCGGGAGGTTTTCCCCTCACCGCAAGCCATGAACTCACACAGACATCGCCTTCAGTTGCTGGCTGGTAGGCAGAGGAAGGTCCTATCCTCATTCATCAGAGCTGGTGTGGTTTATAACCCCTCCTCGCACCCCAGTTACTCCAGATTGATGTCAGCTGCTCGTGGAGGCTGAGCGTACACCTCCTGCGTCCCACCTGCTCCTGCAGGTTTTAGCAGTGGCATTGTGAGCTGTTGATACCAGAAGGTGTAACATCAGATAACACTTCCAGGAATTTATGAAGTTCCATTTTCTGATGTCCCCTGACCCACGCAGGGGGCCCGAGGTGTGGGGTGTGGAAGCAGGGCTGTGCTGCAGACACCCCGCCATCGGCTGAGACACAAAACCCTACCAGTGCTTCTGACCTTCCCCTCACTTATCAGCACAGCACAAAACTACCATCTTAAAAGAATAAAGGCAAGGGAAAAGCTAAAACCAGCCAAGCACCAGATGAGACAGACACAGAATGAGGTGGCAAGGCTCCGTCCTCCATCCCAAACCCAGGCTGCTGGCGGCTGATCCCCCCTGCTCCACCATGGCCCTGGGGCAATGCCACCCTCCTGTCCTTTAGCCAGATGTAGACGAGCTGTAGACAAGCAGAGGCTGTAGGCAAGCGGAAAAGGAAGCACCAGGGCTGTATCTGAGTCAAGCTGGGAGCCGCGTGCCGGCCCCGAGGGTGCCTTTTCCCTTGGCTCCAGCCCCACGGGCGCCCAGCCCTGCGGCCGTCCCCTCCTCGCTGCTCTTGGTGCTGGGGCAGGGCCACACCAGCACAGATGTGTTGGCACAGGGCACAGGCAGGGCTTTGTTCCGCAGCCCCAGCGACACCCGGAGCTGCCGATGAGCTGCAGGAATCCGCCCGTTCGCCTCCCTTTGTACTTCAAAGGCTGGACGCTGGGAAGCGCGGGCTGAGCGCAGCTGCCAGCGCCCAGGGCATTAGGAGATAAGGTATTTGTCCTCAGCCGAGCTGCTCCAGTTCTGGGCTTTTCAGGGGCTCCCGTGTCAGTGTGTCCCCTGGCTGGGGGAGAAAAGAGCCTGGGGAGAGCATCTCTGTGCTGGGAGAGGCACGGAGCGCATCGCTCCCATTTTGGATGTGCTCAGTTAAAGTTCATGTCCCTACAGCTCCTTTCTTTGCATCAGTATCAGTCGGTGGGGCAGGTGAGGACTAAGGAAATAAGGCAGAAAGGAGCACCCCGAGCCCTCGTTTTCTGCTTTTCCAGCCGTTGTCCTGCTTTGAGTGAAGTGGTCCTTGCGAACATCTGAGCCTCCACAGCTGAACCTGAGAAATCTCTCGTCCAGGCAGGCAGAAATCCGATGGCTTGGGTCCAGCCATCTGGACGTGGGAAAGCTCGGGAGCCCCATGAGAAAAGGGAGATTTCTTGGCAAAGGCTCAGGCAATCTTTATGGGAGAGCGGAGGGCTGGAAACACGAGGTGTCTGTCAGGCTGTGCCCGCTCTGCTGGCACAAGCCAGGAAGCCTCGAGGTGTGCAGGTACAGCAAGAGATTTTAAACCTGAGCAAAAAAAATAGCCTTTTTTTTTTTTTTTTTTTTTTTCGACTTTGATGCCAGAAGCAGACAGATGTCACAGCAATCCTGCCCTGGGGGCACGGGACCAGCTCCTGCGTGGTGCTGGGCACCAGCACACCCCAAAGACGTGGTGCTGCGGGTGGAGAAATGTGCGTGGGGAGCGATGTGCCCAGTGCCACTCGGGAGACCGAAAGCATCAGGGGCAGCCCCCTGTTGTGCCTCTGCACCTCCACGGGGAGCACTGGAGGTGCTGGACCCTGCAGTTTCCCAGCCTCGTGGAGGGTTTTAACCCAGCAATCCTGCCTGCTGGTGCTGCAGGGGTTTTGAGCAGGGGCAGAGGGTGCCAGGGCCACCCGGGCATGGAGGTGACCAAGAAGAGGAACAACGGGAACAAGACCTCCCCGTGCAGCCATGAGAAACCCGCCTGTGAACCGGCGCCAGGTGCTCAGTTTCTATCTTAATTCTGGTCTAGGGAAAAAAAAAAAAAAAAAAAAGTGAGCAAGCTGAGTACACAGGGGCTCCAGTCAAGCTGTGGCGTACACCCGTCCAAGCAAGAAAATTACATGGGGAGGCTGCCAGGGTGTCCTGACTTCACTTTGCTGGGTCTGGGCTTTTGGGGCTGCAATCCCACAGCCCCTGGCCAGCCGAGATCCAGCCCTCCCGCCGAGCTGCAGCACATCCCCGGCACTGCCACGCAGGTAGCGCTGGCTGTGCCAGACGCCGAGGAAAGAAGTGATCTCAGATGCTGTCGGCTGGGGGGTGGGTTTTGCCCCCGTGCTGTGGCACCCAGCGATGCTCAGCCCGGTAGGTGCTGCCGCTCCCGCTCGCCCCGTGCTCCCGTCCCCAGCACGGGTGCAGCAGCCACAGGGACAGAGGGGATGCTGCGGGCTCTGAACGTGCACAGCGGCAGCATGGGGTGGCCACCAGCAGAAATTGGTCGTGGTCTGGGCGTCATCAGCTAGTGGCAGGGGTGGGGAGCTCCCACCAGGACCCCTTTGCACCAGCAGTAGGGGACAGAGGCTGAACAAGGGCTAAAATAAAGCATGGATGTTTCCTGCCGCTGAGCTCGGCAGCTGAACATGCAGACACCAAGCACCAAGCACGGTGAAGAACTACGGTGAAGTACGCCTCCCTGTCACGTTTGCGGGGCTGCTGGCAAAGAGTAACAGCAAATTACCTGGGCTTGGAGTAGCTGTCGTGCCGTTTGTAAAGTGGATTTCTAAACTTAGCCCGGTTACTGTAAAAAATACATTTGCAAGAACCTGCTGTCCGCAGCTTCAGCTTCAGAGCCCTTCATTTCTAGAGACAGTGGAAAAATTTCTCGCCTTTGAAAGGCCCCGATTGTACCCCGGTGCTGGCAGGAGCTCCCCATGTCCTCGTCACAGCCGTGGGCACGCCAGGAGAGGCGGTGTGTGTGACCCTGCTGTTTCCCAAAGAGATCACTTGGGATCCTGGCAGCCCGGCAGCATTGCCCTTTGGTGGGCAGCGTTCGGCCACCGCTGCCTGAATGCCCCCAGACCGTGGGTTCTGATTCGCCGCCCAAAGGCAGGGCTCAGCCACCCTCCTCATCCTCACCTGGAGCACTGGGATGTCCCCCCCTGGGTTTTAGGTGTGAAATCCTGGCTTTACCTCAGCCTGGAGGAGCTGAGGCACATGGACGGGGTGGTAGCAGGGTGCCAGAGATCCCTGCCACATGAAGGCAGCAGTGTGGATGCTTTGGAGGAGTCATTTTAAAAACGTGAGTCCTGAAGAAAGGGCCTTGGTGACACCTTCACTGCAAGTTCACCTCCAAAGTTCACAAATAAACATGTGAGAGTCGGTCTGGGCTTTGTAATGTTGTAAAATATGGAGATCGAGTTCTTCCGACCTGGAAGTCAGGCAGAGAACTTTCCTCCGTGATCCCTGAGGAGGAACCAAGCCCTTGGCTGAGCAGCCTTTGACTGCCGCAGGGCTCTGGCAATGCCAGGACCCCCCAGGTCCCCTTCCTTCCCTGCCGGGGTGGCACCGGGGTGGCCTGGCTCTGTGGCACCCTCTGAGGGTCCGGCTGCCTCCACTGCACCTCCCTCCTTTGTGCCGGGGTCTGGGGAGCTCTGCAGGTCCTGTCCCCCAGCACCGCCCCGTGCCACCCCTCGTGGGGACGTGTCACCCGCCACCTCCACGCCTGGGTGGTGGAGGATGCCCAAAGCCCCCAGACAGGAGCCACAGATGTTCCAGAGAAACCCCACTATGCGTGTCAGCCCGAGAAGCATCCGTGTGTGCCTCTGCTGAGACAGGGCAGCGAACCCGGTGGTTTCTCTCCTTTCTTTCCCCGACGCTTGCTGAAACGAGCTCGCTGGCGCTGCTGCCTCCAGCCGAATGTGTGTGCTTCTTGGCGCCCCGCGAGCTGCTCTCTGCAGATGCCGTGTGCTTTGGCAGCCAGGCCAGTCTGGGCTGCAGGATATTACCCCTGGCAGGGACACAAACCCCTCCAGTTCCTGGAATTCGGATTGTCTCGCAGAGTGCTGATCAAGCAGCGCTTTCCCTCCGCACCCAAGGCAAGCCCCCTGCCTGTCCCCGCGGGGGCTGCTCGCTGCGTGTCCCCTGCGTGACAGCAGGTCCACGGCAGGTTCACCTCTCTGACAAAGCAAGGCATGACAAACTGGGGGGGGGGGAAAGCATTTTCCTCAAATGCACAGCTCAGCAGTTCATGGCACTGGGTGAGCATTCGCTCTGCAGGGCTCTGTCTTTTGTGAAATAATAAATCACTGAAAAACCTCCCTGCAAACCAGCCCCAGTGCCCTGGGAAGGTTGGATGTGGGGATCAGCTCCACGGGGTGCAGACGGGGATATCCCTCCAGCACACACCTCCCACCGCCCCCGGGACCCGCAGCACATCATGTTACTTTACAGGAGAGCGGATTCCAGGAAAACTCAAGTGCTGGCAGAAATATACCTGGGGCATGTTTCAGCAGAGCAACACAGCAGGGGGAGGCTGCGTTGGTACCGCACATCAGCTCCGTACCTGCACCCTGATCCTGTGTCTGGTGCTCCCGTTTCCCTTGTGCTGCAGCGTGGGTTTGCTGGGGGTGCTCAGCCAGCACCGGGCTTCTCCACTTGTCTCTGCCACAAAACGTACGGGCTCCGTGTGCAGGACAGGCAGCGCGCATCCATTTGGGGAGGCTCGGAGCATCTCCCATGGCAAGGGTTTGGTGCTGTGTGGGCAAGCACCACAGCCACCAGACCGTGGTCTCCGCAGCATCCTTCCCTCATCCTTTTCTCCCCGCCTGAGCACCAGCTCCCCCCTGCAGGCTCTGGTCCCAGCTCTGTGCCGGGGCAGCGGCTGCAGGCCCCCCAGGGCGGCTGCCATGCAGGGCGAGGAGCGGAGACAGGCACTGAAGCAGCCCCCCCAGCCCGCACGACTTGTGTTTTGGTGCCCTGCGACCACTCAGCCACCCCCTGGGAATGCTGACCGCTCGGGATGCTGCAGGAAAACACACCTGCTGCTGCAGGACTGCTGCTGGCCTGGGGACACGTGCACCCCAGTGACTGTGCCCCCCAAGGAAGGGACATCTCTGCCACCAGCTCACACCACCCTGGGGTCCCCCTGCTTCCCCCCCATTGCCTTGCTGGGGCAAATCCCCCCTGCGCCCCCCTGGGGCTGTGACCAGCCTGCTTTCCTGGTCACAGCCCCCCAGCCAGACACAAGCAGGGGCACACATCCCTGGGGCTCTCTCCCTGCGGGTATCTCATGAAAAACAAACAAAAAACACCCAGCAGCCAAAGAGCAGCTTCCCTGCCTGCCGGCAGCGGCTGCGTGTGCAAGAGGCGTGCACGGGGAGCCGGCTATAAACCGCCGGGCAGAGCTCTTCCCAAACCTCGGCACGTTCCCCGGGGGGAAGAGCTAAGATGCAGCTTCTGCGTCACGCTGCCGCGGGCTGCCCGCCCTGGCTGGGTTAAATCCCTCGCACACGTGCCCCGAGCAGGTTGCTCGCAGCGGTCAGCCCCGCGCTCGTGGCTCGGTCCTCAAGGTACGTGGGGGATGCAGGAGGTGCAGCGGCTGAGGGACGAGGAGGTTCCAGCCTGTGTTATTATTATTATTATTATTCTGGTTTTGCGGTGGTTTATTTTTCTCCCCCTCCTTCCCCAAGGTAAGGACTCGTTATGATTTCTCGCCGATCCTTTTAAAAGTTGCCGGGTGTTTCTTTACCTGTGTGAGGTTTCTGTTGGTCCGGGGGATTTTCTCTACGTGCCAAGCGCCTGAGAAGTGACGGGGCGAGTAGCTCTGCACGCTCCTAATTAGCCCCGTCTGACAGGTAGGTGGGATAAGTGAAAAATAATAGGGCAGATTCTGCACTGCTTTTTTTTTAAAAGAGACACCAAGAAAAGCAAGCCAGCTCCCTGCCGCTCCTGGTGAAGTTACTGTGACGAGCGCGCAGGAGCGGCAGGTGGTCAGCGGGGTAATCCAAAACTGATTTCGGAAAGGACAGAAGAAAACCCATTCCCACCTTCTGTGGGGACGCGGGGCTTGCAGGGCAGCGCGCAGCGGTGCGGGCGGTGTTTTCTCTTGCAGCCTGACTCGGGCTCTGCTCCGCGTTCCGGCTGGCAGGGCTGCGATGCCGCGGCTGCGCGTGCACCTCTGCTTCACCGGCGTGCTCTGCTGGCTGGCGCACGAGTCCGGCTCCTTCGCGCTGCCCAACGCCACCGAGCTCCTGTCCCCTCCCGGCAGCGCGGGGCCGGGGCCGGCTCCTGGCACCGGGGTGCCCCGCGGCCGCCGCCGCCGGTACCTGGCCCCCCGCGACATGAGCGCCATCCTGGACTACCACAACCAGGTGCGGGCGCAGGTGTCCCCCCCGGCCGCCAACATGGAGTACATGGTGAGTGCGCGTCGCTCGTGCCACGGGGCGGGGGGCCGCTGGGGATCTGTGGCTCGGTGCTCGTCCCGGGGATGTTTTGCACCCCTGGTGCAGGATGGACCCGTGCACGCCCAGAGCTTTCCCCCAGGAGAGGCAGAGCGGGTGCAGGATGCCACCCAGCGCATCCCATGCCAGGGCAGATGTGGGTCCCCAAATTCCCTGCCCCTGGGGCCGTTCCCCCTGCTGGAAGCTGGGTTTCCCCGCAGTCCCCACACCACAGGGAGGCTGCCCAGCCCCGCTCCTGTCTGCAGGTTCCCCATGGGGGTGCCACGGGAGGGAATAAAGCTGCTGGCACCACCTCAGTGCCCTCAGCCACCTGGTCAGGGCTGGACCAGCTCCTAACAGCCTGGAGCACGCTGGCGTGCCCATCCTTCCTCTACCACTGACCTTCTGGCACCTTCTGGAGCAGAAAGCTCCTACATCCGCAGAGGGGGAAGTTCCTTGGGTGTCTCCATCCCACCTGGGAGCAGGTGGTGCTGTGCGCTGCTCCCGAGCTGATTCCCAAAGGCTCTAGGATGGGAGGGCAGAGCTGGGATAGAGGTGGGAGCAGACCCAGGAGGAAGGGGGGAGCAGCCAGGAGGGAGGGGGGAGCAGCCAGGAGGTCCTGGAGGAGCAGCAGGCTCAGCACACAGTAGGCCAGATGTGCCCAGGGCATCCTGCACTTCTTTGTGCTTGGCCTAAATCCCTGCCTTCCAAAATCCTTCACGTGGACATGGCTGAGGCTCATCCTCAGAGCAGTTTGCCCCCCTTCCCACAGCTCCTTTCCAGACCGATGTGCAGACCAGGTTTTGGGGACAGTTGGGGGGTCTCAGATCCCCCTCTCTGAACACAAGGAGCGGGTTTCTCTTCCTGCCTGCCCGCAGCAGCCCAAATCCCCACTGCCCTTTCTTTTCCCCCTCTCCAGGTGTGGGATGAGCGGCTGGCCAGGGCGGCGGAGGCGTGGGCTGTGCAGTGCGTGTGGGACCACGGCCCCCCCCAGCTGATGAAGTACGTGGGGCAGAACCTCTCCATCCACTCGGGCAGGTGAGGGACCCGCAGGGAGCCCCTGGGAGCTGGCTCCCACCGCTCACGCGCATGTCCTGGTGGGGGCTGGATCTTCTGAGCTGCTGCTTCTGGCCTCGGGAGCAACGGTTCCTGCAGCGGGGCGTCCCGTCCACACCGCAGGCTCCCCTTTGCAGGTACCGCTCCGTGGTGGACATGGTGCGGTCGTGGCACCGCGAGCAGCAGCACTACTCCTTCCCGCACCCCCGCGAGTGCAACCCCCGCTGCCCCTCCAAGTGCAGCGGCTCCGTCTGCAGCCACTACACCCAGGTGAGAGCCCCCCGGAGAACCCGGCTCGCACAAAAAGGGGGGGCTGGATTTGTGCTGGGGGCGATGGAGCCCCTGCAGGTGCTCACAGCGCTTAGGGCTGCTGCTCCACTCCCTGCTCCACGCGTCTTTCTGCAGCATCCTCCTTTGGGACCAGATCCTTGCTTCTGTCTGGTTCGAATCACACAGCTTGCTCCAGGAGCTTTTTTCCCTGCTTTGCCCTCAGTTTCTCCTTATTATCCCCCTAACACCTCAAAGGCTTTGAAAAGCAAAGAACACCAACCAGCTCCTTCCCGCTCTGGCCGATCATGAATCATCTCCGTGGCAGAGCGGCTTCTTGGCGCTGCCTGGCCCCGTGAATGCAGCCCCTTCATCCCGCGGCACCTCCGGCCGTGGCTTTGCCAGCACGAGATGGAAAACCTCCAGACCTCCCTCTGCCTCCCCGCCTCGGGGCCGAGCCCCTCTGATGTCTCTGTGGCTGTCTGGGCACGCGGTGCCGCCTCGGTCCCGGTGCGGTTCCCCGGGGATGTCTCGGGGGCTGTCTGGGCTGCAAATGGGCAAAACACATTTTTAAAGGGAGAAATTCAGCCCTCGGTGGCTTTAGTAGGAGCCTTCTGGTTCTGGTCCCCATGGGAGGAGTTTCACCTCCTTGCATCCTCTGCTGGCAGTGCTTCAGGGTGAGCTTTGGCGGTTCATTTGGGTAAATCAGACACGACCCAGACCCTGCTGCTCATTTAACTCAGCTCACCAAGGCAGCGCATCCCGGTGCTGGGTGAGCACAAGGGACATCGAGAAGCCACCCTTGGGTGGCCGAGCGGTGCCAGGGCGGGCACGGCATCTCCGCATGAAATTTGGGCCAGCGGAACTCGGTCCCTGCCCGGTGGCTGCAGCTGGCGGGGGCTGACCACCCGCTTTCTGTCCTGGCACAGATGGTGTGGGCGTCCTCCAACAGGCTGGGCTGCGCCATCCACGCCTGCAGCAACGTGCGGGTTTGGGGCAGCACGTGGCGCCGCGCCGTCCTCCTCGTCTGCAACTACGCCATCAAGTAAGTGCGCGTGGGGAGCCGGCCGTGCCGTGCCGTGCCGGGTGCCGCGCAGGGTGATGCTGCTCTGCTCTCTTCCCAGGGGCAACTGGATCGGGGAGGCGCCCTACAAGGTGGGGCGGCCGTGCTCAGCCTGCCCGCCCACCTACGGCGGGGTCTGCTCCAACAACATGTGCTTCACGGGACTCAAATCCAACCAAGTGAGCTGGTTTTAGGGCTGAGGCAGCGCTCCACACCCCCCCCCCCCCTCACTCCACCACCCGCTGGGGACGGGGGAAAAGAGGATTATTTATAACACCACGCTGCTTTTGGCCCTCTGACCCTCCTCCCTGTGCTGTGTTAGGTGTTAGGCAGGCTATCAAACCCATTTCAGCCCCACTGCTCCCACCCTTTTTGGACACCCCCTGGGGGCGCTGCCTTCTCCGGCTGCTTTGTGCCTGGGGGGCGCTGGGCACAGCTGGTGGTGGCCTGGGGCACATGGGGGGGAGTGGGGTTGAACGTCATGGCCCTGCTGCGCGGGGCTGGGGGCTCTCCCTGCCACCCCGCGACTGGGAAGGGTCTATGCAGTGACCGGCCAGACCGTCCCTTTGGGGTGAGCGACTGGAGCCCTCTGTGCATGGCTCTGTGGGGCCCCCCAGCCACGGCCCCCAGCTCCGAGCACCCCAATAAAGCGGTCTGGAGACCCGAGTGCTCGTGTCTGTCCTTACTCACAGCCTGCTGCCCCCTCGTAATACAGAGCTGTGCAAGTTTGCTCTGTGTTTTGGGCTTACCCCAAACCACAAAAGGGCGCAGGAGCTCTCGGCTTGGCCACGGCTGTGGGAGATGCCCGGGCACTTTGCTCCATCGTGTGGGAGAAGCCAGCACTGCCAGGACACCGGGCACAGCGGGGACACGGCTGCCAAAAATCCCCGAGGTTTTGGCTCAGGACCGTGCCCTGTCTGCGATGCTGGAGCTGGTGGGAGCTGGGGGCAGGCAGGGCCCCTTCAGGCGCCCCCAGCTCTCCCCATCTGCCAGCAGCTTGGATTTCTTCCAAACCTGCCTTTCCCCACTGCTGCAAAGGGCTTTAGCCCAGCCTGGAGGTGGCAGGGGGCTCAGTCCCAGCCTGGGCTGCCAGGGGGAGGAGGGGGGCACAGAGCATTCCCCCAGAACCTGGCAGAGAAGGGTTGGTGTTCCTCAGGTGTGGGCACGCAGACAAGAGGCCCCTTCCTTCCCTGCCTCATGCCTATCGGGAGGAAAGCGGAGAGACCAAGCAGCACGCCCCAAATGGAAACCCCTCAAACCTCCCCGCAGGGCCCAGCCCAAGTGTGGGATCTCATCCACACACCTTGTGGCCGTGAGGTCCCAGATGTCCTCCTGGGCAGAGCACGGATGTGCACAGGTCACTCCAGGCCATCGCAGGTCCCCAGGAAGGCAGCCGGCTCTCCCCGCTGCTCCACGAGCGCAGACAAAGCATCCTGCAAGGAGATCATCAGAAACAGGGGCTGCGGGATTCGGGGAGCAGAGGGAGATGGGGAGTGAGCTGGGAACACCACACACCAGCCCTGTGCTCTGGGTACCACCCTGCATCTCACCACTGCATCCCCAGCCCCACCGACCCCTCCGGTTTGGCACCGAGGGGACAAACCCCGAGCCGCAGCCGGGGCATTTCACCCCTTGGCCGGGCTCTGCTCTGCCCCAGCCCCGTTCTGTCGTCCCCAGCCCGGCGCCACGTGGCTGCACCCTCGCTCGCCTTTGTTCCCCCACGGCGCCGGGCGATGCCGTGAGCCCTGCGGTGCCCGCAGTGCTGCCGCAGCCGGGAGGAGCCCCAGCCTCTGCCGGCCCGGCCTTGACACCGGCTGGCAGCAGGAGCCCCAAAAGAGTCCAGTAAAAGCCATGTTTGAGTTTCTAGCTTGGCAGCAGTTACTATAGCTACAGCAACAGCACCTTGCAGATTGGTTTCCATAAGAGCTTGGTTACTATTTAACATCTCCACCCACATTAGCCCTGATTAAGCGAATCAATAAGATAACAGGAGAGGCAGGTTTCCTCGCCCTGCCTCTCCACGCTCCCTCCTGCCTTCACCTAGTTCCTTAGAAAGACATTTCCATTTATTTATTTTATTTTATTTTTTAATTCCTACACTTCCTCAGCGTTTCGCCCCAAGCCCCCGTAGCGGTAGCCGGCGAGACATGGTCAATGTAAGCACCCAGCTAAGCGCTAAGATGGAGGCTCCGTACGGTGAGTACCGCGGCCCCGCCGCCCGCGGGGAGCGGGGCTGGGACAGGGCAGCGGCACCCGGCCCCGCCACGTGCGGAGGCTGGAGAGAAAGGGTCCCCGATTTTATCCGTGCATACTAGAGGTATACATAAAGATAAGTTGTTCTCCTTCGCTCCGCTCGGCTGGAAGAAGAAGGAAGGTGCTGGAGGGAGCAGAGCGGGGCCGACCCGCTGGCCGAGGGGCCGCTGCGCCCCGGATAGGGAGCGGGTTCCCAGCTGCAAGTGGAAGCAGCCTTGAAGCCCCCCGACGTGCTGCCTCGGGACACAAAGCCAGCCCGAACGCCAAGGCTGCGTGTGGTCTGCGGCGTGCCCCGGCTGCCCGAGCGGCCCCGCCGGCCACGGGAAGCGGCCGGGCCGGGGTGATGCCGGGCAGGGCTCCCAGCGGGGATCTCAGCGCCCAGGCCCCGTGGTGCGGGGCGCCAGGCAGCACGTCCTGCCCCGGTACCAGCCCAGGGCAGCCCCAGGCTGCTGCGTTCGTTCACTGGGGCGGGTGCCAACGGCCAACAAGGGCACGTGGGCGCTGGGGGACAGGTCCCCCCTGCCCAGGCTGTCATCATCCTGCTCTTACCCTCTGGGTTCAGACGTGCTGCAGCTTCCCCTGGAGGCGAGGGGCCGGGGCTGGCGTGGTCCTGTGTGATCTGGGGCCTCCAGAGCCCTGGGTATGGCCAGGGGGCAGAGCGGGGATGCAGCAGACGAGGTCTCACAGTCACAGGGCTCTCCGTCACACTCCAGGGCTCTCCATCACGCCACCCTGCCTCTCCTCACTGTTTTTGGCATCCTGCTCCTCTTACCCTTTGCCACACATGCCCCGAAGTCACAGCCCCACCAGCCCATGCTCCGTGTGCGCTGCAGCCAGCCCCAGGAGGTTTGCTGGGCTCCTGGGCCACCTGCCCATGCTTTGCTCGTGGCCACGTTTTGGGTGATGGCTCCAGGCCCGCAGGCCCCTGAGGGTGCTCAGCCACACACCCCGCATCTCCAAAGGGACAGCAGGGGACGTCCATGCCACCATCAGCCCTAAGCCAGCCCCGTGCTGGGAATCTATGCCGTGGGGGCCCGTGTTTCCTTGCCCCATGTACTTCAGGATTCCCCAGCCTGCTTTGCTTTTTGGCTCCAAATGCCCCCATGCACATCTCTGCAGTCACACATCACACATCAGCACGTCGGTGGGTTCACGGCCCCTCGCAATGGAAACGTGTAGGGATTGTCTAGGATGTGCAACAGCATCCCTGAGCTGGGCATGGAGCAGAGAGCTACAGGGGCACAGGAGAAATGAGACAGTTACAAAACTCTTTGGTTTAGTCTGTTTTCATTTATTTGTACGCCCTAGGTGTGTAGGAGCCAGGGTCTCTCGCATTAAGCCCAGCTCAAAATAACGCTCAGCTTTTGGTCTGGTCGGTGCAGATCGTGACTGTGTCCCCAGCGGGTGCTGCTTTGACCATGTGCGGGGAGACACATGATGAGGGCTGTTAGTAAACCAAGCCTTGATGCCTGGGGGTGGTTTGGAGGCTCTGCCTCTCGGGACAGTCACCGCCACCGGCCAGCACAGCGGACTGGGATGCTGGTACTTATCTGGGCAGAAGGGGAGGCACAAGTGACGTGGATGTCACAGCCACGGCATGTGACAGCACAGGGGGAGCCAGGGCAGTGCGAGGTGGCTGGGTCCGGGTGTCCCAAACCCAGGGTGCGTGTGCCGTCCTCTGCCCTGGGGCATGAAGCCATCCACTTTTCTGCAGTGAGCATCAGCCCTTGCAGTCAGATGATATTCAAGGAGCTGGCCGAGCTGTTTATTCACTTACGATTAAGTTGTGACGTCCACTTGCATCTGGCTCTAAGCGAGCAGCCGTTTGCCAGCCCTGGCACATCGGTGACCTTAGGGGAAGGCAGGCGAATAGCTCCGCAGTAATTCTCCCCGGGGACCGGCTGAGGGTCAGCGGGCGGGCCGACTTGGGAAGAATTGCTCCACATCCCACCTGCGCCGCTCGCCCCATCTGGCTCGGTGCACAAACAAAGGCAGCGCAGACACCCGCGGCTTGCGAGTCTGTCCCGGGGCCAGGCTGCTGAGCCTGGGGCCTCGTGAAGGGGAAGAGAAAAAAAATAATAATAATAAAAGAGAAAGAAGGGCCTCCCAGGCCAAAGCGAGAGAAAAGTCAGACTGTTGGCAGAAGGAGGGGTGTCCTCCTAAACAAAATGGGTGAAGAAGTTATCCAAACAGGCAGAGGAATGGCCGGAGGAGACGGAGACCCGGCAGCCTCTCGCCTCCCCAGGAGCCTGCAGTGCATTTGGCTGGGCTGGCACCGCAGCTGGCTGGGCACAGGGACCGGGACACGCTGCAGGGCAGGTGGCAGCGTGGTGGCCAAACCCTCCCCAGAGCCACTGGGAAGTTTGTTCCCTCGCGAGGAGACGCGGGTGCTGCCTGGAGTGCTGAGCCCCAGCCGTGCCGTGAGCTTATTTTCAGGGCTTTCTGAGACCAATGAGCAGGCTGGCTTCTGGTATTTTCACCTCTCCGTCCGTCTTACGGATTCAGCGTTTCACCATCCATCCCCCGGCACGCTTACAGCAATCCTCCCCACCCACCCCATCCCCAAACCACCTCCTGGGTTCCCACAAAAACACAGGACCTGTACTTTGTGTAAAGGAGCTGGAGGATGCCCCGCAGGAGCCGTGGTGAAGGTGTCTGGTCCCCAGAACCCTGCACGGACACTCAGCGAGAAGGGAAAGAGGTCGCAGGGCTGGGGGGGACGTTCAGCTGTAGGATGCTCAGGGCTGTAGGATGGAAACTGCTCCCCCAGCAGAGCCTCTCTCTGCTTTTCTCCTCCCAGTGAGACCAGCACAATCAGGGCAGCTGCCCCTAGCCCCAGCACTGCACCGCTCCTTCCTGTTTCAGGAGAGGCTCTCGGTGCCAGGGATGCCTTGGCCGGGTGCTTTCAGCAGGCAGCAGCGCATAATTGGGGCGAGCTCAGTAAAGCAGCTTTGGAAATTAGCTGAAAAATGTGAGAGGTCAGAGCTGCTAAGGCATTTGGGTTGATGTGGTGAACAGTTTGAGCTGAAGAACATAAAAGTAGGCAGAATTTCTAAATATTTGTACTTTTTGTTGTAAATTTGATTTAATTTTTATGGGCTGCTATTAGGTATGACCCAAACCGAGCTTTTTTCCCCTTGAATACTCACATCAGCTACTATTTAACACCTCTGTCTCTTCCTTGTCCATTGTATGAGGGCTGCCAAGGACAAGCAGTGTTGGGACATCCACCACAGCCACGTGCTTCCCGTGGCCCCCTTCCCATCCCCACTCCCACCATCCCCACCAGCTGCACCCAGGGGCCGTGACACCAGTGCTGGTGGGGCAGCACCTACAGGAGCAAGAAACAGCTGAGTAGGATCTGGCTACACCCAGGAATAAGCACCGGTATTTAGATAGGAAGCAAAAGGGACAAACATTTAGCTGCCTCGGAGGGACCCTGAGTGCTGTTCGCTGGTGCTTGGTGGAGTTGCTTTGTGGCTGGGCTCAGCAGAGATGGGGATGCTCTGATCACACCGAGATGTGCGACTTCCACCGCTCCAGGGCAGCCCCTGGCTCCTCCTGAAAACACACTGGTGCTTTTATAGGGGGGAGTGAGAACAGAAGTGCTGCTGTCACGGGGCAGTGAGACCCAGCTCTGGCAGGGGAGCCTCAGACTTACTTTGAGCCCCCTGAGGCAGGTGTAGGTCCGCTCTCCAGAGGGATGGGTCACCCAGAACTGAGAACTTGGAGTGCACGGGGTGGTGAGTGATGGTGATCCTGCAGCCAGAAAGGCCTGTTTCCTGTAAATATTTCCTGTAAACACAGCAATATCTGCAGCAGCAGCAGGGCCAGCGGCGGCAGGCAGGGTAGTTCATGGGGCAGAGTAGGGCGAGCGTCTGAAGTGTCAGAGTGTGGCAAATACTGAAAAAAAACCATCCCTGACTGTTTGTGTTCAGGCTCCTTCTCTGTTTGCTTTCCTCAAATGTTCGTGCAAACAAATTTCCTGGCAGAAATGTTTGTGGAAACAGCAAATGTTGCAGAATTTTCATGGAAGGCGTATTTCGAGGTAGTGGCTGTATCACAAACCCGGACCTGACAGCTCTGCTCACCAGCACTAGGCACGGGCACCACATTTCCACCGGGGTCCCAGAGCAAAGCCAGGTCCCAGAAGCAATTACTCCCCAAAATAACTCACGTCCAAGCTTCAGCCTGAGCATCAACAGAAACCACCCAGCAAATCCCTTCAGGAAACGCAAGCCTCAGAAATAACGTGCTCAAGATAAGGCCCCAAAGCTCCACGCGAAGCAGCTTCACGCAGAGCTGCGGCTACGGAAAGGCAGCAGCAGCCGAGGAGCAGACCCTGGCTCAAAAAGCCCCGTGTCGGCGTGGCCGGCCCAGATTCCCACCCCAAGGTGCTGCAGCCACTAGAGGGACTCTGGCTGCATCCCGTGGGACCAGGAGCCCCAGTGCCGAGGGGCGGATGGGGACCATCAGCGTGGGCTCAGCCCTCCAAGCCCCCCGCACGGAGGTGTCCCCGGGGGCTCAGCGGGCGCTGGCACCTCCCCAGGGGAAGAGGAGTGGAAGTGGGGACGGTGACACCGCGGGGCACCATGTGTGGGCTGCCTCCTCCACGACAATGCGCTGGGAGCTCTGACACCTTCTCCAGACATCCAAGCTGCTTTTGGCACGCTGATTTTTATCGCAGCCCTACGAGGGCTCTCCCCTCACCTTGCTCATCCCACCCCAGGCCGCCCAGGACACAAGCACCCGGCAGCACCTTCCTTGCTGCTTTGCCCACGTACCCCAAAACTCATCCATCCAGCTGGGTGGCTCAGCTCCTGCCACTGAGCCTGGGCACCCGAACCCACCAGCGAGGGACCAGCGGGTATCTTTCACCTGTCTCTGCATGGTAAAGCGGTCCTGGCCGTCCTGGCCATGGGCGTGTGCAAGATTTTATAGGTGATAGCCCCTGGGAAAGGGGGAAAAGCAGGGAGAGCTGTACACTCAGCTTCCTGGCGTGGCTCTGTGCTCTGCTTAAGAGAGCCAATGTCAACAGATAGACCTGGAGGAAGGAGCAAAACCAAATACATGGGCACTTCTCAGAACAAGAGCTGTAAAACCTGCGCAAACCTGAACAAGTGGCACAACACTCCTTTTATACGGTAAGAATCAATAGTCGAGCCCACTCAACATGTTTGCCGACACATAAACGACAGCCACCGTGCTGCGTTTATGGCCCAGTGCCTTCAACGGAGCCGGCAGGGCTCCGCTCCCACCGCCACGCTCCGTCACCTCTTGCCCTCTCCGCTCTGATGGGATGCTCTGAATTTTGCTGCACGGTCCCCAAAGCCTTGACTCCACGTGAGAAGCTTCTGCTCCTCCTTCTGCCACACCAGCCTGCTCCACATTGCCAGAGGATGCGCAAGTCCCACACCCTGCCCTGTCCATAGGGGAACCAGGGCCCACCCCACTGCCCTGGTGAGACGCAGCAGCCCGGCACGAAGATTCATTGGTGGTCACCCCAAGGAAATTCAGGCACAGACTGTGAGGCTGGACAGGGTCAGGTTAATGGATAGAGCAACAGTGGGGGATAGCAGAAGGCATAAAAAAACAAGTGCCCCATGGAAAAACTCCCTTGTCTGGTGTATTGGGTCCCCAAAGGGATTGGTACTGGCAGGACAAAGGCAGCACCAGGAAATCAAAGGTAGGGAAGGCAGGCAGGAGGGGAGGGGGGCAAGCAGCAGGGCTTTAGATCCACATCCCTGTCTGTTCCCCCTGCCTTGAAGGGCTGAGGTCAAGGAGTAAATGGTGGTGCTTTGGTCCCCACGGGGACATCCTGGTGGAGGCAGAGGTGGGTGCTGCCCGCAGCTCCATCCCTGGGTGTGTGCCTGGTGACTGCCACCGTCTGGGAGAAATCTCTGTGTACTGGGTGTGTTTCCCTGCTACAGGAGTTAACACAGCGGTGTGGAAACAGACGGGTGAAGGGAGGTGTCACGGGGTTACGCACAGTTCAGAGCTGGCCCTGCCCTCCATGCAGCGCCCGATGCTGCTCCCAGCCCCACGCAGACACGCTGGGCATCTGTGCCCATCACCAGCCAGCATGGGGCATGGCATGGACCTGCTGGGCTGGGGTCCCCTCGCTGGCTTTCTCAGACGGACTCAGGCTGTCCCTCCTGGCCCCAGATCTCATATCCATCGCACTTCTTGAAACCTCAAAGCCAAACTGAAACTTGCCTTCCCCTCTGAATGGCATCTGCTGTTTGAACTGAATTGCCCTTCCCCCTCCGTGACTCACCAGGAGCCTTCTGGAAGCCCCTATCAGCTGTGCTATCAAAATTAATTCCGATGAGTCCCAGGAAACCCAGGGTGGGAGCAGAGGCTTGCAGAGGTGGCGCAGGGACAATTTAGTCACAATTTTGCCCATTAGAATTGTGCCTTTGAGAGGCAGCGAGGGGTCTGGCATCTCTGGGAGAGCAGAAATAAGCTCTCCTCCTCTGCACAGTGAGAGGAGGGGCAGGCTCAGCAGGAGGAAAGCTCTCTGAGGAGGAAGGAAAGTGCAGGAAAGTTTGTGTGGGCTTGGCCATGCCGATAGCTCCTCGAGGTTTGGGGGCTGACAAAGGCCACACTTGGTCCTGGGCCTGATCAGGGCAGCTGCCAAGCAGCACGCGGATGCATTGCAAAGTCACCTAGTTCTCCGTTTCAGCACTGAATTCATTGCTCAGAGCATGTGAAAACTCAGTGAAGTGCCACTAATCCCTCACCTAATTTTACTCCTCCAGGCTAATCAGGCCCCACAGTGCCACACACTCCTCGCAGAGGGGAATAATCTCAGCGCTCGGCAGCTTCTGGGCTCCCTGCTGGACCTGGGCCATTGGGTCAACACGAGAGTGCCGTAGCAGCTCTACCTCCAGAAAAAAAATAGAAAATTCAGTGCTGCAATGGCAGAGAGGGTTCACTTGTCATTTGGTACCTGGAAAATCCCTGTTCTTCCTGGTGGGCTTAACTCGGCTTGGCCATGGTATAAGGCACATCCAGGGACCATGCTAGCCAAAAGCTTGGGCTGCCTGGGACATGGAGACTCCTCAACTGCCCAGCAAGAGGAGCTGGGTGAACCAATACACACCGTCTATTAAGAAACCTCAGCCCGGAGAGCTTTCCAGGTCCCAGTTTCTTTAGGAGAGGAGGGCTCTGACACAGGGCAGCAGAGCTCCCGCAGTGCTGGCACTGGGGCGGTTTGAATTGCTGGAGCTGCTGCCCAGGGCTCCGCAAGACACAAATCTAAAGGCTGCCCAAAGGTGGGGAGCACCACACGTGCAGCTCCCTGCTTGCTAACGTGCTTTGCACCTCCCCTCTCCTCCTCTTGTAATGGCAGCTGCCTGACATTGATTGCCCATGCGCGGCTGGGAGGTGAAACAAAGGTTGTTTCTCAAGGATATCGTGTTATGGGTATTTATATAGAAACATTTTAAAGCGAAAGCTCCCAGCCTCTCCCCACAGAGCCTGACCTGCTCCTGCTGTTAACGTGCCCAGGCACATTTGGCGGTGCAGCCTCCACAGCTGCACGTGCAGTCAGACCCCCCTGCCCTGCAGAAACACAGCAGCAGGGCAGAGACCAGGGTGAGGGCACCTCAGAAAGGTGGCTCAGAAAGCACCGAGCATCGCTGTGGGTACCAACAGCAGGGCACAGACCCAGAGCCACCTTATAATTCCCCTCCAGGCAGTGGCCAGAACCCTTTAAAACCTGCAGCTCTGCAGCACAAACTCCTGCACCCCATCAAATCTCATTGTGACCAGCATTAAGGGATTAGCCGAGCCCTGCTGCCACACAGCAGCCAGCTCCCCGGCGCCCGCTCGGGCATGGCTCTCACCCCACAGCCCACCGGGGGCTCACCGGGTGCGTGGCCCCACACGAGGGCGAGACTCCCCTAGGTCTGCCTGCAGGGCCGGGCACCCCCTGGAAGATGCATGGCAGCAGATACCACCTCCTCCAGGAAACACCAGGTACCCACACGTGTTCCCAAAAGTTCTCTTAGCGGGAAGAAAGCTGGCTCTGTGTGCTGCTCCCCTGCCTCAGCACCCACAGGACCTTGGTGCAGAGGAATGGGGTGTGAGGAGAGGCAGTGAGGAGGCTTCCTGGAGTTGAGGTGATCATGGGGAAACCCTGGGGGTCCTCTTGCACGAGCAGTTCCCTGCAAGCAGGTCTTGCACTTGCAGACGCTGCTCCAGAACAGTTTGTGTCCCCTGCATGTTCCCAGCCACCACGGCACGGGACGGGCCCCCCACACCAGCGCTGTGCTGGGAGCTGCTTGGGGAGCCACGAGCTGGGAGCTGCTCCCAGCACATACCTGCAATCTTTATCAGCTGATGATTGATTTAGAAAAGTTCATGGCTTTGGCATCCCATGATACGTTTACTAGAAATGGTTTGTTTCCTGAAATGATGTAGTTTATGGTCATAATATATTTTAATTTCTTTATGGCAGAAGAGGCCAATGGCACTGGGTCCTGCAGGAGTGTAAAGGGACAAATAATAATGTTATTCTCTCTTGGAGACATAGGTCAAATACTCAAGGGGGAATTAGCAGTTTGCCATGCTGTTTGTTAGCTGCAAGACAGGCAGTTGGCGGTGTCCTGGCCGTGTGGCTTTTGGGACTGGTGAGATAAGTAATTCCCTCCCTTTGCTGCCACCCCACGCAACAAAACTTGCACGTGGAAAGTTCAGATATGTCCGTACCTTACTATCTCCTGCAGCTTTTTATTTCTGTGGCAGTAAACAGGACAGGAGTGTTACGTAGATGAGTGTCGTGATGGCCACGGGCTGCAGGTGCTACCAGCAAGCTCCCGGTGGTTGTTTTGCTTCCATTTACTCCTCTGGCACTTGTTTCCTTAGGAGACTGAGAACATTAGGGCCAGTCCAGGCTATTCGGTCACTCTGCATGCTCCTGTGGAGAAAAAGCATTTTGCACTAGCTTGTTTCTGACTCCAGAAACTAGAATCTCTCAAATTTTACCCATCCTCCAAGCACACAGGTTTACACCATCCCTCTACCGCCCTCCTGATGCCTGCAGCTCTTAAAACCCTGACTAGTTTTGCAGTTTGCCTTAATTTCATCAGCCCTCCCCCAGAGCTAGCGAGGGCTGATCCCAAGAGTCCCGGCAGTGACTGGAGGTCACTTCCAGCAGGCATGGTGTGCTGATGAAATCCACCTTTGCAAAAAGATAAATTAAAAAAAAAAAAAAAAAAGCAAAACTTGCTCTGTAACCTTTGTTGATTTTGGCTGTTCTCCTCTTCAGCCTATTTCTCCACCGGCTGGATCAATTCCGGGGCTGTTCCATGTGTAGAAGGAACAGCGGGTATAAAGCCAATGAAACCTAAAAGCGCTGCATACAGCTGGAAGGGGTGCACGGACAGCCCGGGTTGTCTTTTTCCCTGAGAAATTATAGGATTACTTCAGTTCCAAAGGGATCGCATTCACCTGTTGAACAAGTTCCCTACAGGTCCAGGCGTGTGCTGCCAAGCTCCCTGTCATGCTAAATGTGTGAGCTGGCAAGGCATGGAGCGATAGGTGCTCCTTGCTCCCTGCTGAACACAGCTCTGCAGAAAATCTGACGGCAAACTTTCTCTCCAGTGCCGCTGCTTCCCCACGATTTCTGTTCCCCTACAGATTGGGGCTGAAATGGTTGGATTCGGGCTGAGCAGCTGCCAACACAGACCGTGAATCCGGACCATCACGTGGCAAGGTGGCTCTGGAGCTTTTCTTGATTTCCTCCCGAGCAGGCAGGAGAGTATTTTGCTGGAAAGCTTCCGGGTTTCCGTTCGGTTGTGTTTGGGATCTGACGCAATGGTCACAGATTATAGGGATTTGGGTGGGGCGGCAGGAATCGGAGGTGGAAGCTGTAAATTGGGCCACGCTGCAGGCTGCGATGTGTTGGGATAAGATGAAATTAATAGTTCCTTTTCCTCGCTTGGGCTCAGTGCATGATTTTGCACAAAAACACACCGGCCAGATTTTCAGAGCCAGCAGCACACACTTGTGGCTACCGACACGCAGACACCGTTCTCGAGGGCTGCCATGTAGCCAGAGCGATTGCAAATACAAACAAGATAGGCAAATGCGCTGACATTTCTTAGTGCAGCTGCCATGCTGAAAACAGCTCCAACTTTCTTTGTTTCTACTGTCCTTGCAAAACAACAGCTCCTAAAAGTAACAATAATTACTTCCTCAAGTGCTCAGAGCCTTTGTTAGTCAGCATAATAAACCCCTTTCTGATCCCGGGATGAAAGGCACGCACGGTGTTATCGCTCAAGCAGTATATGCCGAAATGCCCTGTCTGTCCCCGTGTTTGCAGTTCTTTTTCTGCCGCTTTCCCATAGCAGCTATTTATTTTAGCTCCATTAGTTGCCTCCAGCTCCAACATCCATCCCAGCTTCGGCTGAAATGCACATGTTGCTTTTGGAGAGGATTTCAAGCAGAGTCGTCTGCATCCTTTGAAGCACAAGTCCAAAAATCGCCTTGGTTCACTGTAGAGTGATTTTATGCCTGGGGGCCTGGACAGTTCGGGTTGGTTTGGCTACCTTTCAAAACTTTTGGCACCAGTGAGAAATAACCCGAGGTTGCAGCGAAGCTGCCTGCATCCTCCATAGCTGTGCTGGGGAGCCCCGAGCGCTGCTGCATGTCCCAGGGCTCACCAGTGGCAACGAGCCCAGTGTCTGCTCGGGAGCTGCTGTGCCTTAGCTATTGCACTGTCCCGTGCAGCGTCCCAGCTGACACAGCAGCATCGTCCCAAGGCCTCCGAACAACATCTGTCCCAACCACAGCTACAGGAACTTCAGCACTGGGTAGAATTTGTAATTGAACAAAACGCCCACATCTTCCCCAGGGCACAAATCTCACTCTGACATGTCGCTGTGGTCACCTCCTGATCCACTTCCCGGGTGAGCCATGCCCCACCAAGGGCTCTTCTGTGTGTTTTGCCAGGGCAGGGATGTGCTGCATGGGGCTGGTAAGGGGCAGACAGCCCCTAAACAGCTTCTGGTTAATGATCTGTTTTCCTGGAGACTTCTCTCTGCTGCCGTGGACGTTTTGGGGACTGACACCTGTCCGTGTGTCAGCCAGATGATTGCCTGGAGCTTAAACGAAGATCCTCTGCTTCAGCTCGGGGCTTGTTTCAGCTGTGCTGACCTGCAGTCCCCCGCAGCCCCTGCAAATTCCTCGGAGCTGCTTATTAACACGCCGGCAGCTCTGCCCCAAAAGTCATGACTCTCTGCAGCAGAAGGCAAAGAGGCTTGACAGTGTGGCCTAAATATCCCTGTTTACAGAAAGTCTGACAAAACACTAGCCCTTGGCTTTATCTTTCCCCTTTGGAAATAGCCACAGAGCAAATATACTTAAGGCATGAAGGGAGGGGGATTTATATTGACTTTAGAAAAAGCTGTTCTTTAAAAACAGGAAAAAAAAAAAAAACTCATCCTCGAGCTGTGCAGACTGGGTGCTTCACCCAAAAGCCTTGCGCTGAGGCTTAAAGCCTGCCTGCTAATCTGTAGCATTTCTGTGTGAACAAGTCATGCAGTAAACTGCTCTCTGTTAATTTTTTAATGCAGAATAAACAGGTCGAGAAATGATTAGCATGAAAATAAGTTGAGCTTAATCAGGAGAATCAGAAAAGATGAGAGGGAAGAGGCAAATTGGAGTTATCAGTTAACCATATGGAGTGGCTTTGCCTCCAAGAGCTAATGTGCCCTCGTGTTTTCCATCCCTTCTGAAGCTGCCTTTTTTTCCCCCTTCCCTAATTTAAATGATGAGCTAAAATTGCTAGTATAAGCACAATGCAAGCCCTTGTTTCACCTTCTCATTTTCTATGGCTGCCCAAATGAATGGCAGGTGATAAGGCTCCTACCTGGTTATTACAGATGGTCCTTCCCATTCCGCGTTCAGAAAGGAAGATACTGAAGATAAGGTTCAAATGCACAAAATCCACTTTCTGCAAGTAAGTGCTCTGTTCTGGTGCAAAAGTTTCGGTGAGATCCTGGCAGATCCAGGGACTGAGTGGAGGCATCCGTGGGCAAGGGGAAATGCAGCCCTCAGGACTGCTTGGAGTGGAGTTTGGTCAGTGGTCGGAGATCTATATTCTCAGATAGGCAGGACTTTGTCCACAAACTGGAATTTGAAATTTCAAAGGGAAAAAAAAAAAAAAAAAAAAAGCAGAAGGGACCTTTGCATGTGTGGAGATGACTATGCTGGCGATGTTCCCCTGGGACTTTTGGTCTTTGTCTTGCACCTCAGCTTTGTGCTTCCCCACCAGCTTCACTTGGCAAAACTGCGGTGGGCTTTGCTGGTGTGGTCCCTGAGCAGTGGCCCTGGGGCTGGCTGCAAAGCCCTGACCTTGTTCAGGGCTTTCCTGGACTGGAGAGATTTCAGACCCAGAGCCC
This sequence comes from Stictonetta naevosa, assembly GCA_011074415.1. Lineage (NCBI taxonomy): Eukaryota > Metazoa > Chordata > Aves > Anseriformes > Anatidae > Stictonetta > Stictonetta naevosa. The sequence continues at coordinate 72,911 of JAACYO010027390.1, forward strand.
AGCTCTACTTCACTTGCATGCCAAGGAAAAGCTACTTCAGTTGTGGCCTGACATGGTAGGAGCGATCTGGAGCGGTGGCTGCCAAGTGGCAGCAGAAGCAGCACGCCAGTGCTCTGCGAGGTTTGTCCTGCTGGCTCTGGGCACTGGCACTTCTGCCAGGGATTTCCTGAGAGTGCAGAGCTGGAACAGGGAAACCCAAAGGTTTGCTCTGAGCTGGAGGTTGGATCAGAGATTTCTGAGGTCCCTTTCAGCTTGAATTGTCTCTTGATCCTACAACACTGTTCAAGAAGGCAGGAGGAGCCCTGTGAGAGGAGCCTGCTCACCCACTTGACATAAAGAGCTAGCAAGTATGGAACCTGATTGTATCCTTCCCATAAGTGTTCTGCTACAGAGTCTATTCCCCATCCTCATTTGCTGAAAGATATAGATCTTATTTTCAGGGAATCCCCTTTTGCTTTAGATTAATTTGCCGAAGACATACAGATAAGGCAGAATTAGTGTCATGAGGTGCTAGAGTGGAAAAAGGCTGAAGGATTTATTGCTCAACCGATAAAAAATAATTGCTTAGTGCAGAAGGCTTCATGGCCTGAAGCTGTAAAAGTTTCCTTTGCAGCCATCTTCTGGCATGGGTGGAGGGGCCAGAAGAGGGAGAAGGAGATGGCCTGAAAGCTGAAATTCCCCTGAGCACCTGGCTTGGAACAGCCTTTGCTTTACCAGGGCTCTGCTTGGGATACAGCATGGGGTCCCTCCATGCCTGTACTGCATTGCTAAAGCCCCTCCAAAATGTCCTTTCCTTCCTACGGGACAAGCCAGACCCGGTGCTCTTCCAGCTGTGCTTGTGGCCCTGGAGCACACCGTGCCTTCCCCTGGGTTTGCATCCTGGCATCCCAGCATGGATGAGCAGGCTGTCCCCAGTTGATTGCCAGCTTAGAGCTGTCTTTACCTCAAATAGAAAATCCCCAAACATCTTCCGTAGGGCAGAAATGTTCAAATCAGCCTCCAAACCAGCTTTAACCCAGCACATATCCATCCTAAAACAGCTGCAGGCCATTGTGGTCCTATTTACTATTATAGGCCATGACTACATTTGCAAGCTGTCCCAAAAAGCCACCATGCAGGGATGTCGGACAGAGACGAGGACTCCCCAGGCAGCCCGTCCCCAGGGGACATCAGCTTCCTGCAGCAGACACATTTCCAGTCAGGGGCTCAGCACCGTGCTGTGAGCCCATCTTGGGGGCAAAGGAAGTGCGTGGTGTCCTTGGCGGTCTGGTCCTTCACCTCTGTGCTAAGACGAGCTTTGTGAGGGTGCACCAGCGACAGGACAGACAGGACACCGGTAACGAGAGAACAACAGTCAACACAAGCCTGGGGACGGAAAGCTCCACGTCCCGTTGACAGCTCCCTGCCTCGTGAGCCACCTAATGCTCTCCAAACTTCCCCGCTCCTTATCTGCCTCTCACACACTGCCTCCCCATCTTGTATTCCTGGCCCTCTTAATCCTTCCTGCCCTAGAAGCAAACGGCCTTTGCAGCCCTATTTTGTCAGCAGGCTATTTAAGCAAAAGGCTTGTTTTGCTGAAAAGAGCAAAACAGACCACGCTTTTATGATATTTTACTAGACACTGTGGCAAATCCTGCACATATTTGACCTAGTGTCTGTAGCATTTATCTAATCAAAGGGATCACCGTGGTCCGAGCAGGACTGGGACAGAGGGCCCTGAAATGAGGCCACAGCAGGGCTGTACTCCACCTCACCATCTACACCCTGTGCACATCATTAAATTCATTTAGCCCAGGACTGCCTGCTGAAAGAAAGTACAACCAGCCACGTGAGTGCAGAGAGGGTCTGGCCTGTCTCCTGAGAGCACAGAACTGTTTCCCTTCAGAAAAGGATCACTTATCTCCAGTCCCAAGTAGGGAATCAGGGGCTTTCCCCTGTTCTCCACTTTGCTCCTAGAGATCTGTAGCCCAAAGGTAAAAGTGCTCTTTGGAAGTGCTACCTACATCCTAATTTAACCACCACGGCGAGGATGGCTCATGGAGCCAGAGCTGTATTGGTGCACCCAGGAGGCACAAATACAAACTCATTTGAAACCCAGATTGGCAGTGTGGACCCAGCCGATTGTGAAATCAGGGATGTTTTCAGTGCAGATCAAGCTGATACTGAATCGTAAGTTGCTTGTTTTCCTGAGCAATCCAGCTGACGCCATTCAGTGATCAATTAAATACCTGCTTGTTGATCTTACACTTCTAGGTGGTGCAAATTACAGTGGAATTTGTCAGTCCTGGTGAGGGCTGACATGCTCTGCATGAGCTGGGCTTGGAGAGCACAAGCTCTGCCACTTGTGTGCCCCCTGGGGTCTGCCCCGAGACATCGGCCATGCCAACAGGCTGGAGGCCTGTAAGAGAGCCGAGGTTGACTCCACAGAAGGAAACTCCACACCGCAGAGCAAAGCCCTGCTGAGCTGTAAAATGCCCAATGAAACTTTTAAGACGTGTCAGTCAAAGCGGGGCCGGTGTGTGCCTGACACCGGGTGGCTCCAACGCCGGGACGAAGGGGACAGGAGCAGGCCCGACTGTGCCCTGGGTGCCCTCGCCAGCCCCGGCCTGGCTCGGCCCTCGCTTGCCGCTCCGCTTGCGTGCCTGGCGCTTGGCAAACCCTCACCCCGAAGGTTGTTTGGTCATGGCTGCAGAGTGGGACCTGTTTATAGGGCACTCAGCTCCTGTAAAACTGGGTTTATAGGGAAGTAAAATGAGCCCTACGTTGTTACTTTGCATAGCAACGTGTAAATGGCAATGCAGGCGCTGACCTTCGCAGAGAGGAAAGGGAGAAAAAAGGAAGAGCTGTGGGAGGGAGGGAGCAAGAAGGGGAAATCAGGGGGCAAAGGCAACGAATGGTGGAGAGGGGAAGGCGATGACAGAAGTGAAGAGCAGCCTTGTTCTCTAGGCAGGGTTTTTTCCAAGTTTTCCACTCCAGGTACAATTAAGACCAGCAGCAGCAGCTCAGCATCAAGGTCAATAGCCCCAGGAAGGTGTTTCCTGGGTGGCGAGTGCCTTCTCTCGTGGTCCTGTGTGTGCCTGGGGCTGAAATGAGCACAGTGCCTTGAGATTCAATAATAAACAGTCAACAAGAATCACTGCTGCTCCACCAAAAAAAAAAAAAAAGCCTAGCAGCGTTCAGCAGTGGGTGAGATGATTAAAGATTAACCCCCTGCCTCCTGCCTCCACCCCTCTGGGGAGTATAGGCCTTGAGGCTCAGCAAATCCTTTCAGAGAAATATTTGAAATAAAAGACAACAGATAGGGGACGCAGCGAAGGCAGAGAGAGGCATAAGGGCCAATAGCCTCGGACAAGGGAATCAGTACAATCTGGCCCGTGTTTGCCGATGATAATGCGCCTTTCCAAAGCCCTGATAGACATGGAGATGGCAGATTATAGCGCGGCATTGGACCCGGCGTATACCACTCTGGAGTTCGAGAACATGCAGGTGCTGGCTATGGGCAACGGTAAGTCCCCGCGCCGCCTCCTCTGCTGAGGGACAAGTCCCCAAGGTGGTCGCCAAATTGCTCCTGGGGAGGGCTGGGGGCACCGCGGGGCTCTCTGTTGCGTGGCTTGCAGGGGCTTCTTGCTTTACCCGGAGAGAAATAGAGGTGGTGGAGCAGTGCTGGGCATGGGAGGGATGGTGCCCAGACACCTCGGGGATGGGCGCACACCAAGAGCGTGGTGGGATTAGTGGTCCACACCAGACATTCAGCCACGGCCCAGGGCCTGCCTGAGCTGAGGACAGGTGGGTGTCACTGCCTACAGGCTCTGAAGGAAAGAAAAAACCCCAAAGCTGCAAATTGAAATGCTGCCTACTGCTCACCAGAAACTCCACCGAGCCCGTGACTCGAGTGGAAAGCCAGTCCCATACCAGGAGTGGCTGCAGCTAGGTTTTCCCCAGCCCAGAAAGCTTCTTAGTGCCCGGTAATGGTGAAATTGCTTTAAAAAGTGATTTAAGCACTGCCCCAGGAGCCGCCCTGAGGCCACAGCCCTTCACCCGTGCAGTGCTGGGTGGGAGTGCGGTCCCTGGGGGCTCAGCCTGGCTGGGAGGGGAGCAAGTGGAGCTGGCGGGGGTTGTTAAGAGCTCCCATCCCTTCAGGAAGCTGGAACCACACTTAACCCCCCAGGATTTGCAATACTGGCCCACCCATTTGGGGACCAAGGAGTCCTGTTAATTAATGCTCGGCAGTAAGAGGAGATTCCTCTCCAAGTCCCCCTAACATCTCTCTAAATACATGTTAATGACTAAACAAGGCATGCTGCAGAAAATGACTCCCTGAGCCCTTTCCTCCCGCTTGCCGTGTCACCGGGGCTGCTTGGGCACCCCTGTCCTAGCAGGACCGTGCCAGCAGCACAGCTCTTTCCCCGGCTGCAGCTCCGCTCCTGCAGATGTGGCATCATGGTGCCAAAACCATGCAACCGCCTCCCCCTGTCCTCTGTGCCCAGGGCTGGTCCTACCCACCAGGAGGGTTTGGGGCCAAAAGCAGCCCCCTTGGGTTCTGCCCACACCCAGCGGGACCCTTGAGGACAAGCCCAGGCTTTGCTCCCTGTGCTCCTTTCCCAGGTGGCACACAGAGGTTTCTGTGCGGGGAGAAACCAGAAAAGCTCACCCTGCACAGGGGCTGTGAGCGGGGGCTCCACGAGGCAGAGGGGCACAGGAATTTCATACAGCTAGCTCAGGGGCAGCACGAAATGCACCCTAGAAGCAGATGAGTCAGCTGCATTACAAGGCACTGACACCTCTCCTCCTCATGTGCCTAGGTCCCCGTGAGGGACAGGTCCCACCGCAGGGCAACTGCCCATGGAGTGCCAGAGAGCTCAGCCTGTGTCCTGTGGGGCTCCCCGGCTGCAGCCTGGGGTGGCCACTCAGCCCTGAGAAGTTTGCCACTGTCCCACTACAAACACATCCTATGTTTGGGCTGGCTTGGGGACCCCGAGCGGGTCCTGTCACCCTAACTCAGCTGCAAGGTCACAAACTGTGTTGTTGTTTTTTCCTTTCTCCATTTACTTTAACTCCAAATTTACGTCTATTAAACTCCCTCCAATGCAGCAGCCAAAAGCCCATATTTTTGGCACCATGAACTTGATAGGAAAATTATCCATTAGCTCACCAAAAATGGAGCCAGTTCCTATCAGATGAAGATTTCTCCAGTAACTGTACCAGTTTCTCCTGTTATATATTCCTCTGTTCAGAGCATGATACACCACTAGGAGGGATGTATCTGGGCTGTCACTGATAGACAAGCATTGTGATTATGGGCACGTTAGCTCTTTTATCCTCTCTGTTGCAAGCTCTATGTCCAAACACAGAAAGCAAACTGAAAAGCTAACTTTCTGGAACAACACTGAGGCAGCTGGGCCCTCAGGATGCATTCAGAGGAAGGTTTTTGGAGGCGAGCTGTTTGGGGTTTTTTGTTTGTTTTTGTTTTTTTTTTGGAGGCAAGGGATGCATGGGCCCCAGGGAAGGGGCTTAGGGGTTTGGGAGCAGGGGAAGGAGCTTCCCAAACCGGCAGGGCAGCATGTACAGGAACATAGCTCCTCCAGCCCCAAGGTACACCCAGGTGTGCCAGGCTCAGACAGGGAGCAAACTGTGACTCAGGAAAGCAATATAGGAGGGACACGAGGAACCAGAAAGCAAGCAGGGAAATGAAAACTGCTGCCAGAGCCAGGGGAGGGCTGGCTCGAGACGCCCTGTACGAGCTTGCTGCCAGGGTCATGGCAGCTGCTCCCAGGCTGCTTGTGCCCACACACCTACACCAAGGGATGACGTGAGGATGCTATGCACCTCCCCATACTAAATAAAAGCTAATATTAAAGTCCCAGGAGCATTACCTTAGCCTTCCCCCAGCACACAGGCTCCAGCTAGCAAAGGCAGCTGTCCTGGGACCAGCCTTTTTATAGCCTCCAGCTCCCCTGCAGCCCTTTTCTGGTGGGTGCCAAGTGGGAGCAGCTGTGGCCCTCCCCAATCAAGAATTAACTGTGTCCTTGCCAAATCCAGGAGGAACATGGTGAGGGAGAAGGCAAGAGGGGGATCAGGGGTACAGAGCTGTTCCCCACACACCTGGGGTGATCAGTGCTCACCCTCTAAGTGACTGTCAGGCCTCCAGAAATGGAGGGTGAACGTCCTCTGGGGAGCCCCATTCGTTGTGCAATGCCCACCTCTGTGCTATGGGATGCAGGCAGGGTCACGAGTGGTGCCTGAGGATGTTCTTTCAGTGCCTCTGGCAGAAACTGCTGCTGTCTTGGTCAGAGCCTCTGTTGGTCCTGCTGATCTCCATGACTGCTCTTTGATGGGGGCTGTCGGGATCAATATACTCAGGTATTAAAGTCTCAGCAGGTTTCTATGGCTTTGTAGATCCTGGGTATCATTTGCAAATGGGATTTCCACTGAGGCAGGGGAATGTGCCCATGCTGATACAAGAAAATGTGCACGGGAGGGGACAATTACATCAACTGAATTACAAGTTGATCCCTTCAGCCTTGAGATTTGTTTGGCTTGCTGCAGGGGTTTTAGTGTAGGGCTTGTATGGTTTTGAGCCTTTCAGGTGTCCTTTCCTACAGAGACTGCTGCAATTCCCCACCCTCCCAAAAAAAGCCCTGCACATGCCAGTCTCCTTACAGTCTGTAAGGACTGGGAGGCACATCTGTCCCAGCAGGGGTGTTGCCAGACTGGAAGATACCCAGCACACAGCCTCCTTCATGTTACGGTGTCGCCCTGTCTTTCTGGGTTAGCTTGATCAATCCTTTCTCATATGGGAAAATCCACGGGTTTTCCAGCAGAAGCCAGCTGAGCCTGTTGTGCACTGAATGCCTGCAGCTGCAGACATGCTACGCAGGCTGGAGCTCCATGCCTGGCAGAGGCTCTACAGCAAAGGGAGCTGGTCACCTCATTTTTGTAACAGTGTCTGCTCAGGGCTGTCTTGGGCTCTTTCAGGGCTGTAACACAAACACCTTGCTCATAAACCAGCAGCTCACCCTGAGCTGTAATGCCTCAGCTTTAACTCTGCACCAGCTCACTCTCTGGCCAAGATGCAGAGACCCAAAACATCTGCAAATCCCCCGGGAATTTTGGCTGTGCTCTGTGACAGCTGGGTCTGAAGGCACTGCTGGAGGCAGGCCTCTGGGGAGAGCTGTCTCACTGTGGCACACCAGCAGCTTGAGCACATTCAAGGGGGCTGCAATGACTTAGGACACCTGGGGCACCACCACTCCTCACACACATCTCTGACGGCCTGCTGCTACACAGCCTGGCTGCAGCTGCCCGGTTCCTCCGAAAATCAGGTCTCTCACTGGAAACTGAGCTAGGAGATGTCGGCTGTCTGTCTCACTCCCTTCTTCCTGTGTCCTTCCCCAAGCAGACACATCTCCATCAGAAGCAGCCAACCTCAACACCTCCAACAGCATTGGGGTGAGCGCGCTGTGTGCCATCTGCGGGGACCGCGCCACGGGGAAGCATTACGGGGCTTCCAGCTGTGATGGCTGCAAAGGCTTCTTCAGGAGGAGCGTCCGGAAGAACCACATGTACTCCTGCAGGTAGGGACAGAGGGGGATGAGATGTGTGGCAGAGGCTAAACAATCCCCAGCAGCAGTGCTCTGTACAGGGCTGAGCACATTGCTGCCCTGCGCTCTGAGTGCAGCACAAACCCCATTCACTCCCTGGGCACACTTCAGTGGCCTCCCTTCCCTTCTCCTTCACGAGGTGGAAGTGTGTCTGCCATCTCCCTGCTGTGCTCTCTGAGCACCTAAGGAGGCAACAAGTTGGGTAACGTGGCTGCGCGTCCCGTGACGGGACGAGACATGCGTGCTGCTCGTGCACCTCACACACTTCACCTGATGCTGCTGGCAGGAGGCCCAAGGCTCTCCCATGCCACCAGCGGCTGTGACTTGCCTGCTCGCTGCTCTGAGCGACCGAGACCTGGAGTCACAGTCGAAATCGAGGAACCCTCAGCTCAGTGTCTGACTCCCTCAGGATCTTTGAGCGATTCACTCCTGATGGCCTGACAGCCACTTGGACAGTGTGAACAGCAACATGACCCTAAAATCTGGGTGACGGAAAGAAGCCCCGGATTTAGCAGTGCACGTGAAACATATTTTCACTTGTACCCCAGGGTTATTTAGCCTGGCTGCCCAGGGAGCCCCCTCCGCACAGCTCCAATGAGAAAAGCCCGGGTGCCCCGCTCTTTTGACGCTAGACCTTCTACAGAAGTGCTACACAAATGCTAAAAGGACTGCTTTCAGTCATCCCTTTGAGGAAATATTAGCTTGGGGCTTTCAGAAGCACAGCAGAAACAAAAGCTACAGAACTCGGTATGGCTGGGAGCCCTTTCCCAGTTCTGTATGCCTTTGTCTTTAATTTGCAAGCTCGATCAATCAGCAGCAAATTAGAGCAAATTTGCAAGTGAAATTTCTGCTGCAAATGGCTACCCGGCTTGTGTTGCATACAAGAACCACACATGGGAGATCAGCGTATGCACCCTCATGTGTGATCGATATGGTAATACAAGTGTGTAGGGCAGGATCTGGCTGCTTCCCACCTCCTCTCTGAAGCACAGGTGACTGCAGAGCTGTTTGTGGAGCAGGAGCAACCTCCCTGGATCACACACTACCTTGGAAAGAAGCGGGGACTTAAACTCACTTCTACCCCCTTTTTAAAATTCATAATAAATGAATTCTTCCTCTCTTCTAACTGGATCCCAGCTTACAATAAAGGTTACCAAGGTGGCTCTGACCCTCCTGGCTCACACTTTTAACTTCCCTGGGGCTTGTTGCTCCATCTTGAGTACCCTCTGCCTCGTGGCCAGCATGTAAGATCAGCAGCCTGCGCTCCTGCGTGTGACTGTCAGATCTAGCCTGTCCTTATTGCTCAGCCAGAGGTAGAGCAGAGGGCTGAGGTGCTCAGTTTTAATCAGTTCAGATTAAAGCAAGCATGGAAGTGGCATGGACTGCAGCTCCTTTCTCAGGGTGAGCCTCAGGGAATCTGCTCTGAGTGTATCGTGGAGCCTGGGGCTCTGCCTTGTCCTGCTACCTCATTTTTGTAACAGGCTTGGTCTTGCTGCTCCTCACACCTCTGCTTCTTCCCAGGTTTAACAGGCAGTGCGTGGTAGACAAAGACAAAAGAAACCAGTGCCGATACTGCCGGCTTAAGAAGTGCTTCCGAGCAGGAATGAAGAAGGAAGGTGGGTCACGGCGTGGCTTCCCTGTGCTGCCCTCAGCAGCGGTCACACTGTCTGTCTGTCTGTCTGTCTGTCTGTCTGAGGAAGCCCTTGCAGCCAAAGACCAGTCCCTGCCGGTTCGTGGGCATGCTCACTCAGCCAGCTTAGCCCTGTCTTCCTTCCATAGTGCTCCCCTCTGCACGGATCCAGGCCTCCATCACTGGGGGTTAGGGGGAGTTTTGGCCTCTCATCATGAGCCCTGCACATGCCCAGCCTGCCCTGCTGCCATCTGTACCAGGGCTTTGCAAGCAGCTCTCATCCCAACAGTCAATTAAGCTTCCAAATAAAGCACAACGACCCTGTGTGCTCCTAAATTCAATTTCAGAGATCCTTTTCAGGGGTCAGCAAAGACAAAGCCAGGAGAGTGCCACAGGGCCATGCCTGTGTCCCAGAACTGCCTGTACTTGTACGTACAAATCATACCCATGGCTCTTTAGCACACTCTCACACTGACACACACATCACCTCTGCTCCCACATCCGAGCAACCTGGGAACGCTTCTTAACATCAGTGTGATGCAGGAACTTCAAAGAAGGCCTGGACAATTCGGAAACACTTTGGGAACATTGCTGTCAGTGCTAGTGCCCACGGTCACCATCAAATCCACAGCGGGGCAGGTGCCTCCAGCAAAGGGTCCCGCTATCATTTTGCGCCTGTTTGCTCATGTGCCTGTAGGTTCTTGTTGGCCCCCTGTAGACAGCTGAGTTTTACCTGATACATCAGCCATGGCAGAAAGGACCCAGAGCAAGGTGAGGCATTTCAACTATGCCTCTACTCAAAATGAGTAAAGACATCCATCCACCTGCCTGCACAGCCCAGGAGCCCCCCCCAGACTTGCCTGCATCTCTGTCTCTGCAGTCCTTCTGGGTCCCCATGCCCCAGACATGATGGGGCAAGATTCACCCCCTGCTCAGCCCTGCTCGCTTCTCAGAAGCCCTCACAGCAGCGAGGGCACCTGGGGCTGCCGGTGGTCCTGCTGGTTACCCCACTGGTGGAGGCACCAAGGCCCTGCCCCAGGAACACTGGTCTGTGGGAAGTTCTCTGAGCAGGAGCATTTCTCCCCTGTTAAAGCGGATGGGGTGTTACAAGGAACTGGGCTTGACTTTTCCTGAAGAACATAGGAATCCTCCTCTCCCCGCAGAGCCCGCTCATCCCGTGCCCAGAGCTCTGCTGCTGTCTGTTAATATTCAATAGAAGTTACATTAGGTGCATGACCAGCTAATACTGAGCAAACATTTGGAAAACATCATGGCGTGACTGAACTCGGGGGCCTGCTACTGATAACAAGCGGCATAACCTTGAGAGCTCCTATTTACAGCCGCTGACTGCAGGGCTTTGCTTCTGGCCCAGCCTCATTATTGCTTTTTATCAGGCGGATTTATACATTGAGAAGGTATCAATCCAGAGAGCCAACAGCCTAAGGCAGAGACTGTTCTGTTTCCCCTGCCATCGATCAATACCTTATTTGAGCAGATGGCTTTGGGTGACTGGCTTGGCCGTGGTGAGTTATGGCCAGCCCACAGCCTCGGAGCAGACAGAGAGGCAAAATCTCCTCCTCAGCATTCCTGCTGCTGCTCCGGCTGCTGCTGCCTCTCAGACTCGGAGCTCAGGCCCTGCTCAAGAGCAGACCAAGCAGGGAGGCAGGCTGGGGTGATACCTGTCCTGGGACTCGCTTTGTGTTAAGGTGTGAGAGCATTGTTGCTCTGGATAGACACATAGGAGCTGTTTTGCATTTTCTTCCTTATCATAGCTGAGAGAGGTTTGCAACCTGCACCTACCCATGCAGGAGCTTCCCAAACGCAGCTCACAGCAGTCTCATGGACAGACAAAATAGCTGTGCAGGTACTCAGCTGCTCGATTTCGCACGTATGGGGACTCCATGTGTGCGCATGGCCACAGTCTCAGAGATTCCCCTAAGAGACTGATCCTATATTTTGAAATCAAAAACCTGAGAGCCAGATCCTTTGAAATGAAACTCTCCCATTGAACCCCACAGGTTTCGAACCAAGTCCTTGAGCTCTGAAACACCCCAGTCCCAGGAAAGCCTAACAAAGCCAGTGCGAAAACAGAATGACTAAATGTAGTCAGCTCTCACAGGCATCACGTCACAAACCAGAGACAGCTGCCCCCTGCCCTGCCAGGCAGGGAAGCTGGGAAACTGCAGCTCAGGAAGCAGTCCAAAGCATTGCGAAAGGGAACGCCAAAAGACTGTGATAGTTTTTGCTGTGCGTTTCCATGAACAACCTGCAGCTGTGCCAAAATGCTCTCTTGCAGCTGTACAAAACGAACGGGACCGAATCAGCACCCGGAGATCAAGTTATGAAGACAGCAGCTTGCCTTCCATCAATGTCTTACTGCAGGCAGAAGTCCTGGCACAGCAGGTACCTCTTCTTTCTTCTCTGGCAAATTCACAAGCACCAGGCACTATCTGGCCACTAGGGCCTGGTGGGTATTTAATAGCCGAGTCTTCAAATCCCTGCCCCTTTTCTAAGCAACTTACCTGCCAACTCAGCGCTGTTTTTTCAAGGCATTTGTTACCTGAAACCTTCCCCTTAATGCTCCTTGGTCTGGAGCTGCGCTGTAATAATTGGCAATATGGGGCACAGAGGCTGGAGAGCCTGCTGGAAGAAAACAGAGGAGAGTCATTGCAATCCAAAGAGCTGCAGCAGTCTGTGCCAGCCGAGGGGCTGGCCTTGCACAGGCAGTTTCCCTTCCCCGATGCCTGTTAGGAACTCCAGGTTTTTAGCTTCCTGCACAGTTTCACAAGGAATCAGTTTCATGCTTTTTTATGCGGATATTCTTTCCAGTGTTTGCTTGAAATTCCTCATTGCCACAAACATACTGCCAAAACTTATTTCCTAGAGCGTTCACTGAAAAGAGGACTCCAGTTTAAAAGTCTGCACACAGTATATGTCAAATCAGCTTTGTGTGGGAGGACACAGGACAGGACAGGAGTGCACAGGCCATGGCGAGGGCAGGGCTGTGGCTGGAGGCAGGAGCAGCCATCCTTCATGGAAGCTGAGGAGAGCAGCACTCCTTGTCCTCCTGAAAACAACGATGGTTCCAGATGGTGGTCTGTGTTCTTCCTTGCTCCAATGCTCATGTTGCCCTCAGACTGCCCAGGAGGATGCCCCAGGACAGGACACACTGTGCTCTGGGCTCTGGGCTCAGGCTGTAAGGTCCTCCTCCTTGAAGAGGGGATATATCAGAAGGGCTAAGGACCAAGCCTTGACAGCAGCAGTGTAGCCACTGTCATCCCATGTCTCACTTCATCCTATGCAGGTCCTAATGTATTTATATACATACCCTCCAAAAATAATACTGGTGCTGCTCCTGGAGAGGTGAGATAATGGGATCTCAAGTCACCAGACCTACAAGGGAAGGGCATTTCTGGGCCCTGCAGTGACATTATATGTAAGGCTTGAGTGGGGTCTGCTGATAAAACTACAGCCATTGACAAATCCTGGGGAGCTGTTGCTCTCCCACAGAGCACAGACAGACTCATTAAACAAGGCAGGCTCCGGCACACTAATTGGTAACTTTTATGTTCCTAGTAATTAGAACAAGATACTGCTGAGGAGCTGTTTTCTCCAAGATCTTGGGTCACTCATTCAGAGGTCTTTATTTATTTGCTAAGCCTTCCGGGGCTCTCTGATTAGGGTAATGCGTGGTGAGATTTTTACAATCTTATTTATTCAACAATAGCTCTAGAGCTGGAGAGCTTCCAGGTAATGCAACCTGAACAGAAAATAAATGCAGATGGCATTTGAACTCCATTTCCTTTGGGAGGCTGGCAGGGTCCAAGCTGAAAATGCTGGCAGGAACAGGACAGGAAGAGCTGATGTTGTACATGAGCGGACAGGGCAGGCAGAGGGCAGTGACGGGGTTGAGTTAATTGCTTACAGAAGCATGAGGATAAAGCAGTGACTAAGGGCAAGTTTTCAGATGAGCTGGGTGATCAGCTATGCATGAGAACCGGGCAGGAGGTTGGGTGCCTGGTTTGGGGGAGATGTTCTTTCTCTGGGTGAAGGGACTTGCAGAGTTGTCAGGCTTTTCCTTTGCATATGAAATGGCCCCATTTGCCTCTGCAATCCCAAATAATTCTCCGCGCAGAAAAGGGACCTGCGTTGTGGGCATGTTTGCACATGTGCAGTTTTGCAAAAAAGGCTTAAATATGTGTGTGTGGGTTAGAGGGACACCAAGAGGGAAAGGCTGACTGCTATGTGAGCCCCTTCGTTCCCTCTTGGATCTTGACTGAGCACATTTGTTCAGTGGGAGGAAGATCTTGGCTTTGGAAGTATTCGTACTGTACTTCTACTGAATTCTACTGAATTTGGACTATTCAAGGCCTGAAAGTTTAGCAAGATGATCCCTGATCTCAGATTTGCAACATTTCATATTCACAGATCCCTGAGTTGACATCAGTTTGAAATGAACTGTGCTGGGCCACATATTCTGGAGGCTGGATGTTCAGCAGATAAAACTAATCATCTCACCACTGGAGTCTGCCTCAACACACAACCCTGAGCCTCCCAGGCCTGGGATTTTCCTGTCTGCGTTCCCTCTGCAGCACTGAAAGCTGAAGGATCCTTTCTTTCCTTCCAGATATCATCCCCAGTTCCTGTGATGAATGGAGACATCCGAGGGAAGAAGATTGCCAACATTGCTGACGTCTGCGAGTCCATGAAGCAGCAGCTGCTGGTGCTGGTGGAGTGGGCCAAGTACATCCCCGCCTTCTGCGAGCTGCCCCTGGATGACCAGGTGAGTGCCTGCGGCCACCCGCCTCGCTCTGCTCCAATTAAGGCGGCTGGAAGCCGAACGAGAGCCGAGACCTTCAAAGAAAATGTGCATTGTTCGCTCTGTTATCGGGCTGCTGCGGCTGATTGGGAGCCACGTACATACAATGCCAGCGCAGGGCATTTGCATGTGCAACTGATCAGTCGATGAGCACAGGCGTGATAACAGTGAGCTGAAATTAGGCACGCAATCAGGCAAGCATTTTGTATGGATCTATCAGTCGATTATTGGTTGATTATAGTCTGTGCAGCACTTTGAAAACCTGAAGTGCTGTACAAATGCTCAGGATAACCAGAATTAGCAGTAATTCTCACCTAAAGCCTGCTCAAGACTTAAAAACAAATCTACCTGTCTGTTTTTCTTTCTGTTTCTTGCCTGGGGATATGTTGGTATTCATTCTCCTAGCGTGAAGTTATTGAAACTAAACACCATTTTGTTCCCAAGGCACTAAGAAAATCTCTTTTCAGAGTTAAAAAGCAGGAATATATTTACATTTAACACAAATAACTAAAATGATATTTATGGATTTCCTAACCAAGATAGGCACCATGCGTTTGAATTCCTCTGTAAAACTGTACTGCAGGGTCTCACGCTGCATCAAAGAGCTATCTTCAGCTAAGTCTAAATTTCAGAGGTCTGCAGCACGTCACAGGACATGATGTGTGTCCTGGCTCAAACAGTATGTGAGGATGGTGGGGAAGTTCCAGTGGGAAGGGACGCTTCTGGCAGCAGCCAGCTCAGCTCCTGTCACTTGTAGGAAGGCATTTCCAATCTAGCCACTGTTCAGTCACAGAACCAGCCTGGGTCCTCTTCATCTAGGATTAGTCTCCAGCCCAGATCCAGAGAGTATCCAACTGATGAAACTCCCCCCTAAATACTAAAATTGAGGTCTTCAGTAAAAATTCAGCAGCCCAGAGCTCCAGGAAATCTAATGATCTTTTAAAGCACCGTTAATTCCATTAGTTTTTTCTGTTGTGTAAAAGTGCTGAATTGTTTAAAATGATATTCTGCTAAACTCCTAAGGCAAATACAACTGAAAAATTATGAAAAACAAAATGGAGTCCAACAGCAAATGACATTTACACAGCAAACAGGCTGCAGCCCAGCAGAGGCTTGGGGCAGCTCAGCAGAACCCCTTCTGCCGTTTGGAACAGAGGCAGTAAACTCGGTTAACAACTCTGCAAACTACAGCAATTTCTACCTGAGCTCATTTTACAATTGTTGGCCTGTCAAACTTTTCAGAAGATGAAAACAAAACCTAAAGAAACTGTCTGAATGCTGCCTTCCCAGAGGGGAAAGGCCACACGCAGAACATGCCACAGAAAGAGGTCTGGTATGATTACCACGAGCAGCTCCCCCGTGACGAGCAGTTCCCAATCTGTCCCAAAGGGCTTGAAAGGAAAGACTGTGTTGCATTAAAACTAATCAGTTAATGACATCCGTGCTTTCGAGGGACAGAGTGTGAGTACAGAGACAGCAGATACTCAGGGGAGCGCAGGAAGAAGGACAGACATGCCAGGGAGAAGGAATGAACTAAAATACACGCAAGCCAATTGCCCAAGGGGCATGAGAGCTGGTCAAGGCATGTCCGGTGGGAACATGTAATGTTGGGAAACACTGTGACACTGCCATTAAAATGCTGCCTGAGAATGAATCATCTCTGCCAGCATGTTTATAGGAAAGGTCACACCCAACTCATTTTTCCTCTGCACCAAAATGTCAGACAGAGTACTGGGTTTGGTGGGGCAAACCATTCCACTTCAAAGTTAAAGTTCTACTTTGTGGTGTTACAACTTCTATATTTATCCCAGTTGACAATAGAATTATGTATCTCAGGTGATCACTGCAGGAACAAAGCTTTGCTGAAGTAATTTAGTTTAACTTTAAAGTAAATTGTATGGACACAAAAAAATGGTGTTTCCAACCTGAGCTTTTGAATTTGTATTAGGCAGGAAATTTCCACATGAGGGGTTTGTTCCCCATTGGGACTTGCAGTCTTTCCAACCTTCTCAAATTTTCAGCAGATGGGAAAGCTCAGCTTTGTGCAGCTCTGCTAATTACGAGCAGCTCAGTTAGCACACCCACCCATGTTTGGATAGTGATAGAGAGAGGCTAGATTTTGGCATACAGATAAAGGTTCCCCAACATCATGTGTGCATAGTCTTTTTGCAAGGACCTCCACTCTGTTTATTTTGCATAACTCTTTTACACCCCCTAGAAAAAAAACATCTCTCAGACATCAGCATCTTTTTTAATCAGTGCGTTCTTCCATAGGTGACACACTTTCCTGACATTTCTGGTAGGGTAGGACTTTGCTTGGCTTTGTCGGATGCTGGAAAATGGGACCATTCCCATCAGGACAAACTTTTCAGAATCTCTCCTTTAATGTTTAATTATTGTTTTCTTCAGCAGAGTTTCCTGGCTGGATATTAAGGAGCCTCCATGTCAGGCTGTCCAATTGTTAACTTCTGTTTCTGCCTAAATCTCTGAAATTTTTAACCGAAGGAGGGCAAAAGATTCAGAACATTCTCAGGAGCCACTGGAGGGTGTAAAATGAAACACTTCAATCATTAACGCCAAGGCAGAAAAACATCCCTTTGGCTTCCCTGGCCCAAACACCCACTGCTGCAGAGGGAACAAATGACCAGAGGGTGACTCCCCCCCCAGCCAGTGGACATGGGTCCCTGTGGGCACTGCCCAGAGATACAGCAGGCATCCTCCTTGGTCCTGCAAGAGACGGCAAAAGCCTCATCTCCCATCACACAGGCACCTCAGGGAGACTCATTCCTGGGCCTCCGATCCCAGGTCACCGAGTGCAGCAGGGAGCTCTCAGCGAGGGGCGCGATGCACGTGGGCTGGGTTACAGGAATCCCCCCGTGCTGCCCCGGTAGGGCCCTGCAGCCCCATCCCACCCCGCAACCAGGCTGCTCTGCAGTCTCTCCACTGCCTTCCTCCACAGCGATCACGGTTTTGCCCAGTCTCTTCCTGAGATGGAGCTGTATGTTCCTAAGCACTCACTCACTTCCCCCTCCCATACATCTAGCCAGGGGAAGGGTGGCTCTCCCCATCTCTAATATCATGCTGGGTGCAGAGCACTGGATTGTGCCTCTCCCCATGTCCCAGGCTGGAGCTGCAGCATCACCACTGGTTCTGCACTTGGCAGGAGCTGTCTTGGCTGTAAACTGTCCACTGTGAACATGTGCCACAGTTCTGGGGCAGTCTAGCAGGGTCTTCCTCATGACACATGCCACACATATAGGATGCTTCAGGTGCTGTCTACTGGTTCTGCTGGATTTAGAGCTGTTTATACACAGAAGCAAACTGTTTCTGGCCTCTTCCTCTGACTGTGACTGGAGAGAGGCTCTCGCTTCCTCATTCCTGAGTGTAACACAGATTCTGGGCTTCCTCTCCTGCTTACATGAAATCACAGCCTTGTGTGTCTGTCTGTGCACCATCCAAGTAACTTGTTCCTGCCCTTGCAGGTGGCACTGCTGCGAGCACACGCAGGCGAACATCTGTTACTGGGAGTTGCCAAGAGGTCCATGGTGTTCAAGGATGTCTTGCTGCTAGGTAAAGAGTGCACTTCTGCTCCCTGCTGCTCTGCTTCTGCTAAGCTTCCTAGCCGGGATAAAGGAGAGTGTGGTTCAGTGTTTGCAGGCATCCTTTTTGCAGGGTGGTAGCTTGAGGCTAGCACAACCTTTGGGTGCAGCCAGGCCTGACACACATTCACATCTGCGCCATGACATGCTGCTGTGGCAAAAAGGCAGTTGACAATAAACATCCCCATCGCCCCCTCAGATCAGCATAAGCAGGCTGTGGTGTGATTGAGGAAGAAGATCTTGCTCCTCAATCAGCTTCTCCTTGCTTGAGTGACTCCTGAGTAAGGAGAGGCTGCTCTGGCAGCAAAGATCAGCATTTCTGGTGGGCCATGCTAGGGAAAGGGCTGAAGCAGGAACTTCTTAAGGCTTCCATCCCAAAATTATCTCAACATTAGTTACCTGGGCTTTGAATTCCTTGCCACCCTTCTGATGTCTTGGGCAATGACGAGGTGATGGTCTCTGTGCTACTTGTCCAAAGGAAACGACCACATCATTCCACGGAACTGCCCCGAACTGGTGGAGGTCAGCCGCGTGGCCATCCGCATCCTGGACGAGCTGGTCCTCCCCTTCCAGGAGCTGCAGATAGATGATAACGAATATGCCTGCTTGAAAGCCATCATCTTCTTTGACCCAGGTATGCTCTGGCTTGCAGCAGGCAAGGGTCATCATCAAAGGGAACTAGTCGGTGTTATGCCAACTAATACTAGTTGTGAGCTGTGGAAGTGCTGCCTGGTGTCCCCTTGGGGCCAAACTGTTCCTGGAGGGAGGGGTGAAGTCAGCCTAAGAAGAAAAAAAATGTCCACTTTCACAGACAGTAGAGAATCAGAGACAGCTCACCTCAGCCTGTGCCCAGAATTCATGTTATTACTGAAGGACAGTTCCTAGGGAAGCAGCCTGTAGTTTGCTCTGTGGGTTGTTTCAGATGCCAAAGGACTGAGTGACCCCTCCAAGATCAAGCGGATGCGGTACCAGGTGCAGGTCAGCCTGGAGGACTACATCAATGACAGGCAGTACGACTCACGGGGCCGCTTCGGGGAGCTGCTGCTGCTGCTGCCCGTGCTGCAGAGCATCACCTGGCAGATGATAGAGCAGATACAATTTGTCAAGCTCTTCGGCATGGCTAAGATCGACAACTTGCTGCAGGAGATGCTGCTGGGAGGTGAGCATTTGAGGGTCCTGCAAGAGGCCTTCCAGTGCTCTCTGATCACCATTCCCTCGGGAATCCCCATAGCCATCACTCCCCATCTGAAAAAGGTGGAGATCCAGCCCATCTGCAGGTCAGCCCTTGACTCACATGAAATCATCTCCTCCTGTCATTTGCAGTTACTCCTTTTCTATTCACCTGAAGAGATGCTTTTCCTGTGCAACTACTTACAGAGAGCAATCCCCGGCCCTCTGCACGTAGACAAGTGTCACAGTGCGACCCCCAGACTCCTACTAGCCAGCCATTTCACTAATCCTCCTCTGTCAGAAGGGAGTCATCAAAACAAAAGGGTCTGAAAGACCAGCTTGAAAGTGCATCCCATATTTTCTACTGGAAGTATCCAATGGGAAAAAAAAAATTAAAAAGAGAGAGAGAGAGAAGTTGTCACTGTGCTATTTTTTACCACAGAAATGTGTCTCAAGAGGAGAGGAATGTAACCCTATATAAAAGTAAATGCAGGCAGCAGGCAGGGTTACTGAGCCCAAGCCACCCACAGAAAAAGACGGGAAGGGTGTGCTCTGATCACACATGTACAAGCTGATTGTGCACAACTGCTGGGGAGGCCTGGGCATTTTGGTGCAGTGGGTTTCCACCCATCTGAGATGTCTCTGCTGTAGTGGCAACTAATGCGATACGCATGTTTGCAGGTTCATCAAGTGAAACACCGCATGCTCATCACCCCCTGCACCCTCATCTGATCCAGGAGAACCTGGGAACAAACGTCATTGTGGCCAACACAATGCCTCCTCAGATGCACAATGGGCAGATGTGTGAGTATTGCCAGAGGGAGGGGAGACCCCGGGAAATTCTGAGAGCTTTCCACTGTGTGGAGGTAGTTTCTACCTTGCAAGGACATTTCAATGCAAGACAGTCTCTGATAAAAGTCTGCGAGAGAATGCAGAAAGGAGGGAAAGACAAACAGAGAAGTGGATTAGATCAGAGCAGGATAGACTGATTCAACAAGATGTTCCCTGGCAGACTGTAATTTTTACATAGCCCTTAAATTTAGAGATGAATGATCCCACCCAGGGCTGCTGAGATCAGCGGAAAGGCTCCCCTTGCCTTGACTGGTTCAAACACACCTCACTTCGCCCTCTGCAAAAACACAGGAGAATCTGATCCAACACAAAACGTTACCACATGGGAATTTGGGCTAAAATGACCTCAGCTGACCAAAAATTGTGGCCACCACAGTCCAGTAGCTCCCCTCATCCAGGATTCATTACTGTGGCTCTCCCAGGGCATCTAACCAGGCCTGTATGTCAGGGCTGCCCTGCAGCCAACACACCAGCCGTTAGGAGCTATCATTTTGCTACGGAGCCTTTGTCTGGCTTACACCTGAACCTAACACGGATAGGGGATAGATCCCATTGCCATCAAGTCCATGTGGCCCTCTTCTAATTTTGTGTCTCTCTCTGTAGCAACTCCAGAAACTCCCCAGCCGTCTCCACCCGCGGGCTCAGGGCCAGAGCAGTACAAGCTGCTGCCCGGAGCCATTGCAACTGTGGCGAAACAGCCCAGCTCCATCCCACAGCCTGCCATCACAAAACAGGAGGTCATCTAGCAAGCTGCAGATCGGCTGGCCTCGCTGAGAAGACCGTGTGGGAGTAAAGCCCGAGCTGACTCTGTCACTGTGAAAAGAGAAGCCATCCAGAGGACCTCGGGCACAAACACACGGACTTGCTTATTGGACTAGTCCACCACCACCAAAAGCTGTCTTCCTGCAGCTACGGGCAGAGCGTGCCACGGAGAGCCTCGAGTCACAGAACTAAGGTTGAAGCCTTACTGAAACCCTCAATCCTCATAAGAAGGGCCAGATTTCTGCCTCCCTCCATCAGGAGGTTTGCAGGGACTGGCTGGGCACCGTGCAGCTGGCTGTTCCCCCATTGCTGCCTCTCTGCGTCAGTTCAGCATACACCAGATCCTGCGAACAAGCGATTCTCCAAACCAAGACACTATGCTGTGCAAAAGGAGGGCTTCCACCCGCAGCCATGCCAGCTCCCCAGACAGCCCCATCCTGCCAGACTTCTTCTCAAAGGTGGAAGCTCCCCCAGGAGCATTGCTGCAGGTGAAGCACACTGGGGTTTGCCCAGGCAGCACCGAGAGAATGGCCCCTCAGCCTCAGCTCGCCCCACATCTTTCCATGGTCACCCTCCAGCAAACTAAGCCCCCAGCCAGGTCTACCAAACCTTTTCAGCTGATACAGGCACAAAGCCTGGCCCACCGGGATTTTCCACTATTTGTATCCTGCTGCCTTTTGAGGGGTTTTGCTATTCCCATGCCATGGCTGCTGTCCCACAGGGCTCAGCGAGGCAGCCAGATCGTTCCTTTACACCGCTGCCTCCCTGCCACCCAGCCTGGGTAGTTAGGGGAATGTGGGGGTTCAGGGAATTCATGGGATGGCGCCACCCCAGCACAGGCTGTGAGGGTAAGAAGAGCCTGGGCCTCACAGATAGGACCAAGATCTTGGGCTGCTGAAATGCCAGGAGTGTTGTAACCCCGGAGTTCAGCTCAGACCCTAAGACATGCCATATGATCTACGTGTCCAGTTCAGTGACACTCCCTCCACTTAGAGTGAGTGGCTGATAACAGATTTATAGGGCTTCACAACACGATAAGAACTCATTATGGCTCCTCCAGACCTCAGCGGTTTTGAGAGCAGAGCCTCAAAACATAGCGCTTCGAGTCCCGCAGCGAAGACCGACAGAGGCCGGGGAAAGGCCCTGTCTCACCAGAGCCCCTCGGTCTGCCCCAGCCTGCACTGCTCCTCCCCTAGCCCCCGTTTTCCTGTGCCTGCCTATTTCTTTTACTCTCTGAGGCCTGCCAGGGCCGAAACCATGCAGTTTTGACCTTTGGTTTACAGCTGAAATCAGGCAAGGAGCCCTCCCGTTGCTTCTGCGGGCACGGCCCCTGGCCTCTCCTCAGGTTCAGTTTTGGCAGCACCACAGTGGAGGTGCCGAGAAAACCCAGAACGAATGTTTTTTAGGAGAGAAGGCTGACAGTAGATGCACAGCATCTGTGCCCTGGAAAATCCAGCAGGAAGGAGAATGATCCTGGTTTAGGGGCAACAGCAGCTCTAACTAATCACAGACTGCGTTCCTGTGGGTCCTGGCCCTGTGGGGTGATGTGGGCCCTGCATGGACACGAAGCTGGTGGAATCACAGCAAAAATAGGGCCTGGGAGAGGTCCCCAGCAGGGACGAATCTGAGTTGGCCAAACCAGAGGAACTGCAGATCTGTGCTGTGATCGCCAAGGCAAACATGAAACACCTCGCCTTGCGCTGATGGCGTCAGAAGCGTCGTATCGTCTCTGAGAGCTGGTGGCATTATACCGAGTAATTTATTGCAATGATGTATCCAATCATTTTCTGTAAATTATTTTGTAAATCACATTGATTATTTATAATTGGGAGATTAAATGCAAAAAAAAAAAAAAAAAAAAAAAAAAAAACGTAATAACCAGGCTGTCTTTTCCAACTGCAGCAACCTTTCTTCCCGTATGTAGAGATACTCTGTGGGGAATCATCGTGGTCCATTTGCACCGAGCATTCCTCGATACTGTACATTAATTTTTGCTGGTTACTGCCTTCCAATGGAAACAGAGGAATATTTCTTCACTAGAGTTTGTATTCATAAAAAAAAAAAAAAAAGAAATAAATGCCAAAATATTTTCTAACTTCTCCCAGACAGATGGATTTCTTTCTTCTGGGAAGATTTATTCTAAATTCGGGAGCTCACCTCCCTGTTGGTCTGAGAACAAAGTATATGTGTATTGAGGAAAAAACTAAAAAACAAGTGTTTGATGCCACTGCCAGCTGTCACTATTTCATGGGGAGCCTAATGTTAGCTGGTGTCTGTCCTGAAGCTATGTATGCTGGAATCATAAGGTTGAATGACAACCCCATTTTTCATTTAAAAAAAAAATACACAAAGAATAAATATTTACTTCCATGATTCCAGAGAGCTTAAAAACTTCAATTAACCACAGTCTGAGTGCCAAGTGATAGAAGCTAAAATATGTTATTAGCATTTTGAACCCATTCATTTCTAAGTCCCTCTTGTATTTTAAGGGTCATTTTTGAGCACTTTGGGGCGATAATTCTGCTTTGGTTCACACACAGACAACCTACAGCTGACAGCAGGTGCAGTCAAAGGCAGAGTGAGCCTATGGGGCACAATAAGACAATAAAGTGAAAGTCAGCTTGTCACCGGTTGTAAAGGTGAAGAAATGCACTGACAATTAGAGAAGACTCTTAATGACCTGCTCTGATCACGGGAGCCTGCTCTCAGCTGCAGCATTCCTGGCAAGATAACAGGAAGAGAGGAGAGAGGTCTAGATTGCTATAAAGATTCGGTATCTGGGGAGGAGCAACATCTAGCAATTTCAGCGCTGATCCATGGGAGATGCCGTTCATGTCCCCCCATCTCCTGCCCCTAATGTGAAGTGAGGAGGACAGTCCCACCCCAGGCAGGGCTTGAGAGGCAGCCTGGTTTTTCAGCCTGCTATTTACATCACGAGCCTCCCTGCACATCCAATGACCTTCCAGTGACAGTCATGTTGGTGAAAACTGTCAGCAGGTATGAGATGCAGCTATGTCTGAGACAGAGCTTGCCTTCACTCAGACACCAAGGGCCCAGAATAGGGCAGGTCTTGAACAACACACCCCAGCACCTGCACACCCTTCCCTAGCTGATAATCCAGAACCCCAATGCCATTGCTAGACACATTATATCAGCCCAAACACAGTGGCTGAGTGATTAGTCAAGAAAAGTAAAAGGAGTTAGTTCCTTGCCTTTAATGTGGAATAAAAACCAGGACTGCTCTGTCTGCCACAGGAACCCCGTGACCCACAGTTGGTTTCACCTGGGTATACACCCTAATAGCTCTGCATATGCAATATCAAATCTTTGAAGCAATAAATTCTCCTGGATTCCTTCCTGTGAACTGTTCTATCAAGATTGCCCTTTACCTGGTTAATCTTAAATCAGTGCAGTCCCTACAAGAGTTTTCTCATTGCTGGATTCATCTCACTTGGAAAAAAACCCAAAACCAGCCCCAGAGACAACCTTGTCCTTAAGTGGCATCCTCAATCACAGCTCTCACCTCTTCTGTCATTCCAGCCTGGAATCACACTGGTCATGTCATGCATGGGCTGCATTTTATCCTTCTGGGCTCCCTGGAGCCTGCAGGCAATGTCCCATGACACAGGGGATGGCTGCTGTAAGGACAACTAGTATTGACTTTTGAGACAACTTCCTTACATTGTTTTTGGACAAGAGAGCCTTTTACTGTTCTCTTCTGTGCTTGCTACTAAACTGAGGACATTATCCTAGAGATTAGTATCTCCAGCTGCAAGATATTTTCATGATGTTCAAGCAAAGATCTGCAAAAGCTGTATTTTTAGGTACTCTGGACACTAAGAAATGCATTCTTTCCATATTCCTTATATAACCCTCATCTGAAATCGCCAACAGGCTTTGGAGCCTTTTCCACAGCTTTCATATCTCAATGGAAAGAAACAAACAAACAAAAAAAAAATGGCAAATGAGCTTTATGGCCTGCATATCATCTCTGACAAAAGCAACTATTGCTGCTATTAAACTTGCAAGTGCACACACAGGCACAGATAGTCATGAAAAACAAGAGGCAGCTGGGACAGCTCAGCAACGTGGCACTGCTGAGCCAGGCAATTCTGAGTACCAGGCTGTCCGGTTCCTTCAAGGCTGAGTGCAAAAAACACCAACCAGTTTGGGAATTCAGGCCATGCACTGCACAATCCCCTTCCACTCTGAAAGACTGGAGAGGGAAGGGTAAGGTGTGGGTACATTTAAAATCCCTCTCCCCATTCCAAATCCAGGTGTGACCCTGACAGTCATAAACACACCTAGCACCTGAAAAATTGCCAGCTGGGCCAATAAAGATGGCAATATACTGTCAGCTTCGTTACGTGCAGAGTGAGCAGGGGAGCTCGACACAAACACGACGGCAGTCACTTCCTGCAGTTCGGGGTCCTGTGTAGGAAAAAAGAGGCTGCTGTGGTCAACAGCGTGCTCCCCACTAAGGCCCTGGAGGTGGAGAGCTCTTGGTATAACCTGTGTCTTGGGAAGGAAAGTGGTTTGGGAACTGTATTTCAAAGGCTTACTCGGGTTTGGGGCCTGGAGTGATGCCAGGTTCACTGCTTCATCAGCTTTCAGAGGCCTGGGGCCACCCCTGCTACTTGCAGAAGACATGGGCTACACAAACTGCTTCGCTTTCCCACTGAAATAAGGGTTATGACGGGTACTAGGTTGAAAATCCCAAGAGCAAAGCACCCAGTCCAACCCAGGGAGCAGCAGCGCTTCCTTCATCCTGCCCCCACCAATTACAGATTGGATTTTGGAGGAGCAAAACTGAGTGCTTATGCTGCCCTAACATACCCGGCAGCGCTGCGTCATCGCCATGAAGGTGCTGGCAGGATGCACATGTCCCCGAGCAGCACATCCACAGCACCCAGCCAGGGTTGATCCTGCCAGGGACCCATCCCACCTCGGAGCCAGCTGCTTTCCTTCCACTATGCAAAGACACTGGGAAGCGTGATGGAAGGCTGAGAAAACACAGTCTGTTCAGAATAAATTAAACTACCGAAATCCCGTAATATTTAAAACATTCGGAGGCCCTGCCAAGCACATTCCTCACTGAGCTTTTGCAAAAACATGGTTAGTCTTGAAGCTAGTTAAGCCAAGGAGGAAAGTCGTCTTTTCTCAAGCCCTGGGATGGGTACTGCTGTGTCTGTAACACGGTGACCCGGCTGCAAGGCTGACTGCATGTTAGCATGACTTTACGTGGCTGGGAGGGGGTCCCTGCCTGCATACAGCTGCTTCCATGGCAGATGTGACAAATTTGAATGTGTTTGCATATTACTGACTGTTTCCATAGCTTTGCATGTGGCTCTGGCCCACCACACATGCAGAGCAGGGGCAGAGCTCTGCAGAGGGATGCTTACTTCCCAGAACCAAAGCTGAGATCCCCTTCTCACACCTAGACACACAGGGCAAGAGCAGGCATGGAATACGGGCTTGGAGGAGTCTTCCAGGCTTTGAGATTGTGAATGTTTATGGTAATTTAGGGCATATTTTCATTTCACCCTCTGTGGGCCTGTAAGCATGGGGGAGTAGCTGTTGGACTGTATCACAGCCGAGCACCCCGCAGGCCAACCACTATGTCCAGAGCAGGCTTGCACCAGGCTGGCACAGCCCAGCCCGGTGTATAAATAGCAGCTGCCATTCCCCGATGCTCCTTTTCACCCTCCTGCACTGCTGCAGTAGCAGAAACTCAGGCCTGGGATACAACACGGCCCCACACGTGGGCAGGCCTCACCCAGCGTCACAGACTGCTGGCTCTCTCTCATGGTGCTGAGCTGCCCAAAAGGTTTGAGTAATTCACAGGGTGCCGAGGTCCCACCTGCACCCCGAGGGCCAGAGCCCCTCTTGGCCTGAACTGTACAGAGATTATCTTTATTACAGGACTGTTATGTTTGCACAGTTTAGTGACTTAATATCAGTTTAAAGCCTTCTCTGCTAGCAGCGCTGTTTGAAGTCATGCTCTCTTCTCAGCCTCAGCTTGCCAAGACTGTAAAACGTTTATTACTAATGGTGGAAAAGCTTGAAGAAGCCAAGATAACTTTCCCAGGCTTGGTATTAAGACTGTTTGGATAAGTAAATGAGTGCAGAGTATTACATGGGCTTCATTAAATATCAACCAACACCAACAGCCATACATTTATAACACAACGGCAGGGTGCGGGAGCACCCAGGAGCAGCAGAGCTGAGAAAGGTATGAACCACAAATGATAGGAGAGAGGAACACAAGAAAGGCTGGATTCCCCATGGGGTCCAGGTGTGGCTCCAAGGTCAGGCAACACAACTCCTGACTGAAACTCATGCAAAATATGGTAGATTTGGGGCTGATGAAGTAGTAGAGCAAGTAGAGTTCATCCCCTCTCAGCTGGGGAGGTTTGCACGCATGTGATGCGGTATGTCCTCCTCCTTCCTGCAGCCACAGGTAAGGCAAAACTCTCCGACTAGTGGAGGACTATCGGTGTTTGTTTCTTTTTTTTTTTTTTTTTTTGGCTTTACTTCCTTATAGGCATGTTTTGCCTTTACTGGTTTCTAGTCACAGGATGCCACACCACTTAGAGTAAATTACAGAAACTCTTGCTGCTGTTTCTATGATTTCACATGCCAGCACCTTAACAGTCCCCTGTAACTTGGCTCAGAGCTTGAAACCTTCACTTTGATTCACTACCACCCTCAAGTTCAACGTTCTCCGCATAAGAAAAAACAGAGCCAGACAGTTACTTCATTTGAGGACCACCCCCAAATTATGTTTCATTTATAGTTCTTCTTCACTACACAGCATTCTCCTTTATTAGCCTAAAGCTCCTGCTCTTATTTTAGTATCCTTTAGCAGCTCCAATCATCCCTGCTTAGTGCCACCACCCTGTTGCAGCAGCTGTGAACAGTTAGGTCTGGTACTGTCTCCCTGCTAAACCATCCCCACTGGCACAAATTCCAACCAAATTCTGCACCCTGTAGCACAAATTCCTGATCACAAGTCCAGCATTTCCTACCTCTTCGCTGTTCTTAAGCCTTTTCTCAGATCAGCTTTACCTCCTGCTAATTTCAGCAATTAGCTGGGATCAAATGCATCTGGGAGCCTCCTTCAGCTGTGATGCCACAGGCCTGCCTCCCAAACATGCTCCTTCTCCCTTCTTCTGAAGGGATTTTACCTGCTCAGAGACAGCTCCCTCCAAAATGCAGCTGTCAGTTCAGGCTCTCACCTGTGCCCGGGGCATCCACGTCCTGACTGGCTGCTTTTCTCCCTGTGCTTCAGGGCTCTGTACCCAGGAGCTGTAAGAATGTAAAAGGGGACAACGTAAGGCCTCTTATTCTCCCGAAGTCCCTTCACAACCTTGTTTATCCCCTGATCTACTGAAAAGGGCACAAAATAACATCACAAGCAGGCTTAACTCACAGAGAGCATCCCCACATAGGGCACCAGCTTGCCCGGCTGGGCCCAGCTCTGAGCTGGCTGGACCCAAAGTAGTGCTGGACTGGAACACTGGCACTGGGTCAAATCCTGTATTCCTTCTCTTGAAATGTCTCTGCAGGTAAACACCTGCAGCATATTAGATTTGCTGCCATGTTGGTGTGTCTCCTGCCTGGCATGGTGTCATTGCAATCTTTTCAATTTTGGAAGGATGAAGCCTCGAAGAGGAGTAAATCAGGGCTGAATCTCAGACGCTACGGAAAGGCCTGGCTTCCCACTGAGGGCTCCTGGGGTTCCCAGTCTGTCCAACTATCCTCGACTCCCTCTCCTGGCTGCAAGCACAGGCTGCAACCCAAGCCAGGAGCAGCACCCACGGCCCCCCAGGGACCCTCCAGGTGGGACACGGAGCCCAGAGGGCGTTGAGACCCTTCTGCCTTCTCGCTCTGTCCATGAATCAGTGGGGTTAAACGTGAGCCCTTCTTTCCCTCCACCCTCACTAGTCCTCCCTGCTGGACCCTTTTTAACGCAGCAAGCCTGGGGTGGGGCCATTAGTAGTAGTAGTAGTAATAGTAGTAACTAGTAGTTACTAAAATTAGTGGTAGTAGTAATAATAATAAATACTACAAGTAGTAGTATTGTTATTATTGGTACTACTACTACTATTAGTACACCACATTTCATGCCCCATAGTCTGTACTTCTGGGGTTTCTGCCCTCTCAAAACACAAAGCCAGCTCTCCATTAGCACCATCCCCCTCCATCCACACTAAAATCCCCGTTTTGGCCCTGTTCCCCATCCTGGGAGCTGGTTCCACTTGCCTAGATGCCGCTGTGGGACACCCTGAGCTGTTCACAGGGGGTGGCTGCTGCTGAGGGGACCAGACAGCAGCATGAGAAGCGATCTTCCCCTCTACACAGCTCCGGTGGGGCCATACCTGGCATATGGTGTGCGGTTCCAGGCTCCACAGTATAGAAGGGACAGAGAGCTTCTAGAGAGGGTCCAGCATATAGTGACAAAGATGATTAAGGGATTGGAGCATCTGTCCTATGAGGAAAGACTAAGTGAGCTGGGCCTGTTTAGCCTAGAGAAGGGGAGAGTGAGAGGGGATCTCACCAACCTCTGTAAATACCTGAGGGAACCATGTAACGAGGAGGGGGGCAAACTCTTCTTTGTGATAGGACAAGGGGTAATGGGTATAAAGTGAACCACAGGAGGTTTCATCACCATGTGAGGAAGAACTTTCTGGTGAGGGTGATAGAGCATGGGAACAGGCTGCCCAGAGGGGTTGTGGAGCCTCCTCCTCTGGAGATGCTCAAACCCTGACAGGATGCGAGCCTGTGCGACATGCTCCGGGTGCCCCTGTTCATGTGTGACATGCTCTGGGTGACCCTGCTGGGGCAGGGGCCGGACCAGATGATCCCCGGAGGCCTCTTCCCACCTCAGCCCTCCTGCGCCTCCCTGACGCCACCCAGGAGCCCGCCCGGCCCCGCTCCCATCCCCGCGGCCACACGGGGGGGCCCGCTCCCGGCTCTCCGGGCTCCGCGCGGGGCCGGGCCGGGCACGGCGCTTCCTGGCGGCCGCTTTGGTTCCGGGGCGCCGCTGCCTGGAGACGGCGCTGCCGAGCGGGGCCGCTCCGGTACGGCCGGGCCGGTGGGTTTGGGGCCGAGAGGGATGGAGGGATGGAGGGAGGGGCCGCAGGAGCAGCCAGCACGGGCAGCGGAGGCTCGGTGCTCCCCGGGGAGGCTGGAGGCTGGCAGCCCCTCGGCCGGTCCCCGTGTCGCAGTGCTGTGAGCAGGAGCAGCTCGGGGGTGGGAGGAACACGGCTTGTTGTCCCCTTCCGGGCCCAGGTGAGGCTGCGGGAGGCCGGCCGGGCTCCTGGCCTTGCTGTTTGGCACGCAGCGCGCTGCTGGGTTTGGAAACCGAAGTGAGGATGAGCAGCGGCCTGCCTCGGTGTCCCCGCAGCGGTGACACCCACGAGAGGTTATGTTGCCCACCCGTCTGCTGCAGGCCGAGCCCGTGCCCCGAACTGTGTGATTTTGGGGTGCTGCTACCACTGCGCTGCTCGGTCGTGTGGGTGGATGCCCGACCGATGTGGGGTTTTGCCAGACAAGCTCCTACAAAGTCCTGGCTGGGTCTGCCTGGGAGAGCTTCTCAGAAGAGAGTGTAATTTGACAGGTTTTTCGTACAGAACCCAGCAATCCTGCCTAACCAGGACGTGTTCGCTTCGCTTTAGTTTCCAGTTGGATGTAGGAAATACACTTTAAGGCAAATTAAATTCTGTGTTTTGCAATGGAGCTGTGTAGCTCTTGTATTTATTCTTTTTGGATTTGGCTAGGTTGTTTTATACCTGCTATGCAGGATAAAGAGATTAGAGAACCTGCACTTTCTAATCCCAGGAAGAGAATTAGAATGCCTGGGCTGTTCTGGCGGTAGTGCTAGTTCTTGCAAGGATAGTCTCTTTGGCAGGGAAATGGATGGATGCAGGACATAATAAGTATGTAAATATTGAATACTAGTCCATGGGACTGTTTGTCACTTGTAAGCTTGTTTTCTGACAGATTCCTGCTACATCATGTCAGGAGACAGCGATTGCACAAGGACAAGTCCATCAGCAGGGTCTCCGTCCGACAATGAATTCTTGCCAGATCGGCCTAAGTATGTTTGCTCGCTGTCTCCTGAGCTCATTACCAAAGCCCGCGAAGAGCTCCAAGAGAAACCTGAATGGAGGCTCCGTGACGTGCAGGCACTCCGAGATATGGTGTGCAAAGACTATCCCACCCTGGGGACGTGCCTGGACGATGCTTTTTTGCTAAGATTCCTCAGAGCCAGGAAATTTGATTACGATCGAGCGCTTCAGCTTCTGGTGAACTACCACACCTGCCGGAGGAGCTGGCCCGAGGTCTTCAACAATTTGAAGCCATCTGCAATAAAGCCTGTCCTAGAGTCTGGTTTTGTCACTGTGCTGCCTCGTCTGGACCCAGAGGGACGCCACATCGTCTGCATCCGTCCAGGTACTGAAATGCATGAATATCTCCGTTCTCCATCTTCAAGGTGTTTCTTGGGCCAAAAATCTGTTTCCTGCTCTTCTGTGAACACTGGTTACTTACACAGAGTACGTGGGTTCTCTTTGAAACTTGAACAGCTAACTTGCGAAGGGACACCTCTGTCATTAGCCAATGTTGTACCAGTTCCTTTTCCTGTTTCAGCAATAACTGCAGTTGAGTAAAAAACCAAATGCAGTGAGGTGGGCTGATGAAACATTAGGCGATTCAAGAAAAAAATGTGTAGTAACTCAAATTGAAGCAGGGCTGCTGGCTTATTATTTGCTTTTACAATGAGAGGAGAGAGGAGCCTGTGGCTTTGACTCCAGTACAAATAATCAGAGGCTTCAACGTGCTTTTGGTGCTGCCAGGCTTGCTGTAAATTTGTCTTCATTCATCCTCCTCTTTTCCATTTACCTGCTTTCTTTCTGAGCTGAAGCTGCTTCTAATAAGCTGTGCTGGGTGGAGAATGGGGTTCTTAAAACCATTGCCTTTGCTCCTTGAAGTAAACATGAGTTGCCATTTATCTCTTGCTTAAGAAAGGCTGCTCTGAACTAGGACTGTGGCTATTAAAAACTAACTTTTAAGAGTCCAGTAACAGAAAATCAGTTTTTGGAATGTGTATTGTTAGCTTATCTTTACTTTCCGACTTACCATCCATGTCTTGTAACCTCAGACAGATGGACACCCAGTAACTATCCGATTACTGAGAACATTCGTGCCATATACTTAACGTTAGAAAAACTCATTCAGTCCGAAGAGACCCAGGTGAATGGAATTGTAATCCTGGCAGACTACAAAGGAGTCAGCTTATCTAAGGCGTCTCATTTTGGTCCTTTTGTAGCCAAAAAAGTGATTGGAATTCTTCAGGTAAGACCTGAACGGGTGGGAAAATAAGCTTGTGCATTGTAAATGACTGCTTCTGTGTCTAGAGTTCTTGACTACGTCACCAGAAACTTAAGCAACTTGGCTTTTACTAGAAGAGTTAGAACATGTCCCTGTCCAACCAATTCCTCAGATCCTTCCAACTTAACTTGCTTGTCCTGTTTTGACTTGTGCTTCCCTAAAATTAAATTTGCATTAGAAATGCAAACTTTGATTTGGAACAGAAAAGGCCAGTTCTGCTAGTTAGTGATGAGGAACAGAGCAATGAATTACAGTTAGGCAGAGGACTTCACTTTGCCTGAATGCTAAGGAATGTCTCTTGTTATTTAAATGGTCCCTACCTAAACATGTTTCTGTCAGCCATCTAGGATGGCACATGTCACTCACCGACTGCTGGGCAAGTGCAAGTTTAAATCCTGCTGCAGAAATTTTGCAGAGAGGATTTTTGAATGAGTGTGATTTGAGGAGGATTTCCATCCAGTTCCTGAAAGAAGAAAGGAAGCACAGGGGGCAGCAAGAGACAGCAATAAAAAGGATCTCAAACTACACATTTGGAAGGAAGATGATGATAAGCAAGTTAGAGCAAAGGTATAAGCACAGGTGGAGTTGTACAACATACGAAGGTGAAGGCATAACCTGCTCAAAGTGGCAGGAAGTTCTCATGAGTTTAGCTGATGTTCTACCCTGCTATATGAAGGAGTAAGATGAAAATTTCTCTGAATGGATTTGTTTCCTTGTTACTTTCTGGTCTGAGCTGGTGCTGTGTCTGTGGAGGGATAAGGAAGGATAAGGGCAATCAGGAGAGTTTGTGGAGACGAGACTAGTGAGTTTATGAATGTCTGTGTAAGAAGTCACATAATCCTCCAAATTATGATCTAAATACGTCATTAAACTGTCTGAGCCCATATGTAATTTGCACAAATACAGCAATGGGTGTCTGCTACTGTCAGTGGAAGCTATTAACAGAACAAAGAAGGTAAAGGACATAAGGTACGCGTAACATATAAACATGTTGCATCAACCTTGCTGAACTGCATCTCCTGAAGGAGGAGCCAATTCTCTGACCTTCATAAGGAGAAAAATACTCCCCCAGTGCATATATCTGCTTTTCAGCCAAAAGATGGACTGCTTTCTTTGTATGGGTAGAGCTGGTCATAAGGGAAAGAAACTTCTCTGAGGCACATGAGACCCTAACGGCCGATTATGAGCTTTTGGCTTGGAGAGCTTTATGGAAATTAATTCCTCAGTACACATCTCGTAGCTAACTGCTTTAGACTGTGGGCTGTACAGGAGGCACTGTGTGCTCTGTGCTGGCAGCAGATCTGGTTGTCAGCCCTGCCTGACTGCATGGAAGGAAGAAGCTGTAGTTGCAGAGCCTGTTTCTATTTTGCAGTGACAGAACAGTTGAAATGGCAGAAAAACAGTGCTATCAGATCTCCTCCTCGTATAAAAGCACATTTTAGATGTGCTTGGTACCCAGATGTCATAGCTGAACACACAGAAGCAACCTGTGCTGGGCTCCCAGTATGGTACACTTGCTCCTCAGAAGCTAGGAACATAGGGTCACAGAACAGTTTGGGTTGGAAGGGACCTTAAAGACCACCTCATTCCAACCCCCTGCCATGGGCAGGGACACCTCCCACTAGACCAGGTTGCCCAAAGCCCCGTGCAGCCTGGCCTTAAACACTTCCAGGGATGGGGTACCCACAGCCTGTGCCAGTGCACATAGCAAATCACTTTGTAACTCTGCATCCTCATCAGGGTTGGGAATACCCAAAGGATAGTGCCTGTGACTAAGCACAGTCACTGGTTCCTCACTCAGCATCTTTCTTCAGGGAGACAAACAACATAAGAAAGGAAGACTTACTGGCAGCAGTGTTTCCCAATGTTTCGTCTCTCGCCTTTATTTCTATGCCCACAGCCCTCGTACTGCTCCCCGTTAGAAGGTGCATTTCTGTTACCTTATCGGCTTATGTTGGTATCTCAGATGAAGTTTGGGAGCCAGTGGGTTGTGCTGGCGGTCAGTCTTGGGAGATTTTAATAAGAGGAAAACGGGTGACGTTTTTAAACTGCATTATAAAAATCTTCTTTACCCTTCAGGATGGATTTCCCATTCGAATAAAAGCTGTTAACATAATAAATGAACCTCGTATATTCAAAGGCATTTTTGCAATCATCAAGCCTTTTCTGAAGGAAAAGATAGCAAACCGGGTAAGGATCTGTATCATTTTAACATTAATGCTGGTGTTTTTAAGTTCCTTGCTTATATCTGTTTAAAAATCTCACAGCTAGAAAAATCTTGGTGCCACTTACCTGATCTAACTGGTCCTTTCTGCTTTAATCTTTAAAAAAAATCCTGTTAGGAAAATTCTAACAGAAGCTTTGAGGAGTTTAAATACTGGCATAACATTAGTATGGATATTTAATGCATATGCTATATAATCATGACATTGATTCCACCCCTGGGGTTGGGCTGTCTTGGCAAGTAACACCGTGTGCTTATAAGGTGGTATCACAGGAAATAGCGCTGTCCTTTCCTTGTTTTTTCTTGACTGTAGGACTGGATATAGTTGCAAAGAGTGATGCCCTTTTCCACAAGGATAAGTACTTAAAAGTGCCACGAATGGGCTCGGGGATAAGCTGAATCTAGAATTTCTGCAGACTAGCAAATCTCAAGTCTTTCTTGCTGGGATTTAAGCTGCTCTAGACTTGGCTCATCTGAAGACTTCTCATTAGCGCATCCGACAGTGCCTGCCCTATGTTGTATGCTGGCACTTAGACGTAATGGCATCAGTTCCGAAATTTGCTCTTTAATTCAAAATAACCTCTTTAGCTGACTAGTAGTATGCTGCACTGTTTGATACACACCATTAAAGCTATTTTTGTCTTTCCTCTCTAGTTTTTTCTTCATGGCTGTGATCTGAATTCCCTTCATCAAAACATTCCTCCAGTGATCCTGCCTGAAGAATACGGTGGTACTTCAGGGAAGCTGGATATATCAGCATGGAATGAGCTGCTGCTGGCCTCTGAAGAGGATTTTCTGCATGATTTCTCACAGCTGGTACTCCCATGTGACAGCTCTCCCCAAGACATGCTAGTGAGTGGGGATGCTGATGAAAAACAATGCGATGAGTCTCTGCGAGGCATGAAACCTCAGCTCTACTACTGTTATTAACAAATCAGTGAAGGGAACCTTTCCAGCAGTTAAGACCTCTTCTGTTCTGATAGGTGATGTTGTGAACTCTGCCTTACTCCTAAACCTGCAGTTTAGGAACAGACTGCTGAGGCACTTTACACTATAGAACCAAAGGAAGCTGAAGAGGGCACAATGGGGGCAGGGCAGAATTCACAGAGGAAAAAGGCAAAGAGCACATAATTGCCAAGTTACACAGAATACCTAAAGTTCGTTAACCTCTGTGGATGATGCAAACTTGCCTGTTGCTTCTTATGATAAAGACAAAAATGCAGGATGGTAAGCTTGATAGTTTCTTCTCCTTCTGCTGATAAAGACAAAAATGCAGGATGGTAAGCTTTATAGTTTCTTCTCCCCACCCACTAAAATTGACAACAACCATATGCTTTGTGACTGTCCATTCCCTTCCCCTTCTAAAAACACCTACTAATCCAAGAAAAACAATTGCTATTTGCTTTTGAACCCTGTGTCAGCAGAGATTGCTTAAAACCGTAAGAGTCTAACTTGGCCTATGCCCTATCTCTTGGTTCAGAGTGTAACTTGGCACTTCTGGAATACCCAAATGAATATTTGGCTCAAATTAACACAAAGGGAGACTTTTTTTTTTAATTAATGAAGACCAGTATGGAAATTCTCTGAAACTTCCTCACAGTAGGAAATTAACTATTGCAACATCAATATCAAGGCTTACTATAAACAGATGCAATCTTCATTTGCAGAGAACAGTCAGTTCCTCAGATCAGGTAATGAGGCTTTTGGGTGGCTACAACTCCAAATACTGAGGTTTGAGACCAAATGAGAAAAGCTGTCACCCACTTTCCCACATGATCAGTTGTTCTTTTCTTCAGCTGATTGCTATGAGGAATTTGGTAAGTAACTCTCATGTAGAATTGTAAGGCAGCTTTGTAGCAGCTGGCATAACATATAGAAGGCAATACTTCGTGTAAGAAAGCAAGGTGCTTCTTTAGCTTGTTACATTGGACAAATTTTGAACTTAGGTCTTTGTGAAACCAAATGCAGACAGACGATTTGAAAGCACATTCTTAAATTTCCTGGTATTGTAGCATTTTGTTTCCTGTGCTTGTCTGCTCTTTTGTGAAGTGTTACAACTTCAGTTTCAGCTTTGTTAATCTCTTTTGTCTTTGTTCTTGTTAGACTTTAATGATCTCTGTAATATTTACCCATAGCTTGTATGCCTGTGCTTAGAGGTCTTTGTCTAGAGACACAGCTAAGAGTCCAGTGTCAAATCAGGGTAAGATATCCTATGTCTAAATAAGCTGTTCCCACTCCAAGTTCAAATGTTTAATGGTCTAGAATTAGAACTGTCGCACACTTTTTGCACATGTTTTTCTGCACTATAATAGGGCAGAGCTGGGAAACCTCACTAGGACCAAGAAAGCACACCCAATTATTTCAAGGTGAAATACTTCACTGCTTGGTGAAAAAGAAATCCCTTCTACCACAAGACTTATCTCCAGAGCACTTTCTCTGGCTGAAATCTTTATTTAGTGCCAAGTGTGATATACGTACCAATTTTGTTTCTGTAAATATAAAAAAAAGTATCTTGAGAATTTCAGACATTCATTTTTTTTCAAAGTGCCAAACTCTGTTTTGAATGTCTTTTTCTCCTCTCAGACCCCCTACAGCATGATTGCGCTGCTAAAAACCTTCTCCATCACCACAGTAATGAATTCCTGACCTGGCAGCAGACCTCATCCTGGAACTAAGGGTGGCAAATGCCAGACCTGCCATCCAAGCATTATAAAAGGAGACTAGGTTTTGAAAAGCGGTAAGCCATGAAGCTTTTTCCTGGGCAGCATTTCAGAATTTCAGTGGGAGGAAGGAACTCATCACTTGACCTGCTTTAGAACAAAGGTGGGAAGAAATGAACTCCCCTCACTTAAAGCATCTGATTTTTTCCTACCTTTGTAAATCAAGACTTACTCTTATTTGACAGTTACTACCTTAAGCAGAGGAAGAAAAATATCATCTGCTATATAAAATAAGGTAAAAGAGTAATGCTAGCCACTTTCTCCTCACTTCTGACCAGAATTGGCTGCATGTTTTGCAGAGATCGAGTTCTTTGTATGACCTAGCAAGACATTAATACACAGTACACGACTTAAAGGTAAGTGGCTACCCAACCTGTTTAACTGCCAGAACATAGAGACTGCTCTGGTGTTTGTATTCTTAGAGTGCCTCTTAATTGTAGCCACAATGTACAATTTAAAAAAAAGTATATTTAAAGGTCTACTATAAGAACAGCTACTTTGATCCACTTATATATAACTACTAGACAGGGAGGATAAATATTCAAAATTGAATTTTAGTATCCCTTAAAAAAAAGTGGTGGTTAACAGAAGGTGGCACTTGAGGAACCTTTAAAGAAACTAAACCCTTTTTCGGGGTCTTAAATTCTCTTGCATGGTAGAGAAAATAGGTCTTACCCTCCCCCTTTCCATTCTGCTTACAATGGAACTAAATCATTTGCTTTATTCTTAAACACAATAGGTAAGGCTACATTATCCAAGCTGAAAATAGCCTGTGATATGCCTCCAGAACTTTATTCTTAAAGCTGGATGCTTGATGTCAGGATACATGAACTAAGTCAGGCTTACCTGTGTCAATTATTTAACTAATATTCCAGATTTGCTCTTCCTTGGCTTTAGAATTTAGAATTCACTAAGTTTGCAACTCTGTCTATAACCCTTTTTAGGTTTGTAGCCAGTGCTTAGCTTGTCTTATAGCAAGAACAGCTCTGTCTCATACATACCTGACAACAGAGCCAAGGAGTGTTCTTTGAGCTTTAGAACTTCCTAGCAAAGAAATAACTTTGGTCCCAGAATTTCTTGTCAGATTAGTAAAATAAACACTTACTTTAAACATATAGTCTCCTTATTTGCAGGTTAAGAGAATAGATACAAAAAGCTGTTTAGCTTGGTGGTTGTGGTTCTTCTCCCCCCTTTCCCACCTCTTCACAGCACTAAAACTGATGTGGTTTTCCTCTGCCCCAATGAAATAACTTTGTTTCCAGAGGTTACATGCCTCTGGAAATCCATCCCTGCCAAATCCAACACATCCTAAGGAAAGGTACTCAAACTGTATGTAGTAGTCATGGCTTTTGGCATTAAGTGGGACAGCAGTTAGCTGCATACTGTACATAAAAATACTTGAATTTATACTCTTGCAAATGGGTGTTACAAACCCTGAGGTATTTTCAGGAAGTGGGTGAAGTAATTTTTTTTTTGTTAAATCATTTTGGCATGAGTTAATCAGTGTTACTCAAACTAATAATTTTGCCTTTTTGTTGTATGTGGGCCTAGAGGTGTTGGGTGGTTAAGTGTACATCTTATTTTGACAAAATTTATTTTTATATTGCATTTTATAAAATGGAGTGGTCAAAATGTGTAATTTTATGATGCATGACTGGGTGATTAAACACATTATTGTAACAGCTGCTAATGTGGTATTTTGCATACATTTGCCTTGTGTCATTTTGGAGTATTTATTGTAAAAGTGAATAGCAACGTATACTTAGTTCCACACTAAACACATGATTGCAGCTAAGTATAATTGCCAAGGAATTACATTAGAAAAGGTTGATTTCTACTGCAGAACTAAATTTTACCTTAACAGTACCCAAGCAATTTCAAGGAATAGGATTTGACATTCAGAAAAAAGTCACATGGAAGATGCGCTTTCAAAATACATCATGACTTACTGTTTGCTGCATGAGAAAACATCCAATCACATCTAAGTGGTGACTGGAGCAGCTAATTAGCATTGTAATCTTTAGATGCAATATTTTGCATTAGAGAATAACTGCCCCAGTCCTCAACACTTCTCAACAGAGCTGGGAAAGTTTCAGTAGCTAGTCCGTTTTATTCAAATGAGTTTACAGTGCAAATGCCTTAGTGCCAATAATAATCATTTCCTGTACACTTTTATAAGCATACTAGACAAGTGAGAATTACTTAGCTCTATTTTCCATCATAACCATGAAGTTGTTTAAGCTAGTCATACACTTACTACTCAATATTTGGCAAACATACTAAGAACGATTATCACAGAAGTTGCCTCTTAGAAAGAGAAAACTTGTTCTTAAAACAAATTAGTTAACAGCTTTTCAACCTCAAAGTTCTGTTGTTTTTGTGAGGAGTAACGTTTTTTTTTTGCCACAAAACAAAGATAAGTATCACAAACTTCTGCTTAAACAAAACCTTTGCAGCAGAATGTAGAAATTAAGCAGTATGGCTTACACTTCCAGGAACTGAAGTGTTAGCATTAGTGCATTATGCTGAACATAACTTGTTCTTTAAAATATATTACTTCATATTTAGCTAAATGTTGTTTCTGTTCAATATTAAGGTTGGGGCTATTGGACAGAACAGATACTTTCTGTGCTTTGACAGCACAGCTGTAGTGAATTTTTAAAATGCAGTAAAAAGAGTTAACCATGAGTTAAGGTTAAGATAGAAAGATAAATGATAATTTTGATCCTGCATCAAGCATTGTGCAATACATAACTGTCCATCCATCTGCATGTTAATATTAACATAAGAAGAGACAGTATTTGCCTTAATAACTAAAGCAATACACAACATTTTGGCTTTAAGCAAAAAATTCCCCACTTTTGTAAGCTCAGACAAGTGCAGGTATTTAACTGAAGTCCCTACTGGTAAGGACGAGAGGAGCCACTAGGGTCCAAAGGTAGAGAAGGAGACACAGCCAGCTGGAGGTTATCTTCACCCATACTGCTGGCCACTTACTTGTCATTGTTTTAAAATCCGCATCAGGGCTGAAAAGCAAAGAAGTCAGTTATTAGATATATAAGACTCCTTCAACCATTAATTACTTGCTACCTCTCAAATCACATCTGAAATTCAGACCATAATTGGGGCACTCCAGTACCAGAGCCCTTGTGGGACCACGGTGAGAAAACTAAAATGAGCAGTTTCCCAGGGCTCCTTAGTGGGCCTGTTCCTCTCAGCTCCCTCTTTTCAAAACAAACCTGCTTGCATACACTGATGTGCTACACCTAAAGAAAATCTCCCAGTGAGCTACGTAATACCAGACTCCTGATAGTTGCCACTGTAAACATATTTGCTAATTTACACAATATTGCAATCCTGGGGAAAGAAAGCTATTATAAGCTGCAGAAGCTAAGGATATGTCCTCCCAGCAGATCTAGGAAAACATCTGTTTTAGTGGCGCATCCCTGGCATGGCTTTCCCAGGGGGAAGACGTTAGGCAGGCCTCTGACAAGCTTCCCAGGAGGCCACCTTAAGCCAAATTTGTATGTATCCTTCCTGCCACATACATAGGAAGTCTGGTAAGCACACTTTCTGCCCTTGCAGCTGAAACAGTCCACTAGGAGTGCAGCTGATTTCCCCCCCCCCCTTTTTTTTTTTTTAACAAGTTTTGTGGGTTTTTTTTGGTCATGTCTTTAATTCAGCAACACAAAATTGAGTAGCCGCAGCTGTAATACAGCTGGCATAGGGACAGCACATAAACAGCTTGGCAGGAGTAGCCAGAACAGGAATCTCCTGTCCCCCTAGAAATGCCAGCTAGCACTTGCAACCTATCATTTTCTGCCTTGCTCTTACCTGTACCAGTTCGTGAGTGTCATCATGATATAAAGAGAAGCAAGAAAGAGCATGAAGTGGAAGAAGGTATAGCTGTACTGAACACCATCCTTCTCATTATCCACAGCACGGCGCACTTCTCCTTCCTCGGCAGCCCCGCTGCCTGCTCCCCCCGTCTCCTCCAGAATGGCACTGTCACTCCCAGACAGCATCAGCTTGTTCACTTGACTGTTACTTGAAGAGCGAATGCTGCAGGGTAACCCAAAGAAAAACATGGTTAGGAACTCCCTTTTCAGGTAGCTTTGTTTGCCAATAAAACAACCAACAGATGAGAATGGATGTCTGGGACTAGCCGATTGCATTTTTTAATCCATCTGGGAACATCGAGGATGCTCCTTGGAGAGAGCTGTTTCAACCTGAGCTTTCATTAACCAAATCAAACAGCGGTCCTAGTCCAACTCTTATACCACAAAGTGTGCCATTTTGTTATCAGACTTGGGCTAATACAGCCTGTATTTATGCGCAAAACAGAATGAAGTTTTATTAGTTGTATTTGGTTTGGGCCTGGGACCACAGTTAGACATGAGCAAATGACGATACATTTTTTACTGGAGCCAGAGTCAAATGAAAAAGGCAAGCAAAACTCAATTATCATTTGATAGCAGCACAGATCCTACCTGGAATAAAGGAGGCAGAGGACAAATATAACCAATCCAACAATACTCTGGGCATCCCACCACTGCAGGGACTTGGGTGGAGCTGGAGTAGCAGGTATGACAGTGGTGTTGGCTGGAAAAATTGTGGCTGTAGCTATGTGGGTGATGATGTTCAGCAAACTTGGGTTACAGTTTCGCTCTGAAAGGGATTTTGAGGCAAATTCAGATGAAATGAGCTTTGACAGCAAGTAGCTAAGAAAAGATAAACTTGCAATTTATCATTCCCTTTAATATCTTCAATTCCCCAGAGGCAGTAACGGCATGGAATATTTTTCGTTCTTGTTAATTAGGCAAGGGTGTATTATTTAAATAATAAAATCAGAATGCCCTCAACAAATACCCCAGTTTATTCTTGAAAGAGGCAATTTGATGGTTTCACTAAACTTAGCTTTACTTTCTGACTAGACTTTATCTGGACAGAAGATCAGCAATCCCCACACAGTGATCTGTAATAACTGTGTCACACCACATTCTATCACTCAGGACAACCTGTTACTTACCAGGCTCGTTAGACATGGCTGACCACGTGAGGTACATGGTGTACAG
Source organism: Stictonetta naevosa (assembly GCA_011074415.1). NCBI lineage: Eukaryota > Metazoa > Chordata > Aves > Anseriformes > Anatidae > Stictonetta > Stictonetta naevosa. Next base: position 114,757 of record JAACYO010027390.1, read on the forward strand.
AGTAATAATAGAGGACTGGAGGAGGCCAGAGTGAGGCTGATATTCCTGTTCCAAGACAAGACGAGATTAAAAGGGTGGCTTTTACCTGCAGCTGGATGAAACCCTATGGCCATAGATATAACAACTGTTGGCATTTAAAACTAACGTTTTTAGAAATGCATTTGGATTTGTTCTGTTTAAAAGACAGGAAGAAACTCCTTAGAGCAATACAATGTATGCAGCAATAACTCAAACACGGAAGGAATACGGAAACCAAACCCAGTTCTTCTGTGCTCAAGACTCAGGTACAAGTTCTAGCCAAGTTAATCCCAAATTGCTTAACAGTTTCATACACAGGAATGTAGCATATGATTTATTTGAACAATACCAGTTCAGAATCAAGTAACATGCAAGCTTTCTACTGATATTAAACACTCGTACCCCCACTTTTGAATCCATAATTTTTTGGATCCCCAAAGCCACACCAGCACTGACCCCACCTCCACCCCCGGAAACAATGTCCACAACAATGTGAGCCAAAAAAAGCCTATTTTCAGGAAATACATCACTATATAGTGCATCAGTTTCAGGTCAAGGTTTTTTCTGTTGTGTTTTTTTGTTTGTTTGTTTTTTGTTTTTAAATCTTACTTATTTCTCAAATATCCCTAGCTAGCATAGGTATAATAGACAAACTTAGAAGTTCTTATATCTGGCTGAATCAGCATGACATCCTTCTTACATCCCTTCTTTGTATGTCAGAAGAAAACAGCAAAGAAAAACGAGTACCTGAACTTTTGGAAGGATAGAAACGATGGACACAGCAATGCACAGGATCATATTAATGCTTATGAAGAACTTGTTTTCAGCGCAGTCCTCAGGCTTTGTGTAGAAAACATAGAAAAGCACAACAAAAACCAGTGACAAGCCGTAGAACAAGCTTGTACAGGACAGCAGAGCTGGAGGGGAAAAAATAACCGTTAGCATAAAGCCATAGTTTAACAGTACATCTAAGGTAATTCAGTGGCTAGCTACTGCTGTAAATGGACAGTCCCCCTTCCTTCCTTCTAAATCTGGTTCAGAAAGCTAGACTAGCAGAATGTATTTTCATTAGGTATGGCCAAATGTCTGCTTCAGCTCACTAAGCAGCGCAGCTCAGAAGAAAGCCAATGCTGCCATCAGGGGAATAAGACCTGCCTTCCAGCTGCAGTGCAATTGCTTTTACTGGGTTGTCAAGCCACAGTGTCAAAGAGCACTTTTTGTACACCTTAATCTACTGTTTACAAGCCCTGAATTTCCCCTTCTATGCTAAAGGCCACCTGGTTTCATTCCCATTCTGCTATGTTCTTCATAAGAAGCTACAAAACGCTGTTGCAGCATTCACAACTATAACAAAGAACTACATCTGTTGGCACTCTAATTTCGGCGGTCAAGTCAGTGGCATGCCCTGTGGCACTGTGTTGGAGAGCAGCCACCATCACCGACATAACAGACTTCCTGAGAACATCAGTAGGGGAGGCGACAAGGCAAAATCAGAACTAAAAAGATCCAGGCTACTGGTCCTGCACTCTCTCTGCAAACTTGACAAGTTAAGTATTGTTTATTACTACTGTCAGACCTGCTAGTCACAAGCCTGGAGTATTTTACATTTTATTCAATGAGAAAAAGGCAACACCGCAGTTATTAGTTTCAAATGCTTACAGTAGTGACTCAGGGAGACTGTAGTGTATAGTTCTAGGATATGTTTCCAAACTAGTACATGATATTCTGCAGAGCACTGGCCAGCCAAAATAAATCCCTCACGGCTTAAGATTCCTACCTGCATACCAACATTTAGAGTTTCCCTCCTCCATTCTCTCAACCCAGTTCTCATTCCAGGAGTGAGCAAAGTCCATGAGAAGCACCAGCTGGATAAGAATGAAGCAGAAGGCTCCAAAAATACCAACAACAAACCAGGCTAGAAAAGAGAGTAAGAAAAACAAGCTTAACTTTCATCATTTGCATGTTAACCCAGGAAAGAGAAAAACACCTATTTTTAATCGTACTGCAGACAAATAATAAAAATAAATCTGAAGCAGTATTTTAAAGTGTTATTTGCTTTGGCCTCCATCCTGCAGAATCACGTGAGGAATCACTGCTACTTTACAGGCGCGGCCTACACTAGTCAAGCTGAGTGTGGAAATGCGTAGCCCAAGGTGTTTTCAGAATGAATTCAAGATCCAAGTCAAGATACCTCTGTGTCCGTAAGCGCCACAGGGCCACATTTCTCTGAGGAACAAGAACCCTCTCAAGTTCCTGTGATGTGGCCAGACAGTAGAGGTACCTCGCAGCGATTTTTTTCAAAGGCTCTGGGGTAGTAATTTGCGCTCATTACAGACAGCATTCTGAGGGCTCTCATCAAAATAGCATCAGGAGGCTCATCCCAGCGGTTACATGTCAGAGCACTGGATTAGTAACGGACAGCGCCTATGTGCTTGAGAAGAGATTGCTTCAGCTGGTCACTGAAACACTGGGTGAACCGAAATATTCTAAAGAAGGACAGAATCCACGTCTTCTACAAGGTAACTTCCACTATCACAACTATAGCCTAGCAAGCCTGTGAAAAGGTTTGAGTTTAATAAACAATTAACGCAGTACAAATTTTGTCACTACGCATTAACTGTACCTCTTGTGAAAGGCCCTTCAGGAATGTAAAATGCTCCGACCATGATACCCACAATGGCAGCTATTTTGAAGAACCAGTACCTTTAAAAGAAGAAAGTTTACAGTCTTACTCCGCATACAATATTCAACTTTTACACAATGTACAAACAGCTTGCTGCCCACAGACGAACGTCTAAGAAACAAACCAAAAAGTTGTGTTCAGTGGGATTACACAAAGATATTCACTAAATGGGGGAGAAGGGCAAATGCAGAGTGTTGCACCTGGGAATGAAAAACTCCATGCAACTGGACAGGCTGGGGGCCGACTGGCTAAAGGTCTGCTGTAAGAGGAGCTCCTGCTCCAAACAGAGCATGATTCAGCAGCAGGTCCTCGCAGGGAGGAATGCTAGCTGCGTTGTCCAGCTTGAAGAAGGGAAGAGGGAGACCCAATAGCTGTGCTCAGCTGCCTAAAGGAAGGCGTGAAGACTTTTGACAGTGTGCAGACTTCTTGCAGGTACACAGTGAAAAGGCAAATGGCAACAGACAAGATGCAGAAAGATTAATTACAGTAGGATATTACAAAAATAGAAGTAAAAACAAAGCTACACAAACATGGGCTGTGCAGAAATGTCAAAGCAACCCTTAGAGACGTTCAAAAAAAATCAGAAAGGTCACAAATACCTGCTCCATGTTCGTCCTGCTCTGATAATTCATTCATCTAGCCCAAACCTAACTCAGTAACATCAGTAAATTGAAAATCAAAGCCCAGCTTCTGCTGCATTAGAGTCAGACTAGCCCCCCGTGAATGAGCCAAGGAATGCCACAGAGAGCACAGGGAAGGGGACATAAACCAACTGGCATTTAACATCTCTGCTGACACACGGAGGAGTCATCACCTCCCTTCTGCATTAGCAGCGATGTCTGGCTTCCCATTATCAGTACATTGACATGTTACACAAACAGGTAGCCTTTTAGGAGACCAATGCATTGCTCTTTATTCTGTTCAAAAGAAACTCCAGGCTATCCACGTGTACTTTAGCAATTTTCCACTGTGTTCAGCAGAGAAACCTGAGAGAAGAAAGAAAGGAAGCGAGTTAGAAGACCAGACAGGCCTACAAACATACAGGCTTACAAACATACCCATTGTGCACTGCTGCTCTTGGATCGTTACTTGTTTTCACTGCTATCATCATCAGCGATAGGACAAAGAAAAACACTGCCATGGCAAAGCTGATTCGATAGACAGCTCTGTAGCCAACAAACACATCGCAGCTGACAAAGCCATTCAGATGCGGTATCAGAGTGTGAAGCCCCTCGTCACAAAATCCTGGCACCTAAGCAGAGACACATTTAGTTGTTAATTTACCTCCGTGTTTGCAGTTACTGTTTTTAAGCACTCTTAACAGCTACGCTTCTCAGTCAGCTCTCTTCTGGGACATCTGTTAACAAAAGACCTTTTGCTCTGCCAGCCCGCACAGACCTCATTGTCATCTGTTGCTTCCCAAGCCGTCACTAACAGCTTTCAGGAAGACTGAGATACCACAGCTGCAGACAGTGCTGGCAATGACCGGCAATCTCCAGGTCTGGTCGAGTTTCAGAGATGAGACATTCTGAAAAACGCACATTTAATGAATCGCCTATTTAAGGCGGGAGCCACCTGGTACCTGCAGGCTCTTAACTCAGGGGCACTGCCAGCTCAGGAACCACCTCAAGGGATCACATTTGTGGCTCCGTTGTGCTCCGATCCAAGTACAAATAACCAAGAACCGCTGGCACACGCCCCGGCTGCGCGGCCAGTCACTAAATTCCCCCTCCGTACCTTTTTCAGCTGCTCCTCCATGCCCGGCGCCAGCATGATGCAGGCGACAGCGGTGCTGAGGAGGAGGAGGAAGGCGTAGATGAGGCGGGTGACGGTGGAGTTGTTGCCGCTGGGGCAGCAGCGGCACAGCAGGCAGGAGGCGCCGCCGCACAGGCACGGGACCTGCAGGACACGCACAGCCCGTCAGGCCGCGGCTCCCGGGGGGACCCCCGAGGGGTCCCCCGGGGGGACCCGGGCTCCGCTTCTTCTCCACGACCCCCGAGGCCCGAGGCCCAGCCCCGGCGCCCCCCCCTTCCCGGCCCTCACCCAGCTGCCGAGCGAGCAAAGCCCCAGCACCGCCCCCATCGCGCCGCCGCCGCCGCCGCCGCCGCCGCCGCCGCCGAGCCCCCGTCGGCCGCTTCCTGCTTCCGCCCTCACCGCCCGGCGGCCGCCCTCCAGCGTCGCCGCCGCTCATTGGTTGTCCTCGCCACATCGTCCGCCAATAGGAGGGGGGGGGAAAGCGCGGCGGGAGGAAGGAGAGCCCTCCCTCCCGTTTGTCGTTTGACAAGTGGGGTGGTTGTGAGGCGGGGGGCGTTGATTGGATGAAGAGAAGGGAGTGGGTGGTTCCACTAGCATCTTGACCAATGAGAGAAGCTAATCTGCATCAGTCCTCTGATCGGCAGGACTTGTAGCCAATCCATACTCGCCTCTCCCTGAAGCTACAAGGAGCGCTGCGGGCGCCCCGCGGTTGCCACGGCAGCAGGCGCCATGGCGGTGGGGCCCGGTGCCAGGCATAATGGCGGCCGGCTGCCTGAGGGGCAGCCCGGGGGAGCTCTGCGGGGCGCTCCTGTTCCCAGCCCCAAGGGAATGGTCGTGCCGTGAACCTGCCGGCTCGCTGCTGCGCGCTCCTCCCGCCTGCTCGGTGGGGCTGAGCCGAGCCGTTAGCGGGCTTCGGCTGGAGCAGGACTCGGGGGGGAAGCTCCCGAGCCTCTCGGAGGCAGTTTGTCAAGCAGAGCCTTGCGCATCAGCTCACAGACACTCGGTCCGTTTTTAAGGCACACAGCTGTAAAAGCTAGAGCTGTGCGCCTTTCATGGACTCATTAAAGTTGGAAAAGAGCTCCAAGATCATCTGGTCCAACCACCCCCTCCCACCAATGTCACCCACTAACCCATGTCCTTAAGCTACACGTCCAGCCTTTAAAACTTAAAAGAGGGAAAGGAAGCATGTGAGAATAATGACGGTTCTGCTGCTGCCCAGAGCACAAGGGCCTCTCCAGCTTCTCAGGACCAGCGTGCTGCACGATTCGCAGCTTGGAGGAGTTCAGCAGCGCAGTGACTGCGTCCCTGGCTGAGGTCTGAGAGCAAATTAAAGGGCTGGGAGCTGGCCGTGAGGATGTAACCAACAACAGCAGGAAGGTGACAAAGGTTTACACAGAAGTTTAGACAAGCCCTCTGGAGCTATTTAACCAGTGCCAGTGTTGCAAAATATCAGAGGTCACGGTTGGAACTGACAAGCTAGCGTTAGAGGATGTATTTTGGCTATGGTAGTTCCAGCATCACTTCCTGCTGCGTCAGACCCATCTTTCCTTCACACAATCCCTCTCAAAAAAAACCTGCGTCCATCACAGTGACAAATAATCAGGATGACAGCTTTACTGCCTTCTAAAATTGCCAAGAAATGACAAAAAGCATCCAGTAAAACAGACACTTATTTTCCACAGCAGCTTTAACACTCAGAGTATATGAACATTATGTTAACAGAATCATCCCTCTTGCAATCAGCCTCATTCATGAAGACATAGAGGCTTCTTTCAGAAAGAGATCGCACCATAAATCATTCAAACTGTACTTCCCTTAGATAATACATGAACCTTTACCTTATTATTAATGTATTTTTCTTACTCTTTTGGGAGCACCAGCTGGATCTGTAGGCTTTTGTCACATCCCTGCTACTTCACTGTGCTTATGAATGTATGCAGAAGTCAGAGTCCAAAATTCTGTGTTCCTTCCCCAGTAATCTTGGATAAATCACTTCATAATTATATTACTAAAAGGTATGAAGCTTAGCTAAATCCTCAGTCTAACAACATTTTCTTCACAGGAAACTTATGAGCCTAAATAGTTTTGTTAAGTACTGTGAGAGCCTCCACTCAGTTATGTGAAAGAAAGACAAAGTGTACAGGGTTTTGCCTTCCACTGTCCACGTAACAAGAGATTTCCTTCTAACATAAAGCCCCTCTGATTCTGCATAACATCATCTCAAAGCACACACATTTAACAGGAGATAAGGATAAAGCCAGCCTGGTTAATATCAGCTGTGGGAACAAGACAGGATACAGCTGGAGGTTACCTAATTGTGCAAAAATATCTTGCTCTGGTATATTAATCAGTTCTGAAAGCAGAACAAAATGATGCATCCTTTACATATATATGTTATATCCCATAAATACCTACATATTAGTTGTTTGAAGTGCCTAGATTTTTTTTTTTTTACTTTGAAATTAGGTGGTATTTAAAAGGAATGTGCCAGATACAGTCATTGGAAAGTAGTTCTCTGCAGTTCTTTTTGCAACTGAGCTAATAAAAAAATGTCACTCAAGCTTGTGCGTTAGTGCTATTCTTGTTAATCTCAAGGGTCTCCCTTTCATGATATCAAAAATGCAGAACTTTCCTGATGTTCCCTGGAGTATTCAAGGGTCCCTGCTCTGCATAGGCTGTATTTTTGCAGGTAATGGGTCCAGGTTATAATCAAAAATCCTTTGACTGACCAGAATCTTTCAGGCAGGTGTGTAACTGAGAGAAATGCAAATTAGAATGGCTGGGTTAAATCAACTGTAAAAAAAAAAAAATAAATTAAAGAAATAATTTTAAAAAAATCAGTGTTTCTGTATACAGGACCTGTATACAGGACTAAACATCTTCTTGTGCTCCTGCCTGCATAAACTTCAGAAGTCTGAAGTATTGGTGTCAGCTTTCTAGTAAAACTCACCGAATTACTGGGCTCCTGTGTTTAGCTTAAAGCAGTATTTTTAACTGTGCTTCGTTTGGATCTCCAGAGCACAGTTACAGAGTTTTCTTAGGGGAGAACTGTTTTTACAGCTGTAAAGTTCAGGCTTTGGGTTGAGCTAGATTCCACAATCCTGATCTTAAACCATGCTTTCAAAGTAGCCATCGAAGCGCACCGTCTCTGAGGAAGTTAGCAATTAGATAATGGGCAAAACCCTGCTAAGGCTGAAACCACTAGTGGGTTGAGTTTGCCTTTACATGGGGTGGAGTTAATAGTTTCTACAAAGTCATGATGTTCCAGCAGGGTAGAAAGTCCTCCCAGGTATAAATATCATTAAGTTTATGGAGCTCCTGGATCACATTTGGTGGGGCATATTGTTATCACATGCCATGGATACAGGTGTGCATTCCCCACTCACACGTCAGGGCTGACAGGTATCATTTGCTGTGATTCCCCACAAAGCACAAGGACCAGTGCCAGCAGTGTGGTTTTTTGTGGCTTACAGGCTGGCTTTAGGCTCACAGGTCCCTGCAGTTGGAGACCAGTGAAAACCAGCCTAGTCCGCACTCAAGTTTTTAAATAGCTTCTTTTCTTCTCAGTCCTTTGCTCACGATTTTATAATTTTCATCTTCCCTTGACTGCATGCATTGTGACTGCATTAACACCTGCCTCTGCTCTTCTTAGACTATTTTCCTATCATGTCATGGACACATGAGTCATCTTATTTGTGATCTGCTGAGCTGAGTGAGAGTCATAGTAACGTTGTGCGCTTCAAGGCCATTAGTAACGCTGCTAAAACTTGCATAATATATTCTTCTGTGTCTAAATCCCTAAGAGATTGAGTAACTGTTTTCTTTTTCACCCCAAGTGACTATGCCACTGCATGAGTCACTCCTGTTACGATAGAGAAATTGTAATCTTTGTCTTTCCAGTTTTGTTTGGCCAGAAATTTATTTTATAGGACATCTTTGTTCATTCTGCTCCAAGTCCTTATATGTCACTGGAGATGTTTTCACTGACTTTGGTTCACTACGAATCATGTGCTTTGGTCTGGAAATTGCTTTAGTTCTGGTTATTGGTAAAACAGATGGAGAAACATTCATCTTTACCCAATGATATTACTAAACTATTTCATCTTGTTACTTATGGAAGCATTAGTGAGACTTAAACACATTTAAATAACGACAACAACAAAAGCTTAAAATAATAATAATTACAAAAAAAAATAAAAATAAAAACAGGGAAAAAATATGCTGGAGGGAATATTTTGTACAAAAGATCTGCAGTGACAGCTGTGAATGAACCATGAAAGGGACTAGCAACAGATGGCTGGTAAAAAGGAGGAGGGAGTGAAAGGTGTCCTTTTGTAATAGGTGAACATGATATCCCTGCAAGCAGCACAGGGCGCTCCCCAGAGGGAGTGGGGTCTTGCACAGAAAGGCCATCACAGCTCTTCCAGGGCTGCTGAAGCAGCCGTAGCCCTGCTCTGACACTGCTGCTAGCAGCTGTCCCAGGAGGAGCCTTGCAGCCAGAAGAGCTGCTGGAGCTTGGCGCCTTGATCTGTCACTGCAAGACTGCGTTAGTGCAGAGCCAGGTGTCAGCCCCTGCTCATCAGCAGAGCTGAGCTGGGCTTGGTTTTGCTGTTAGAGCACCTGGGGCTGTGCAGGACATCAGAGGTCCTGCTTTCAAGCAGCCACTTCAACACTGAGTAGTCACAAAGCAAATTGATCTCCTACTTGAGCAACGCACAAGTACACTTAAAAAATGTTGCTGAATTTTTTGCTTGAAATGTTTTCATGATTTTCCTCTTCTGATACACGTTTTTTATGAAGCCAGGACCTTTTCCCCCTTCTCTCTGTGACCTCATCTCCCCCACAAAGCCTGCACAGACACCCAGCTGGCCAGCCCTGTTGGGTCAGCAGTCACTGCAGCACAACGTACACCAAAATGCCAGTGGAAGGAAAAGTCAGGAATTTCTAGATTTGATCCTGCCTCTAGCAGCGACGAGCTGTGCAGCTCAGATGAGCCACAGGACCATGTGAGTCAATACAGCAAGTGAGAAAAGGAGAATATCCTGCAGCGGCGTGGCAGTTCATCTTTCAGAGAGGGAAATGCAGATCCCGAGCAGCTGCTCCCCAGGCTCGCCATTACTCGGAGCCACAGCCACGCTGGTGCGAGCGGCTGCACAGCGGGACTGGGAGCCTGCAGCAGGCAGGAGCCTAAAACTTAACCAGAGCCCACCCCAGCTAGGTCTGAACTGACTTAGCTACACAAGCATTGCCAGCTTAAAAACAGTTCAGTGCTTGACCAATATTTTCTCACAATAAAAAGCAATGTAGGATCATACAGCTATGGCCATTTCTTTTAGCTGTTTCTATTTTTTTTTCCTCTTTTTCTACTGTTCCCCATTCCAGTGCTTCTGCTTTCCAAGAAGATATTCTGAAGCTGATGAGATTTTTATTTTTTTTTTTTCTTGTAAATCTTTTACATCATGTAAATCCCCCCAGTGTACCAGCTGACATTTTAGAGGTTACATTTTTGCACTTGAGCCAGGAAGCATTTAGCATGTTACAGTGGCATATGTTGTTGTATTTTTTTTTAAGAAGGGAAAACAGTTCCTTCCTCTTGTGTCTCCAACAGAGACTGTTTCTCCTTGGGAAGGAGTTCACATGATCGTATAGATGCGTCAGATAAATCCCTTCCCACGTTTGATATTTTCTAAGTTGAATGATTGTTATTCCAAGCTGATAGCTGGAATGGCTGTGTGATTTAATATCCAAAACTTCTTTCTTTTCTTGTGTTCACAAGATTTAAAGAAATGAAATATAAAAATGAAACCCTTCAACTTAGACTCGTTAACCAAACACTCTTGACCACATTATCTACACAAATATTTCTCCCTGTTTGTTTGTTTAAAGCTGGCCAAGAGTGAGGCTGTGAGTTCCAGAAATACTTTTAAGATAACAGAAATGGGCATCCAAATCGAAAAGGAACTCTGTATTTAGCTCTGAAATACTACTGGGGGGTGGCTGTGCTGTTAACTGTTTTCTGGCTGCTCTGCATCTCCATGGCTTTGGAAAGTGAGTCATGACATTCTTCTTTATATAAACGTTTTTCCCATCCTAGATGACTTAAAAAAAAATACCCTAGGGGAGTCTAATAATACAATACCCATCTCTAGTCACATCGCTGTTTTCAATAGGGCTGTTGCTTGAGTGAGGCTAAATCGAGCCATTTCCCAAAGGCAGTATTGGGCAAGAGTTGACAAGGCTCAGCATTCACAGCGCCCACGTGCACCCCGTGCAGAAGCAGCCACAAGCGTAATGCTGGGAGGGAGGGCAGGGCAAGAACTGAGGGGTGAGTGTTGGCTTATCAAGGCGTCTTACAAACTTGGCTTTCTGCTGCAGAACACCCTTGGGAACACACTGGACCTTCACTAAAAAAATCACACAAATTTTAAAACACCTTGGGTAGGTGTCACAGTATTGCAAAATGTAAAATATTCCCAAGAACACAAAAGCAAGGCACTTTGCTGAGCTTGACCTCCTCTGGCATTTCAGAATCAGAGCAATTTTCCCCTAATCTAAACATTAGTTCAGTTCCAAATTTACTGTTCCTCAGAGAAAATGGCAGAAGTTTGGTGGTTTGTTGTTTTTTTTTGTTTTGTTTTTTTTTTTTTTGGTGAAACTAAAGAATTGGTTACAGTTTTTAAAATGTGTATAATTATATTTGTTACCGTGTTTTTAGGGAGTCATGTGAAACCCAGTGCTTTGACAGGCCAGCAATGCACTTCTCATGGGTATTTTCTTTCTACCTTCAGATGGAAGAAGCCACTGCTCCTTAGTCTCAGCCTCTACTTGCTGTCATGGGTACATACATTGGTGTCTTATCTTTAGATGAATTTTTGTGGTTCTATTTTGTAAGTCTGCTTGTAGCCAAATATTAATTTCAGTGAAGATAATAACGAGCAGAACCTGGCGCATCCTGGTCAGCAAGGAATGTGCTGGGCAGCGGTGATCTCTGCTCAGTTACTTGCAGAGACTGAAATTTGGTTAGTGTTTTGCGCTTAGGCACCAGATAGAGCTAAGATATTGCTTAACTGAAGAGCTATTATTTACCATTAATAAAACTGACACCATGACACATTCCTTATGGCGTAGACGTGCTATCATATCTTGGCAACGGTAACAGAAGGAATTATTCTGCCTGGCTTGCAGTCTTTTCTTCATTGTAAAAAGAAAAATAATGAGGCTGTAATTACCCAGCTTGGAACTAAATGAACCCAACTGAAAATGCTGAATGATGAGAGATGACTCCTAACAGTTTCCCAAACTTAGCTTGTTTGGATGCCATCACTGATAGTCAATGCCAGCATCAGATCCCAGCTCTCGCTGGGCTGTTTCCATAGCCAGTAGTCATAGTGCATTTGTTTGGACTCGGCGGTGTCCCAGCCTGAAGTAGTGGTGAATAAATAGTGATAAGCATACCACAAGCCCTGCCAAAATGATCCGTTCACATGACAAAGTCAGTGTGTTAAAAATTAGGATGAAATTTATAGCACACAAACCACTCCACCCCACATCTTGGGGTAAAGATCTGTAGTGGTTTGCTTCAGATTGGGAATTACTTTGCATGAAGTTTCTCCATGCAGTGTGGTTACTAGTTAGCATGCTATAAACTTCCTCTCCAGCCCCAGATGAACCATATTCTCTGCGTAGGCAGGTCTTCAGGACAGGCTGTCACCATGCAGCGAGCAGTCATTCCAGGGCAAGCAGGATCACATACTCCTCCCTCCAACCTTGCCATATCAAGTCTGTGAGGCTTCTCTGATTTTGCATCTTATATTTATCTAATAAACAAGCCGATTCAAAGCCTTTTTTTTTCTTTCCTTCCTGCAAATGCAGAAGGGGATCTGTTATTCCATTAATTCTATTTCTCAGTGTCACACAGTATCTTGTTAGCCAGATATGCAACAGCTCACAGACTTGCTTCCCAGCTTGGTATAGATACTGGAAAGCTGGTGGCCTGCTGCATTCGGCACAGGAGAAGCGTGTTTGGCAGAGCTGCAGGAGAGAGCCGGGATGAACCTCCCATAGCGATGAAGAGGCATAAAGGAATGCTTCTAGGTGCCCAGCTGGCTCCATTCTTGTTCAACTCATCCTTTAAGACCTCTGAGATTTAATTGTATTAGGAACAATATGTTACAATGTCTAGAGACCTAGCTAAATACCAACTAACAAGGCATCATAGTGAAAAGAAATAGGATTTTCCATCGTGGTTCCTCTGTTTGAACCCTGATTTCTGCAGGAAAGCTCACAGAGCTCCTAGGAAGCGCACACCTCTTGCCCAAATGCTGCAATCTCTCGCTGGTTGCCATAGCAATGGGGAGAGCTGAGGCCATTTGGGTTGTCGTTCCCAAGGCACACGCCAGCGAGGTGCAACAGCCCTGTGCCGAGCCTCAGATACCTTCCATCGACCACATCCAGCCCGAGAAGGGCAGCTCACAAGGCGTGCCCGTTTTGCAGACACACAGCTTGTTGTGGAGGTTGCTCCCATGAAGGAGCCTTTGTAGGAGGTCCAAATGTTATCCATATAAAAACAACGGCATGCCTGTCACACCAACGGCTTGCAGTATATGTGGCAGGTCACAAACACTGCAGGCACCTCTGCACGCAGGGAAGGGCTATCGGGCAGCAGCATGCTTTGAGCAGGGATAGTTTGGATGGGGACCAACATTTACTTCTCGCTCAGTATTAAAGGGCGAGGAACACTGGAGCAAACCCAGACTTGAGGATCAAATGTGACTGATGCCTTTGGACACAGGCAGGACAGCCTGGATGGCAGGCTTCTACTGAAGGGCCTTCCGCAGGACCTTCTCACAAGACATCTAACTCAGGATTGCATGGAGATAAGGTTTTGATGTATGGCTTGAGAAAGCTGATGTCTATTTAAACACCATTGCTAGATTATTATGATGGATAATCTGACTAAAGATACTTGATGCTTTATCAGGGCAAGTTTTACAAAGTTGGAAACGATTACTTGAGAGTTGTTATGAAAAGAAATAACTTAACCCACACAAGTGAGTGACAGCAGGGAACTGTATGGAGACATTAAACTCTCTAACCCAAAAGCTGTAGTCAGTTTTGGCTATTTAAAGGGTTAAACTTTCTGAGGCTGGGACTGTGCCTGAACATCTCCTGCTACAGCAGGGCTGGAGTGTGGATCTCAGTCCAACACCCCCAGGATCACTGGTGCCAGCACTGAGAACCGATGGCCCTGTCTCCTGGCAGGTCCCTGCATCCCATTTGCCTCCCTGGAGCCATCATCGTGCCCTGCCCATGGTCAGGAAGCAACAACCAGTTTTTGTCAGCGTGCGGTGGCCATCATACCTCGGCCCGAGGCGTGCACCACAGCACAGCCCAGGCCTGGGAGCAGGGGCCTGCACGCAGCGCCTCGGTGAAGGATCCCAGCTCACCAGACAAACCCTGCTTTTATTTTGTGCGTGCTGTTAGCACAAACAGAATAGTTTGTTCCCTGACCAGAACACGAAGCCCTTCCCACGGAGCGCCCTGAACTCCTGCTGCTTTCCGAGCAAGTCATGGGGAAGCTAGCTGCACCTCCCTGCTCGTAGGCCCGGGTCTCCAGAGCAGCTGCACCCGCCGGGCATGAGGACAGGGACGCAGCGACGGCTTTACAGAGCTGCTTCAGCACTAGTACTAGTTACACGTACCCCTTCACCAGGCATGGAAAGCAGGGAACTGTGCCAGGAGGGCAGCCTGAAGTCCCTCCTGACCTTAGGCACGGGGTGAGCACACGCGGTGAAGCCCTTTGCCTCACCAGAGGATTAACCAGCCGAGTCTGATCCCCCCACGCGCCAGCAGCGCCCTGCGCAGAGCCCTGGAACAAAACCACGTGGAAGCCTGTTGAGCTGGGAGCACGAGTCAGGATCAAAATATTTACAGGGCTTCTGCACATCTGCAGCAGGAATCCTTCTCTGGCTGCCAAACGCTTCAAAAAACTGTAATGGTTGCCTGGGTGGCTCTGGCACATCTTATACAGAGCTGACAGATGACTTTTTCTCATTTATTAGTATACCCCTTTGCTCTCCAAAAGGGCTAATTGCCATTGCCAGCCTAGTCTGCTGCTTATCTTCCTCTAGCTCTTGCATCTAGCAGAAACAGAGGGACGAAAGGAAGGAACACCTGTGTGCAAGCCTTTGAGGAATGCCTGCTTCCCTTGCAGTAAGACCTGAACCTCATACATCCCCTGTTGTACCTTCTCATCCTTACAGTCATTTTCAGCCCTTTTTGAATATCTGAACAATCTGGACAAGCAGAATGAACCCATCTAACTAATATTTGCATATTTCCCTCTCTCTGAATATGTCCCTGAGTTGACATAGATGCTGCTATCCACCCTCTGTCACAAATAAGAAAGCTTTGGCCAGCGGCATGATTTTCTGGTGAAGCATGTGCTGGATGCATGACCTTTGTGGGTTTATACTGAAGAAGATTCTGGATTCCTTTAGACAAACAAATCCCTTAACAAGCAGGATTTATGCTTGTTCTGTAGTCTTTGTGCTGCTAACCAGCTGCCACGCTTTCTCCTACCAACAGCAGGTAAAGTGCTTCTTATATAGCGTGCAAGGGAGCTTATAATGGGCTGTGGGACTCTCACGGGTAAAACATGGCACGAGACGGTGCTGTCACTGCATGGTCTTGGCTTGCCAGGAGATGTGAATTTGAGACCTTCTTGTATTTGTTGCAGCTGTAGAGAGGTGGCTATCAGGCAACTTATTCTGTGAGGGCCTTTGGCTGGAAGGAATTTTGTAGAAATGAATGATTGGAGGTGCACGGCCAAAATTTGCTTTCCACAAAAGCTTCAAAACAAATTTTGGAGGCTATTTAAAAAAAAAAAGTTCTTACTTTCCAAACGGAATGCTTTCCCTAGGGAAAAGGAAAAAAGAAAGCAAGCCTGGGATGAGGTTCCAATCAGCAATCTAACCAGGGCAAGCCCTTGGAGGTGGCTCGGCAGACAGAGGAGATAACATCCTGCCACGGCTGAGAAGGGGGTGGGATGAGTTCCTGGGGTGAAATTGCCCAGGAGCACAGCACAGCCACTCAGTTTGCATTGCAAAGCTTTATCATCTCCGCACAGATTACTGGAGCCAAAAATAGCTGCAGTTTAAAGCAAACAGTTTTTGGAGTGTGCTCTGCCCTGCTGGCACACCAGCCTGTGCCGAGCCCCTGGTCCAGCCCTCGTGGCCCCACGCTCCTTGGCGCCAGCCTGGGCTCTGAGCCCCTGGGGGTGCTTCACTAATGAGCTCAGCCTCGTTAACGCTTCTCTGAGTTCCACTTGTTGAGGAACCTTTCTGGGTTAACAACTCCTGTAAAAGCGAAATTGGTCTGAATGTCAAATAATTCACTGAGGCATACTGACACCCACTCTCGTCCTTAATCTAAGCAACCTGTCCTTCCTGTGGCAGTTAAAAGGGTGGCTCGTCGCTAACGCTGCTTCTACCTGCCGGTTTCTCTTCTTCTCACGAATCCGAGTACAAGATGTGATTCAAGGGCTTAAGACATAAGCATTTTCCTGAGGGAGCCCAGCAGACTGTTGAAATATGTTTTGCATTTTTTGATCCAAAGTTTATTTAAAGTATTTGTTTTGGGGGGGTGGAAGTCTGGAAAAAATCAGTTTACCACATTTTTTCCAAGTCTAATTTGTGCCATTCCGCATTTCCTTGCGATCTTGATGACATCAAGTGACACGGACAGCTCAGCGCCTGGGAAATGCCATGAAAACTGCTCTTGCATGAGGACATTTGACGATACAAGAAAGGGCTGTGGCAACACGAATTTTGGAGGGACACGAAGCTCAGGCTGCCAAATGTTCAGGTCAGAAGCAGGTCAGATCCTCCTGCAATGACAGTTTGGCTCCTTTGGCTTCGGAGCTCCTGGACAGTCCTCTGCACCGATGCTTTTTCAAGCTGCAACATGCAGAGCATGAGCACCACTGCAGTGCTGCTCCAGGGATTGATTTCTGTATGTTAGCACCCTTTGGGATACTCTCACCTCATTTGGGGATGTGCCCTACAGGATTGCTCCTTGTCCCTCTTCCTTTTGGCCACCAGGCAGGTGGTCACCCCATGGGGCAGCTGCTTGCTCCTCACCACAGAGCAGGGGAGTTGGTACCTGCACCGCATCACAGTCCCATCCCTTCCTTGGTGTGTTGCTCTCCCCAATGAAAAGCTACTAACAGCTTAAAAAAAAATAAAAATCACAATCCTCTGCAGACCAACTGCACCATCAACACCAGTGTAACAGAGCAAAACCAAGCCTGCCGTTCTGCAGGGTGGCGATGGCATCAATGCCATTCCTGTGCCACCCAGGGTGGCACAGCGTAGAGCAGCTGGATGCAAAAGGCAGCAAGAACCTCAGCAAAGAGGAGCAGATTAGTCAGCTGGAGTAAAAGCCATAGGAAAGTACAGAAAGCCACAAAAGGCTGATTGCGGCTTCGGCTGAGTCTGCTCGACACTGCAGCACAGCCTGCCATTCAGAGAGGGCCATGCCAGGCATCTATAATGTCTGCTCTCTATTGTGAGAGGAACTGCAGTTATTCATTTATTCACAGCCCACAGCTCAGGATGAATGTCCTGGGGTGTCTGTGATGCCAAAGCCTCTGGCATCTTGCACAATGCAATAGGACAAGAGATGGCAAACCACAGAAGTAGCCAGAAGTTGGGGTGGATTTCCAGAGAAAAATAACAACTTTCGTTTAAAAACAGTAAGAATGAATACATCGAAAGCAATGCATTTTTAACCTAATGCGTTCAGATTTCAGGCAAACTGAAAACTATTTGGCATCTCATGGCTTGGTTTTTCCTTGTAGGAAAAAAAAAAAAAATGTTCCATAGAAAACACTGTTTAGGCCCAAAGTACATTTTTCTACTTAAGAAGAGTTTTGATGGAAAACGTTTGGCCAGTCCTTGCAGGGATGGTCCTGGACAGGGAGGGCACTATCAGGACACACGGTGTGGGAAGGAAGGAGAGGGCTCTCCTGATGGGTGCTCCTTGATCCCAGGACCAGGCACAAGATTGGGAGGTTTGAATATATCAGATAGTTAGTAGACATCTTATTTATAAAGCTCACCTGCTGTGCTCCTGGATTTCTGAAGTGTTTTGCTATTACCACTCCTATGTACTGCACGCATCGCTGTCACAGCAAGGCCTGGCTGCTGGTGTGGCAGCACTCGTATCTCTGCAAGATCTGGCCTCCAGACCCCGCGGTCTGAGTGTCAGCATAAGCACTACAGCCTCCTGGATCGCTTTCAAATATGAGCTGGAGTTAACGTAGAAACCTCCAGCTCTTCCAAGGCAGCCCATCTGCCTCCCGAGGCCGCGGCCACCTCGGCACGGGGGCAGAGCCTTCCTGGGCCCTCTTGCCCGGCAGCATGCTGCAGCCAGCTCCTTGCCATCACCGCCGGTAAGTAATAATGCATGACCCAAAAGCACTGGGGAGAGATTAGTTTCAGTCAAGTGATATATCTCTGGAAATCAAACTGTCTTCCCAGAGCTGGTTTTGAAATAAAATAGAGGAGAATCGAGAGGTGGAGCTATAGGAGGTCAGCATGGCTGCACTGAGCACAGGGATGTTTTGTTTTATTGAGCTTCTTTCCCCTTCCTCAGCACCTCCTTAGAGTCGTCAGGGTGTTTCCTGCACTGCCAGCTGCTTTTGTTGGTATTTTTATCTCTTCCTGCATACGATGGCAGGGCGTGGGTATCTGTCATCATCAGCAGCTTGCAGGCACAGGGCTCGTGGCTGGGAGGGGACTGCTGGTCGCTTGGGTGGGCAGCAGGGGGGCACAAACACCACTGCCAGGCCTTGTGCTCTGCAAGGTGGCAGCCTGCAAGCAGAGAGCTCCAGCTCACGCTGCTCACTGGGCTCTCAGCCTGAAGTTAAACCTCCTGTGGCTCCAGCAGGGACTGGATCAGGTTCCCGGCAAATGCCCTCCAGCCAAGTCATGCCCTCTGAGCCTCCCCGTTACAAGGCTGCAGGCAGTAGCATCCTTACAGCAGGGAAAGACGTTGCCTCCACTCTGCTGGCAAAACAACTGTCACTAATTGTCACTAAAGAGCCCTGGTTCCAGGCTGGGCTTGGGGCAGGATGCCCCAGTCAGGTGCCCACAGCTGCCCCGCAGGGCTGCGCCACAGGAGGACAGGCACAACAGCACTGCCATCAGCTGCGTGTGACTTCTGTCACCCAGAGTCACCTCCAAGGCGGATGGGATGCAGGGAAGTGACACCACCCAGGGTGACATTCCTGGGCAGGGCTTCCTCTCCTCCTGGAGCAGCCTGAGTTTGCCAAGAGCCCCTCTACTGCACTCCACAGGGGGGTGGGCACAGAGGCAAGTGCTTGGCACACAGCGCTGCCTCGCCATGAAGACCTTCCCCCTTCCATTCAGATGCTGGCACCAGCTCTGCATTTCACCCCCCAAATGAGGCTGTCACAAGGGCAGATGAGCCCAAGCACACTTGAATTTCACCAAAGATACCCCTCAGGAGCTCACAGTGCAAAAGGCACTCCAAAAAGACACGAAGCTATTTCCCTGGGAGGCTCTTCCATCCAGAGAAGCCGCCCAGGCAGTGTCAGGTGCGATGGAGCCTGTGGCTTGGCTCCAGTGGAGGGGACAAAGGGCACGGGGCAGCTGAGCCGTGCATCCCAGCAATGCGCCCGAGACGCCTCGCGGAGCTGCGGGTGCTGCCGGTGACAGGTGGAGCCCGCAGAGGAAGCGCCCGGCAGCGAGAGCCACGCATCGAAGGAAGGATGTTCGGGCACATGCAGCTGCCGGGAGATGAGGTTACAATGCAAAGCTAAACAAAGATCTCTGCGAGAAGGAAACGGATCCCTCCTGCCGCCTGTAAGGTAGGAGCCGAGCAGCGGCTGCTTGACATCATCGGGACGAGCATTGGATTACAGCAGGCAGGGACTCACCCGGCGGGGAGCAGAACACGCCCCTCGGCCCCACAAGTGCAACTTCATTTAGCAGCTCCCAGCACAAGGAAGCCGCGAGTCTGGAGCTGGCTGCGGCCAACCTGGCTGGCGGGGCACATTTCCAGCCCCGATCCGTCCGGCAGCAGTGGGGCTTTGGGACTCGAGCAGCATCTGGAGGCATCGTGCCCGTAAGTGAAGCGGGGGGAGCAGGGTGCGAGGGGCAGGATGCTGCCAGGGGCTCGTCCACGGCTGGGGGCTGCCGATGGGTGGTTTCTTTAAAGACTTAACTTTTACCTAACAGGCTGTCAGCAGCGGGATTTTGCTCCCCGCAAGCTGTGGGCTGAAAAGCAAGGCTGCATGCCGGCTTTCTGCCGTGCCGGTGGCAGGGAGGTGGCTGCGTTTCACTTTGAAAATCGTGTCGCTCCGTGCTTGCTGCAGAGGGGAGAGCAGCTCTAGCAACCACAAAGGACTGTGGCTCAGTGACCCCCATGGGGATTTCTGGCCTTTCTGCCGTTTGTCCATTTATTTTGAGAAACTGGCCAGACAGGATCCCTTACGACACAGGGGCCACGCTGTGCCTGTCCAGGAGTAGATGCCAGGCTGTGAGACACCGGGCTCCGTGCCCGTGGTGTGGACTGGGGCCACCCCAAGCCCTGGCTCACAAATGCGGTGGAAGCAGGCTCGGAGACTCGCAGGCATCCAGCTTCCCAAGCAAGTGTTTTAAAAGGCACAGAGTTGGGATAAAAAAAGAACTGCTGTGTGGCGATATTCTCAGGAGGCTTTGAAAATTCCTCCACCTCGGAGCTGCCTGTCGCTCTCCTCTCTCCAGTTTCCCCTAAGCAGCTGGTAGCGAGCAGCAGCGGTGAGCTGGCACACAAGTGCAACGCCTTCGTCCTAGAGGAGCAATTGGGAAGCATTTCCCTTGCGTTGGAAGGGGTAAATGCGTCCATGGAACAAGAGCCAAGCTTAGCTTTATTCCCAGGAGCAATGCCCCTGGTGGCTGTGACCGTGGGATGAACGAGGAGGACGTGCCAGTACCGGATGAGCAAGAGGTGGCTGTGGCGGGGCAGCTGCAGCAGTGAGGACAGCTCCACAGGGAGCGTGTGGCCGGTGGCAGAGGCTGTCAGACACACGCAGCCCTCGGGCTCTGGGCTGTGCTTGCTCACGGTGAGGTCGGCATGCCCAGTTCAGGTGGCTGTGGGATGTGCTTTGGCTTCATAGGCTCTTGGCTGGAAGGGGCCACCCAAGTGAGAAGCCATCACATGTCTACTGTGATGAGGGACGGTGTCTGGGAAATGAGGATGATCCTCTAAGGCTGAATTAATTCATAGCACAGATATGAATTAAATGGCTGTTTACAAACATGGCTACACCAGCAAAGCTACCTGCACCCTGAGCACAGGACAGGGCGCTGGGCTCCATGTCCTCCATGCCATGGACACTTGCCAGAGGGTGAGGACTTGGATGCCCCAAAGAGCTGGAGGCCATTAAAATAAAGTAGATAGGCTGCCAACACAAGGAGCATCATAGTGGAGATGCTAAAACCCAAAGATATTCAAAGCCCTGCATCTTCCAGCTGCTCATTTCTGTACTCAGTGGCTGATTCTGACCAGGTGTAAAGACTAAAATGAGCTAAAATGCCCTGTTTCACTCCCCCCCCCCCCCCATTTTCTTGTACCAAAGAGAATGAATTTTGAGAAACAAGAAAAGAATTTTGAGCCCACTTGGAAGCCTGCACACAGACATACAACTCTGCCCCCCAAAACACAGCTATGAAAAACATTTTCCAGGTTGCTAATGTTTCCTGGATCTCCCCTGTTTCAGGGCCAGTTATTGCACTGATCCCTCCAACCTGCCTGGATAACCAAGCACTGGCCATCATCCCTGTTTTAATGGGGCCAGGCACAAATCAGGTGCTTTTCCTGGGCTCATAGAAGTCTGTAGCAGAACCAGGGGATGAATCTGAGACTCCATAAGGAACACTGCAGGAGCTTCAACGCTGCTTTTTATTTGCCTTACTGCACCACCCTGATCTCAATTTCCACATTCAAAGCCTCAATCCAATTGCTGCTCCACACTGATGAGGGTTTCCTTCGAGTCACTAGAGCCATATAAACAGAACAATCCAGAAAACAAGTTTTCCAACACAGTACCCGTTCCTTAGAGAGGATGAAAAAGGGAAAAAAAAAACAACAAAAAAAAACAACAAAAAAAAACAAACAACCTGCTTCCAGCCAAGCCATAAAGGGAGGTGCTCCCAGAAGCTTACCGGTACCAGCCGGGGTGGTGGGGAGAGTCGGCGGCTGCATGCACTTTGTCCCCAGCTCCTCCCGACAGCAGTGACGGAGATGCAGAGATGTTGCTCCAGGGCTCAGCCTGGGACCTGTAGCATGAGCAGGAAGAGCAGTGGTGGACTATGAACCATTTATTCACCCATTTCTAAACTTTCACTTCTTTCAAGCCTGCAGGGCTATGTGCTTTGTACCACTCATTTCTGGCTTACGCTGTGGGTTCCTAAATGCCTTCCTTCCCTGCACAGCCTCAAGAGGCACAGGGCTCTCCGCCTCTCCTCCATGCTTGCATGCTGCTGGCCACAAGCTGCTGCCTCGGGAACTCCCAGGCCAGGACCAAAATGCCAACATTTGTCGATATTGACAGTGATGTAATAAGCCAAACATCCCCAGCAGAGCGTCATCAACTTTACTGGAATTACTCTTTCCACAAAGTGTAATTAGTCAGTGGTGCTCATTTCCTCTAGATATCACTGGCACTCAGAGTTCAGAAGGCGCTGTATTGGATGCCAGGTCGTTATGCAGGTAACAAAGCTATCCTGGTCACAACTATAAGGATATTGCATTTAAAGGATTATAAAACCTCCTGGTTCGGGGCAATTAGTAACTGGTGAAAAATATCCCATCACAACTACGAGTCGTCTTGCACCTCTGAGCCAAGGATGCCAGATGCTGTTGGAGACAGGATACCGAACGAGACAGTCTTTCAGCCTGCCCCAGGAGGAGCAGTCTCCCATTCTAATCAGTGATGCATTTGGCCTGTTGTTTACCCGTGAGTCAAGAGCTACGAGAACGACCTTCTGTCTGCTGCCATCACCTTGGCTGAAACCAAAAAAGGATTTCCTCTCTGGATCAAAAGCAACACCAAGACATCTGCTGTATAGAATAGGGCTGAATTCTGCCAAAAAGCACTCTGGGCTTCTTGGAACATGTACTCATTTTGAAGTAGTGCATTTGTTTTGTGTGTTCCTTCTGGGTAACAGCTGAAAAACAGAGAGAGAGTCTGGACCTCAAGCAGTGCGTACCATGCTGATGGCAATGCCCTTGTAATTCACTCCTCATTTGGTGTGGATGTTTAGCAAGGTCCCTAAATAACACAGTACCTCGGTGCACTATAGAACCAGACTAGGAAGAGTAAAATATTATTTTAGAAGTTACTTCAGCATATCCCTACCCCACTGCAAGGACTAGTCCCCATCACCAGCCCCCCCGTGTGGGATGCTGCCTGCCTGTTCACATGGGGTCTCAGCTCTGCCCACCCCCAGGGCTGGGGGAGCCAGCAGAGGATGGAGGAGGGTGCCCAACTGCCATCCTGCAGGACTCCAAGTCCCCAAGGTAGGGCCATGGGGAGAAACATCCTGCTGGAGCCAGTGCTGGAGGGGTGGAAAGCCAAGACCAGTCACTAATGGGTTCCTCTCTCCAAAATCATCTCTTTTGAGAGAAAACAGGGCTTCCCCAACATCCCCTCAGGACCAGAATTACTTTGTGATGGCTCTTCTAGTTCAAAGCATCCTCGTTCCAATTTGCTTTAAGGATCTCCTGGCACAGGGCCATAGATTTGGAGAAGTTTTGCAATACATGTGAAGTGCTGGAGGTTTAACTGCTTGGGCTGCACGACACGGGAGCCGGAGTGAGGCAGGAATGAAAAGAGGGGAAATCGAGGATCAAGAATTTCCAAAGCTAGCTTTCTTCCTTCCTGCTTTTGTTAGCCTGGTTGGTGCCCCAAAAGGGCAATGTGTATTCCCAGAGTTGTGAGAATGCTGTTTCTTTTCCTGTCTAGCATTGCCAATAAGCACTTCACTGTAAGTGGGGTAAACACTAACAGAAGTGCATTGTTAAACCCTCACGCCTGTGCTTGGATACTGCCATGATCTTAATTAGTATTTTCCACTTCTGTAAGCCTGTCATCTGCAGATCTCAAAGCTTTACAAATATTTGAAACATCTCTTGAGGAAAGAGTATTAATAGCTCCATTTAACAGATGGGCAAACTGACACACAAAAGCAGTGAGTGCCCTGTCCTTGAGGCAGGGATGGAGCAGGCAAGCAATCCTCGGCTCCAACAACGAGGCAGTTTTAGAAGTGGGTCAAGGAACGAAGAGGAAGTCTGCAGATCTGTCCTGGTTTGGAAAATGACTGCAGTCGGAGTGGCCCAGAGCCCAGGTGGATGAGGCAGAAGAATTGCTGAATGAGCTACTGCTTGCTTCCTTAAATGGTTAATCTCTTGCTTTTTGTCTGCTAGCATGTGTCCCTGGGACCAAGTAAAAAAAAAAAAAGTCCACGATGTTCCAAAAAGTCTGAAAGCTGAAACAGCTGCTAAAATAAGCAAGTGTATGGTTGGCTGGGCTCTGCAGGTCAGGAGATTGCAAGTCATCTGCAGATGTTAAGGCCACAGAGGAAATGTCTTTGAGTGGGGCTTAGGGACAAAGGGAGAAGGCACAGCTGTGTGCAGAGAACCAAACAGCACCAGGCAAACCAAGGCAACTGAAGTACCAGACAAACTTCCCCTTTTTTCCCCTCAAAGCAGCTAACATGGAAGTTTCACTTCTTTAAGTGGCAGTGGAGCTGCAAACCAATATTTATTTATACTTTTGTCATCAGCATTGAACCCCCCAGGCCTCCCTGTGGTGCAGGTCAGGGGACCAAGTGGCTTCGGTTCTTCCCAGCACACTCAAATCAAGTTGTTGAAATGAGAAGTAAAACCAAAAGGGAACTTCTGTGAGGCCAGGCCACTGGTTGGGCTTTCTTTGCTCTTAGACCCAGCAAAACAAACCATTTCTAATGCAGAAAAACACATGCTGAGAACATTTCTGATGAACACCTGTGTCCTGAGGCCTCTCACTGCTCATCTCAGTGCTCACCAACCCCACGCTCCTTCCCCTGTTACACTCACAGGTGGTGGAAAAAGCTGCTGAGCTTTCCACTTCCTAAAACAAACACGGACGCTATTTTCTTACACTTATTTTATTTTCCTTTCCCAGAAGCCACTGTCCTGCTGTGTATGAAGCCTGTCTGAAGTCATGTCCAGAAGGAAAGTCAACTAAACCAGGTAGGGATTCACACTGCAGACTGATAAGATTTTTATTCTTGGGGAAGTATTATATAAACAGGGAAAAGTTTTTTCCTTCCTGTTTTGTAAGAAGTCATTTGACCTCCTCTGTATTCCGTATTACTAGCTGCTAGAAAGTTGCTAAGAGGAAACCAATATCCGCAGTTATGCTGTAATGACTTCCCTGCTGTATTTTCCATACTTTGCAGCCGCACACACACACCAAGCCATGTTGTGCTGCCAGCTCCCTGGGCAGCCCTAGCATGAGCTGTATGGCACAGCCCCACAGCATGGCTGATAGCTCGGGAGGGAAACACCACACAGAGATCCTGCCCTTCCTGCAGCCTGCTCCCACATTGCCCTGCCAGTTTTGCTCCACAGATAGGGTCAGCCCAGCAAGATGCAGGGAAGCCCCTGCTCTGAGCCTTCCTGTGACATTTGTGTGCGTGGTGAGCCTGCTGCCTCAGACGATACTCCCTGTGCTTTCACGCCTGTGTCTCCTGCTCAGAGCTTCTCAGTCCCACGTCTGGCCGTGCAGGTCACCTTGCTGCTTTCTCTCATCACTTACAGGCTGTTTGCACTGAGCAGGTATCTGCAGATCTGGCACCAACAAGTCTCAGGGCTGGCTCGTGCACTGACATTCACCCTGCAGGTCCCAGAGCAGCTCACCTATACCCAACACCTTTCTGTGCATGCTGGAGACACCCCATGTCCTTCTGTGCCCAGGCTGCCTTTCAGTGGGTCGTAAAATATCTGGCAATTCATTTAATTAGGCACTTTCCCTTGTAAGACTATAGCTTGCAAGAATCTCTCCAAGTACACGCTCAGTGTTTTGATGCATCTCAAGCACCACTTCAACTCATGTCAAGTTCCTATATCCCTGGTGACTCATGTACAGGGGATGTACCCTGCCTGCAGCAAGGCTCAGTAGCTTCTACACCTACCACAGATGTACCAGAAATCTCCCCCCGCCACAGCAATGCTGTGAGGTGGGTGCACAGGGCTCCAGCAAGGCAGCACAGCCAAAGGGGCTGCTGCTTTCAGCAGGTCATAGGAGCCATGGGATCACACAGAAGGACTCAGCTCAACCAGCTCCTACCAGCTGTTTTTTACTCCTACACTTCCCATTTCAACTGTCAGCAAATCACCAATAGCAGCAGCCCAGCCACTGACCCTTGTCATTGCTCCCAGGGACAGAGCTTCCCCCATTTTCCAAGGAAGCACTACCCCTCTCTTCTGAGTTATGCGAGTGATTTTTCCTCTGTGAAGCAGCACAAGTGAACCAGCCAGGTGAGCCCCAGGGAGCAGAGCTAAGCCCATTTCTGCTAATCAGCCTGCCTCATTCCACAGTGACACTTGTAAGAGCTGCCCTGGTTATTTTTAGGGACCGCTGGGAGCTGCCGGGGCTCTGGCCCCTCAGGAGGCTGCAGGGCTTCTTCTACAGCCCCTCACACTGCATCAAGTGGGAACACGCTGCTCAGGTGTGGATGTGACACCCGCGGGGCTGTGTGAGCCTGGATGAAGAAGGGCCAGGGCAGGCGTGTGCACCACAGCTAGGATCTGCCTTCCTGCAGCAATTCCACACAGCAGCTGAACTCAGCCCTTCAGACCACAGAACAAAGCCACACAGGATTTGCTCTTTGTCCCTCTCAATACATAAGTAAAAACCCAGGCCGACATACCTCTGTCTTCATAGAAAGGCCTTCCCCCAAACAGAGCTATCTCATCAAGAGCTGCTGGGCCTTCCTCCTCCTTTTATACAAACAAGGGCAGCCATGCTAGAAAATAGGCCCCAGCTGCATCTCCTCTGAGCTCAGGGAAATCCTTCTCACCTGGGGAGGCTGCAAGGTGCTGGTGTGGTGGGTGAGCATCCCAGGCAGGGTTTGAGGAGGTCATGGTCTCTGAATTCAGTGCCCTGAGGTGATCAGAAGAGCTGTGGGACCATTGGGTAGTTTCTCAGCCTTTGTAGGAAATTTGAGGTGAAAGACAGCAGGGACTTTTCTTCCAGAGGCCTGGATGGTCTGGGGGGAGGCAGGGGATTCATGGGGATCTCCATTGCAAAGGAACCCACCAAAAGGCCTGGCTGTGCTGGGACATCGCAAGTGGGGACAATACAAGGGTCCTCCTAGGACATGACTACAACAGCAGCTGTGAGACTGTTACAGCTGGAGGGTTTAAAGCATCTGGTCTGTGGTTAGTCTGTTTTGCAAATTCACCCATTAGCAAATCTTCCACACAGCCATGGTTTTGCTCATGTGAAAGTGCATTCACGTACAAAGGCAGCTAAACAAGAAGTTGGAGAAAAAAATAAAAATAATGGTGGGTAGAGTCCTCCCCTCATACTCCTCACAGCTTTGATGGGGTCTCTGTGGGGGACCGAGGAGTGGGTGCTCTTGGAACCAAGGGTGCTTGGATGAAGGGCTTGGGCTCGCCGGTCTGCACAGTGTGGGTGGTGGAGCCGTGTCTGCCTGCACTGGGAGGGGAAAATCAGGGGAGAGCAAGGCACCAGCTCACTGCAGCCCAAGGCCACCATGTCCCCCACCATATGGGAGCTCACCCTGCATGTTGTGGGGCTGCCCCAGCCCCATCCCATGGTGCTGGGGCTCATCCTGATGGGCCCTGTCTCCCTGAGCCCTGAGGGATGTGTGGCTGCCCCAGGGGTGGGGACAGAGGCACCTCAAAGCTGTGGGATGCAGAAAACAAGCTCAACCTGGGAACAAAACACAAAGACAACCGCTGTCACGGCAACTGGCTCCAGATGCACGGAGAGACCAATTATTTCCATTAATCAACTTGGTGAGAAGCTGCAGAAGAGGCTTAAAATGCAGATGAGGTTTGGATGCTGTGGGAAGGGAGGAGCCCTAGAAAAGCTCGGTTGCCAAGGAAAAATGTGATTTTTCCCCTTGCAGAGGGCAATGACTGGCATCCTTGTGGAGCCACCAACACGGGGTGTGAAGTCCTAAGTCCTACAGGAGTCAGTCATTGCCACATCTTAAATTAGAGGCTAAGCAGTGAGTTGCCAACTCTACAGGCCTCAAGTGATCTTCCTGCCACAAAACAAGGCCAAAGCAACAGATGGGATCTGTTTTACACACTGAGCCTCAATCTCCCTGCTGTGCCTGTTCTTCTGCTATATTAATTATATTTTTCCACCAAGTCCTGGAGAACCCTAAAAGCTCTGTCTTGCAGAATCCCTGCAGTGGAAGGAGATGCCGTGATGTCGGGGCTGGTTGAATTCACTGCATTTAGTGTCAGAGCCAGAGGGTGCAGAGTTACTACGAGGAATCCCACAGCAAAAGCCTTCCAAAAATACCAATATGACATGCCCAACCTTGGCATTTCTTCACCACCACAGCGTGGCGAGGCTTTTCCACACTGCTCAGCACATGAGATGGACACCCGTGCCTTGGCAGGAGATCAGGCTGCTGCCTGTTTTCTCTCCCAGCCATGAAATTGGGGGCCCCACAGCTTGGAGAACATCAGTTCAGGCAGAGGCAAGGCCACCACCACATTTTGGAGGATGCAGGGCCAGCAGGAGGGCAGGGGAGCTCTGTGCCTGGCTCAGGCACTGCTGCCAGCCCCACCAGCAGCACCAGGACTGGGCACACTGCAGGGCTTCTACGGCGTCACCCTGGCTTCTGGCCCTGGATCAAAGCTCCAGGACACGAGAGTCTTGAGCTGAAGCGAGGTCTTAAAGGCACTGGCACAAGTCTAAAAATACTCCCTAACCCTGATAACCCCATTATGGAGTCTTCATCCTTTGGTGTGCAACCTCTCACGCATGTTCCCAGACAAGAGTCAGTGGAAAATTTGCTGAAATTCCAGCTGGAAGCTGTCAGACAGTTGGTGGAAACCCCCTGACCTCAAGTGCTGGCTATTGCCCTGTGGGATTTTTTCCCTCCTGGCTGGATGAGGCTCTCACTGCGGGGAACCTCGCAGCAGACCGCAGGGAGCACAGAAATCCCGGTGCTGCCGCCTCTGTGCTCTACCAGGCCCCCTCGGCAGCAAACCATCTCACGCTGTAAATATTTTACAAGCCTGGCAGGGCTGTTGAGTGTGTTTTGCTGTTGTTATGGATCTGCCCCCAGCAGGAGAGGGCTAATAATAGCCACGGTACCCAGGAATGAAAGGGCAAGGGGTGCAACACAGAGATCTCGATGGCACTGTACGTCTCCATGCCCTCGTCCCTGCAAGTTGGTGGTAAAGGGAAGAAAAGCAGGATGCGAAGCCTGAACAGAAAAAAGGGGCAGTATCCTTCTTCCCCTGCTGAACTGCAACGCAAAGAAGAAGTTTCACCCCAGAAACACAGCAAGGTTTACTTTGCTTTGAGAAAAAGCTTGGCTGGGCCTCCAGAAGTTCGTAGGCCAACAGCAGCAGTTAGATCCTCTGGTGTGACACCAGGAGAGCAGGATCCGGCCCTGGGGGCATGGAGCTGTTGGTCCCAACTGCCACTTGCAACGGGTGGTGGGAGCATTGCGGATGTAAGCGTGTGGGGGGCTCTTGCACCTCAGGGCTCGGTGTCCCCATGCCAGCCCTTGCCTGTTGGGGTCACCGAGACAGTCTTCGGGTGTCCCAGGGGACAGCACGCCCTCAAGGAACGGGGACATCTCTGTGTGGCCCCAGAACCAACGGCAGGCACAGGCCCTGTCCTGCCCAGCACCACGCCTGGGAGTGGGGGAAGCAAGACAGGGCCCAATTCCATCCCACCCCAGTGAAGGGAAGCCGTGTGGACTCGGGCGGTGCTTCAGGCTCAGCGCTGCAGAGACACCCGCTGCTGTTTAACCTGCGCGCCTCTCCCCTTCCAGCCGCCCGCTGGGCTGGGCTGGCTCCCCTAAGAGGCAAGGGTGTCTAAGAAGTGCTCAAAGGTGTCCTGTAGTGGGAGGTGCCACGAGGAGATGAGCAGAAATTTGTCTGACCCAGACAGATTATGCAGTTTCTGCAAAGCCCAGTTAGAGTAGAGCAAAAGTCTGACACAAGCCCGAGGTAAGAGGCAGGCCAGGGGCATGCTCAGCACAACCATTCTGCCTCCCAGTAGCCCGGGTCAGCGTGCAGTCCAAAAATAGCTCTCCTTAGCCATGAAAATAGCTCTTCCTAGCTTACAGGTTCACCTAGATGAGGGACAGATGCAGTGTCACGCGAAGGGCTTCCTTTGAAACTGGAGTCCAGGGCTGGGTGTGACTGCAAAAATCCCCCCGAGCCCTCCAAGCCATGGGACACAAGCCACGGGATGTATGTCTGCACTGCAGGCACATGGCCCTGTGGTGTTTAACCCCCCAGGGGTGTTTCAAGGCCATTGTCCACCTCCCAGTGCTTGCAGGTACGTGTGCTCGTGGTGGTGGGCCTGGGAGCTGTGCTGCGGAGGAGCAGGCAAAGGGGGAAATGGGAATTGGGTGCTGGGTTGTTAGTTGGACAGAGAGGCGGTGAGTTCACCTGAAAAAGGTGCCCTTCTTTCTGACTCTCTTGCACACTGGAAGGCAGAAGAATTGTTTAGTCCTTTGATTTCTTAGCATCCACACCTTCTGAATGTGTGAAATTCCACCTGGCTGTGAGCAGGGCTTGTTTGTCTGCAGCAGGGAAGTTCAGACCCCGGAGGGCAGAGCCAGCTGCTCCTCCCGCTGTCCATGAGCTCCCTGGGGAAGGACAGCGAGCCCAGCCGAGGTCTGGCACCGAGACCTGCCCCAAACGCCACGTCCACGGCAGCAGAGCCGAGACCATTGTGGCTCAGATCTCCCATTTTGTTCCAGTCCTCACAAGATGCTACGGAAAAATAAGCTCGAGCCAAACAGCAGGCCTGGCGGGGCAAGGTTATTTCAGCAAGGTGAGGGAGCTTTAAACTGGGGAGACACTGCTCCACGACCGTCCATCCACAGTGACACAGCTCCAACTCTGCGGGCAGGAGAGAAGCGGTTCTTTCTTATCACTGGCCGATGCTAATAGCTGTTTCACTGGCTAGCCCCCACCGAGCTGGTTTAGGCTTGCCAGGAACTGCAGAAAAATCACATCTCCCCTTGAAAATTGAGGCTGTGGCTCCTGGATGCAGGGGCTTCCCGGCGCCCTGGTGGCCATGAGGGTGGGCAGAGACACCCTGGCCCGGCCGGGGGGAGCTGCAGAGCGGGACAGGAGCCTGGAGCAAGGGGCCTGGACAAGAGCCTGGAGCAAGGGGCCGGCGCTGCAGGAAGCGGCCGCCCCGGCCCCGGTGGCGCTGCGGGGCTCCGCGGGCTGAGCCGGGCGGCAGAGCTCAGCCGCCACCTCCCGGCGGCTTCTGCCCCAGCATCGTCCCCGCTGCTCCCCACGGAGCTGCCGAGCTTCGATGAGGACTTGCAAAGGGATGGCTGAACGCTCGCCGTGCCCCAGGATAAGGCGCTTTACCTGCTGAGGTCCGCCAGCCTCCGCCAGGTGGGGGCTGCGAAGCTCCCGAGGCTGCGGGTTTGAGGAGCTGGGCTTCCCAGCAGGCTTTCCTGGTAGGAAGATCAGCATTGAGCAGGATTGGTGCAGGAGCTGAACAGTGGAACATTAATCCCAAGACACAAAAGCAAGTGAATGCAAGAAGTTGCCTTTTTTCCATTAGATGCCAGTGTTCCTGATCGGCACTCCTCCACGTGGAGCAGCAGGGCGAAAGGCGTTCTTTACCATGGGCAAAATAAGCCAACTGGTAGCCTCTAACTTCCACACAGAAAAAACAAACCGAGTGCCAAACTCAGTGAGCCGGAAAGGGAACCAAGAGCACCAGGTTTCCAGCGCCGAGGCAGCATGTGACAGCTAGCTCCATGCCTGGGTGCCAAGACGCTTGCGGTACATTCCCAAAGCTGCTCAACTCCCTGCACTGTGTGCAGGACAAACGCTGGCAAGTTAAAGCCTCAGCTAAAATGAAAACCAACAGCTTAAACACCCACTAGGCTGGACCAAGAGCTGGCCAGCGGCTTGTGTTCATTGTGAACTTTTCTTTGCACTCTGCACTTGGCACAGACAGGAGCGAAGGGATCCAAAAACCTCACAGAAAGGTTGATTTTCACATGTTAAAGTGCTTGTCAGAAAGCTGTCCCACCAAGCACTCTGCCAGTTACATGAATGTGACAAACACACCAGTACTGATGTGAAGCACTCACCGGCTCCTGGAGCTTCTGGGTGGCTGCCTCCTGGAGCCCCATTTCTGATTACAAATTCAGTTTGGATCAGCCCCCCCAGTGCAGAGAGCCAAATTCAGCCTCCATTCAAAGCGCCTCAAATGGCATTTGGAGGATGAAGAAGGGCTTGGGCCAGGCTGATGTCGAGCTGGAATGCTGAGCTTTGAATCCAAGACAGCCTCCGTTTCCCCACAGTGCCGGGGAGCCGAGTGGCAGGCGCGTGGTGTGCGCTGAGAACAAAGCTGGTGACGGCAGAGCCAGCAGCAGGTTGTTACCTGAGATTTCGGTAGCTGCTCTGACTGGGAGCAGAGTTGCAGGGGCTTTTTTTTTTTTTTCCATGCTGTAATTTACCTGCATAAAGTCATCTAACCTGGATGCAGCCACGCATTCAGGTTGGCCAAGCATCCTTGACCTCAGAGTTGCGTTTTCTCTGCAGGATTTTGGATGTGCATAGAAATTCAATGGAGGTAGAGTCCAGCACGTACACTGACTTTATTTCCTGTGATCGGGCTGGCCGGAGGAACGCTGTCCACGACATCCAGCGAGATGCAACCACCATCAGCATGCGCAAGCTGACCGAGGACATCAGTGACCTCACTGTCAAAGGGGCAGGTGAGCTGCCGCAGGCACTGGTAACCACAGCTCGTGGTGCTCAGCCTAGGAGGGCATGTCATGAAATTGCAGCAAAGCAAAGTCCCTGGGAGCCAGGCACAACGGGGGGATGCTCAAAAGGGAAACATCCCATCCCTCGCTGCAGCCAGCAGGAGGCTCGCAGGCCAAGGGTCGCTTGCAACCAGTGGGGTGGTCCCTGGGGTCCTGGTGCAGGACCACTGCAGCCAAGGTCCTGGTCCTCTTTTAACAGGCAAACGCTTCCCAGAGCAAAGTCCACGTCAAAAATACCTTAGGCCTCATAAAAATCATGGGGGTGGGGGCTGTAATTTGCTTTTTCCATTTTTTAATTACCCTTTAAACAGTATTTTAAATAGCAACAGCAGTAATTTTAAACACCACCAGCCATCTCCAAGCCTTCCCCCATAGCCCAGACATGGCAGCATCACCCTGCTCAGCATTGCTGCCCAGCTAACTATGGGATGCACAAATCCTCAGCTCTGAGGCTGTGTTCATTAACAAGCAACCAAACACACAGCACAGCTGCAGAGAATAAACTCCTTTCCAGCCCTTTCTCCAAGCTGCACTCTGTAACTATAAAAATGCTTTAAAATGCATTACCCCAGCTGTACCTCTTCAAACATGTCCCTAATAGTACATGTCCCTACACCTGCCCACAATAAGCACAACCTGGAGCTCATTTAGTGAGAGAACCCGGGTAACTGCCTGGCTGTCTGCTTGCAACTTGCCTTCACAAGTTAGGCAAGGAGAGCTCATCCCTGCTTTGAAAGGGACTGTTGGTTTAGGACTGCTGCACCCTGCAGTCATGTAAAGTCCTTGCACCTTCCTTTGAGACCCGAGGCACCCTCCCAGCACCTCCAGCTACCCTGCTCTGAGAAGGGTTTGTGCTCTGGGAAGGTGATGGGACAACCCTATACATTTAAGCCAAATATCTGGCCACAGGTAGGTGGCAATAGGGCTTCAGCTAGCGAGCGGAATGAAGTCAGCTGTAGCAATGACTGATGCCTTGTGTCCTGAGCACAGCGTAACTATGCTTTCCTCCCACTCCTCCCTCCTGCAGACAGCGAAGCACCTAGCACCTCTTCTGAGAGCGACCCTGGAGCACGACCAAAGGAGCAAGAAAACAAACCCTCTCCATGACAGCGTGCAGGGGGCGGGATGGGGCAGCAGGAGGGACTTGCTGTGAATGTTAAACGAGAATTTGCTATTGAATTTGTGGACAAAAGCCAACCTGGACCAGGCAGCTGTCTGTCAAATGCCTCTGCATCAGCCATTTTGTTTAGAGCACCGCAAGATGCTGCACAAGGACTGGCACCTCCAGAAGACTTCTGCTCCCATCCCTAACGATTTAGAGCAACACTGCAGTGTTTGTAGTAATATGAGCCATTCTCAAGATGCCTTAGCTGCAATTTTCCCCTATGGGAAAAAGCGATTTTAGTAATAATATACATACCAGACTTTCCTGTCTGAGGTACCTTCCCATTATTGCAAATATAGCCTATTATTTATTCTGTTTCCATAGATCAGAAGTTTAGACAATTGGTTTTTCCATGCACTGCCCTCATCCTGCATTTCACAGCTGAGGTGGCCTCCAGACCGCCTGTGGGGCCGCTCGCCAGGGCAGGCAGTGGAGGAGGCCTGTCCGATCCCGTGCATCCATGGCCAGCCCCGTGCAGCCCCACTGCTGCTGCTCAGCACCAGGAAAGGACCAAAGCACAGCCCCGTGTGGACAAGCTCCACTGACAGGCCCAGCAGCATCAGCCACAGGCATCTTTTTCTTTGGGCTTTAGCATTTTAAAGTATTGTTAAGGGGAGGGGAGAAACATTTTGCTGTTTTGACTGTTGAAATTCAGGCTTAACTTTGCAAGCTGTTAGCTGAGATTATCTCCGGTAGGATCTCACACTGTTCTCTCTTAGGAGACATGTTTTGTGTTAAAGATGGTTTGATAAAACTATATAAGCTGTTGAAATAAACAACACAGCCTTCAAGTACCGAAGGTGTTCTGCCTGGATGGTTGTTCTTCCTCCGTTTTACCTTGTAACAGGTTGGGCTGCAAGGAGGTTACACCACCCTCTAACAGCGAGATAGGGAACTGTATGACAAGAGTCCCTTCTGTTTGGGGCTGCGAAACCCCCCCAAACATTTGCAGCTCCCAGTTAGAAGCAGATTTAAAGCTGGGGGTGGAGAATGTCAAAAGTTTGCCCCGACCTGCCCAGGTTTGCTGCAAGGCAGTGCTTTTCCAGGTTTACTAGAAGTCAAGTAGGGTAGAGCTGGCTTAGGACTTGGCAGAGCAGCCAAGACACCAGGAGAAGAGATGCTGGTGGGAAGAGATGTCCTCAGCACAGCACCAGCGCTGAGCTACAAGGACATCCATCACTCGCGTTTCACCTACCCAGGACAGATGATCCCAGCAGAGCTCTGGGAGACGGCTCCAGCCCCAATGGCATCGGTCCTGCAACAGAAAGGGCAAGGCAGAGCCAGCCTGAGAAAGCCTCCAGCAGTGATATGGGGACAAGCACCTCCTCGACAGCTTCGGGAAGAACTGAACGTTACAACTTTGAGATTTATCAGAGCAAACAAGGCTGTAAATAAGCAGAGAAGTTGCTGCCAGACAGCAGGCGAATTGTCTGTGGGTCTCCAAGAAGCAATGGCCGCAGGAGCAGGACAGAGATGGATGTTGCTCCAGCCTGCCCAGGAAACAAGGACTTGGCAGCCAGGTAGAGGCTGCATCTGCTTCCTTGGCAGCCCCACACAAGCTCTCCCTGAGCTGCCCAGATACTATTGCAGCTCTGTTCCGAGATGGTGGCCAAGACCCTGCTCCCTTTTCCCCATGCTCAGGGGCAAACCAGCAGGTAGCTCCTGATCTTGGCTGACACGCAGTTTGGTCTTCAGGCCCTATTTCCAACTCTCCTTGCTTCAACCGAGCAGTATTTCTGGCTCAGACACACACACGAAGCAAGTCGAAAGGCAGCGCAGAGGGACTGTGCGCCACACGACCTCCAGCAGTCGAGAGCAGGCTAATCTTGGGTCTCCCTGGTCAGAAGATAGCTGCCGCAGTTATATTTAGGCAGATCACTAGTGACCTGCTGGCCAGCCACCCTTGGAGCACAGGCATCAGGTTCCCCCCGCAAGTAAAAGAGCCGGATCAGCTGCCATCGCTGCAAGACCAAGGGCACTGGATGAATCCAGCAATGTCCTGACTTGCAAAGCTGCTGAGCACACAGATGCTCTGAGCCCCTGATTTCAGCTGAAGATACAGGCGTGCAGGACCTCCGCCAGCTCCACCCAAGTGCTAAGCGATGGGAAAGTCGACCAGAAAGCACCCAAAACGCCCTCCTGCCTGAGCTGATACCACAGTCCAGCCGCCTTGCGGCCCAGACCGCATTGTTGATGCTGAGGGTCAGAAGCAAAGTGTGCAAATCTCAGGAAGTGGGGAAAAAATATCAATTATTTGTGATACATGACAGAAAAAGTGATAAGGATTCTGCTTCTAGGGGTAAGATACGCATTTCTACGATTACTGAAAAGACATGAGGTTGGAACAACTTGCCTCAATAAACCCAGCTTGTAAGTCGTAAGTCTAACAAGGGAGCACGAGTACCTTCCCTCTTCTGTGCCCTACATTAAAACTTTCAAAGCTACCTGTTAGCTGTGGGAGGCAGGAATGGGGCTGCCACACCAACCGATTGGCCCCTCTGGCTCTAGCAGGGGTACAACGGCTCACACTGCAGCCTGCAGAACACGGCTCCTACCGGTCATCCCCCTTGAGCAGAAAGGCGAGAGGATTTCTGTTTTAATATAAATTTGTTATTTTATTAAACGGGATTAACAATCAACTGTCCAGAATCCAAACAAGCAGCTTCTTCAGAAACAATTTTTGGAGAAAAATTAACTCAAACAAGCCTGGCTCTAACAGCAACCATGTTCTTGAAAGTGATGATTTATCATTTGCTTAAAAAAAATAAGTAAGAAATTCACTCTCTCCTATCCATCTAGGTGTACATATGCACCACGTATTTCAGAGATGAGTATTTTACTCAGAAGACAAATATGGAAACCTAGCAAGAAAGGAAACATTCCCAGCACTTGGTCGCTGCTGGCGGAGGCTGAGCAGCCACTGTCCAGGACCACCACGGCCCTTCGCCAAAGGCAACTTTTTGGTGTAGTATCTGTGGAGCGTGCACCTTTGCAGACGCCTGGGATGCTGCAGCATGCCACACACCATGCTCCCTCCTCATGTGCATTGAGGAGCTCTATGTCAGTAGGAAAACTGCCACTTCTCTGGATGCGTGACTCTATTGCATATCAAGTAAAAATACTGTAATGCACCAAAACGGCTTAGGAATTTTGGTGAATATTTCCTTGCAAGTTCTCCACCAAACTGAAGGTCTGACTCCTAGCCAGTGTTGTGGTTAAGCGGGAAAAGCAATTCAGATGGGACCTGAGTCAATATTTGATATTGGGCCCTAGCTTATTAATCACTGAGTTTAATAGTGCCGTAAGATTATGTCACGTCAGGAAAAGCACAGAATGGTTAAAACAGGCAGTTGAGCACTATTTTTCTAAGGTCCTAAACAAGGATGCAGGAAGAGCAAAATGCAGTTTACAGGAATCGTCTAGGATGAGTACAAAACTGGGAAAGTCCCAGAAGGCAGATTTGGGCCCAAAATGGTAAAAATCCTTTCCAACTTCCTATGCATGTGTGAGCACGCTCAGGGCCAGCTGTGAGCACAGCTGCAGCCCACGGTGTGCGCTTCCGCGGCAGCGACGTTGTAAGGCCCGAGACACAGAACTCCTTGGCTGAGAGAGGATGCCAAAAAAGGCCTTTAAAAAAAATGCCCTTCAGACCTGTGCACCAGCTTCCAGCTTGTTCTTGTCCTGGGCCTGTTAGCACAAGACTAACCACAGGTAAACACAGCTGCAGCCAAAGCTCCCTACCCGCACGGATGGGAATAAACCCTCACACCTACTCACTCCCGACCTGGCACACCTTTTTCCTAGAATGGTTGAGATTAACCCTGACAGTCAGAGCCAGAGGAGATTACTTCTGCACCACGGGCAAGGGCTAAGGCAGGTCAGTGGGGCACGAGAGGTCCTTCTGCTCTCGTTTATGGTACAGAGGGAGCAGCAGCTGAAGGGAGGTGTTTGCGTCTGCGTGCACAGCAGCAGAGGAAGCTGGATGTCCATTTGGGAGACGGTTCATGGGGGCAATAGGGGTGTGTGTGTGATAGGAGCCTGATTCTGCATAGCACTGTAAAGGTTAACACGGGATGCCAGGAATGGAGACTGACCCCAGGCACCTTCTGGCGCTCCCACAGCCCAGAGGAGAGTTGAGCACGCACGAAGAAGGGCCACGGCTCCACGCTGGCTTGCAGAGACGCATCACGATGCGTTGGGCACCATCCCGTAGGCTTCATACAGCGTATTGAGAAGTTCCTGCTTTTCTTTCTCAGGTAAGAAGCTGGACTGAGCTGCATTGATGTTCTGGAAAGGCAGACAGGGAACAGAAAGATGTTAAAGCACATCGGAGATTAAGATGTAGCTGTACACTTCCAAACCTCTCTCTGACCATCAACGAGCCAGGGAAGGTGAAGTTTCCACTCCAAGATACATTTCCACAGCCTCATTTCCCAGGGCAACTGCTCTGGCCCACCACTAGCAGCAACCCCAAAAGGCACAAGGCAGGCACGAGGAGGAGGTCTTAAAACACTCTGGAGTTTGTAGGATACACACTTAGAACTGTTCCTACACTGCAGGTGTCCCTTTGTGCCAACACAGCTGGTGGTGGCAGCCTGATGCATGCTGCCGTGACAGAGCCCAGCTGCACAAGGTCCTCTCCAGGGACCTTCCTTTTGTTACGCAGAGCCACGATGGCTTTTGCAAGGGCAGCAAAGGACAGCTGGCATCCAGGGACTCCAGGCTCACAGCTGCCCTTGTTCTCCTGCACGCGGGGAGCCAGGTCTGCAGTAGGGGGTCCTTCCCCGGGGGGCTCCAGGCAGCACAGCACGCCCTTCAGTGCACCCCCGATTTCCAGTTCCAAGCGTGTGTCTTTGCAGACATGGAGGGGGAAGTCATGAGCACGACTGAATGCTAACCAGAAAAGCTCCCTGGGTATGCGATAAAAAACTCACAACAGTTGTCCTGTCTTTCTGCCTTGGGTGAGTATTTCAGAAAACTAATGAGTAAAGTCTGCAAGCATGTTTGTACATGCTGAGTCTTACTAACTTTCAGGCCAAGCCTTGAAATAACCTCCTTGCAATTCCAAATCCATGGAAAAAAGCAACAGGCACCTTCCTTCCTACAGTTCAGATCTGTTTTGAAGACTCTGCTAGACCATTTCCACCCAAACCCGTTTCCCCGCAGCCCAAAGCAGCCACACGAGGGCTGCCACCCCCAGTGCCCCCGCTGCACAAAGCCCCTCCTCCTCTCTGCACCCCCAGCAGGATTTTATTTCCCTGAAAACTCTTCAGCTTATAAAGAAAACAAGCAGATGTCTCTGGGCTTCACCAGGACCCCTGCAGAGCACCAGCTGAGGCCAGCTTACCACTCTCTTGAAATCCTCCTCGGTGAAGCCCATGTGGTCCTTCACTATGCTGTAATCCGTGTTGATGTTGGAACTGAAGATGAGGGGGTCATCGGTGTTTATCGAATAGTTAGCCTGATCCTTCCTAAATCTGTAAGGGAATATACAACGGTGGGCAAAGCTCTGTGCGTGGCAGTTCACGCACTTCAAAGGGTGAGATGTGGTAAAAGCAAAAACCTCCCAGCAGCAAGGAGCAGAGCGCGGGGCGCCTGCTGCGTGCGGGTCCGGGCACCCAGCTCCCACTCACCCGCACCCCAGGGACGTACCACGTTGTCCCAGGTGGTTTGCATTTCCCTCACACAGCAGTAAAGCAGCTATAAGTAGCCAGGATTTGGGTTAATGACTTTGAGATTAAACGTTACGCGTGTCTTACTGCACGGCTGGGTGTTTCCTGAAGTCCGGCAGACATGCTCCGGTCAGATAACTGGACCAGGGGCAGACCTGGGTGGGGGAGTTAAAACAAACACGAAAAACAGCATCAGCCACACAGATCTGAACTGCAACTGTGAACGCAGATAGCGGTGAGCAGGCAAACCAGACGGAGGTTCAGGGCTTTGTTCGTGGCCCGGGGAGCTTCCACCCCTCCACCCAGCCATGCTCTGGTACCGCGGCCTGCTCTGTGGGATAATTCTTCAGGCTTGAGGTCCATAAATCAGCAAATAAGCTGTCTAAAACATATCCATAGCCAGAACAGGATCCGTTTCCTCTGCCACATGCTTGCTGCGAGTTGCTGTGCGCTCCGTGCGGCTCAGAGCCCGGCCAGCAGCCAGGCACCAGCACCACTCCTGTCGCGGAGCTCGGGCACCTGGCTTCCTCTGTGGTGTGTCCTCACCTCAAAGTGCATCTTGGTTCTCAGCAGCTCCTTGTAGAGCTCGGGGTCCTCCAGGACGTGGTAGCCGTGGCCGATACGCTCGGTCTTCAGGAGATAGACTGCCTGGAGAACACGGGGGAGCAGCTACAGCCTCCGAGCCGTGGCACAGCTCCCTGCCCGCCGCCTGAACGTGGAAACCCCTCGGGATTCCCCTGGGGCTTCCCAACCCCAGTGCCCCGAGCTCCTCATACCTCCTTGATCATGGCAGGCGGCCCGGCCTCCCCGGCGTGGACGGTGCGATGAATGCCGCATCGTTCAGCCTCCTGAAAGGCGAGGGAGGAAACGCTTCGGTGCGCGGGCAAGGTCAGCAAAGCTCCGGCACGGCCAGCGGGCTCGGCTCCTGGAGCTCCCGGCCCACGAGGGGTCAGGACAGTAA
Source organism: Stictonetta naevosa (assembly GCA_011074415.1). NCBI lineage: Eukaryota > Metazoa > Chordata > Aves > Anseriformes > Anatidae > Stictonetta > Stictonetta naevosa. Next base: position 155,099 of record JAACYO010027390.1, read on the forward strand.
GACCAGCAGCAGCAGCACTCAGAAAGCTGGGTCACCTCCCACCCGCAGCCCAGCCTTCCTCAGGGGCCTTTTAATAGGCACTGGGCTCTCCCCTCCTCAGAGGGCAGCAAGCTTCTCCACCCGCTGGCCTCTGCCCATGGACTCACAGCAATTCCCATCTGTGGGGCTTCTTTCTACTCCAGCAGCAGCCAAGTGGGGGGATTCAAAGCTGCCAGGGCAGGGGGAGGCGATGCTCGGCAGCCTCGGGGCTTTTTGACTTGATCTGCCTGGCACCGCGCGCTGAGCTCCAGCTCTGAGGATGTGCTTAGGCAGCGATGTCTGCCTTTAATCATTGAGATATAAACATGGGAGTAGCTTTGCTATTTAACAAAATATTTTTAATTGCTAAAATCAATTTTTAAGCTCTCCCAGCTTCTTGTGGTCTGGATAAAGTGCTGCATGTCGCCTAGCCAGGAATAACTCAGTGTGTGGTCTCTCATCGCTTCTTTTAAGAAGCTTATTCGACAAACCTCGTAAGCCGCCTTATGGCCAGAGGTATCCTCCACCTTCAGCGACTCATCCCCGGCCAGGTCTATGGCCACCACGGAGTTGTTTCGATACTTCTTGCAGAGCTCCACCACCTCCGGAGACCAGCCTGGAAGAGACAGCAGCAGGATTCAGGAGAAAGCTTTCATACGAGTCACACCTTGAGATTTTTTTTTTTCCTAAACACTGAAAAAAAAATGTGCTTTCATGGTGTGGTGTCATGGAATAGTTTGGGCACCTCCCGAGGTTCCCTGCACAACAACCACCCTGCCCTGCTGCACAGCGTCCTCCAGTCCCCCGGACAGGATGATGGATGCTCCTTCTGGTGAAAAGGAGCTGCACAGCCTCCTGGAAGGCTGACCTTTAACACACGGTTTTATCTTTTTGGCATCAGTGGGAGAGAGGAACAAATGGCCAACAGCCACTCAGGAGTTATCTCTGATCAGGATGCAGCATAATCTCTGACAAAGCAAACACATCTATTAGCTGATAGTTCACCTACCCTTAGCAAAAAGGCCAAGAAACAGAGATAAACTGCAGAGTTAATAATTAACCGGCACCTGCTGTGCACGTACAGTCCTGAAGTCATATGAACACACAAGAAAATGGGTGCAACTGCAACTTCTTTTGTCACCAGTTTCGAACTCACCAGGTTAGAGCCATTATTTCATTGATAACTGAGATGTAGCTAGCTCTGCCTGGTATTTCTGCCTCTCTCTCCACACTTCCTAAGTTTCAGGGTGGCTTCTCAGGAAGAGCTTGTGCCCAGAGCCACCTCTTCGGGTAGCACACGCACAAAAACGCAGACTCAGCTGTTTGCAGGAGGAACTCCAGCAGCTGTGCAAGCGCACGCTGCACGTGCTGCCGGCTGCCCCCGCAGACGCGTGGGACACAGGCTCACAGCTTCCAGTTTCTACAAAGAAAGTTTTCTTCCTAGAAACCAGAAACCTAAGGGTCAAGGTTTCAGATTATTGTTTGGTCTTCTTCTTTATCTTTTTTTTTTCCCCTATCTCTACTTGGACACCCTCAAATCTTCCAGTTTCCAGGATATTTATTATTTTTTTTATTTCTAGGAACAAATTAGCTGTGTGTTTGCTAGAAAAACTTTCTGCCCTACTAAACCTGCCTAAAAGTTGTCAGGATCTGAAGGCATTTGTACCAAAGTTTCAGCATAAGACAGTTACTGCCAGACAACTCACTCCGGCTTTGCTTCTCCCGAGGTGCAGATGCTCACAGAGCTCAGCCCAACAAAATGCTGAGAATTATTTTTTTCCTATTCTATGTCATAGCACCTGCTACGGAAGAAGTTCAGAGCTGCTGGTTTTAGGAAAAACACTTTATATTTGTGACTTAGGTGCGTTTTACTTGTTTTTCCAGCTTAAACCAACAGTGAGTTAGCAGCCAGCAGATTCTCTGGCTAACCCAGACGTTAACTGGGGCTAACGAAGGAGCGTGTCACTGTAGTGGCACGGCAGTGAGCTGGGAAGTTTAATTTGTGCCTCTAGAGGTGTGGGACGTCAGCCTGGCCCTCCTCTGGGACCACTTCTTCCCAGAGCCACGGGACGGTCGTGGCAGCCGCAGCCGCTGGCTTTGGCAGTGGCTTCAGCCAGCCCAAGGAGAGCTCTGAGTCCAGGGCAGGGAGCGAGGTAGGAGCAGAAATCCCAGCTCCCACAGGAGAGGCAAAAAAGAGCTCTGTGCCTCTTTAGCAAGGCCTCCAGCTAGCTCTCCTGACACTGGCTGCACCTACAGCCCCCGCTTTCACTTCCAGCAGACCCTTCACGAAGGGTAAGGGAGCAGAGGACCCTGACCGAGAAAGAACAGCCCATTCTCGGCACCGTGTGGTCCCACGTCACACACAGGGCCACGGGGCCGGTGCTTTCCCCACATTTCTGCAGGGACCTGAACCCAGGGGACATCCCCCCCCGCCGCGCGTCAGGGAAGGGGAGCAGAGCAGCAGGGGAGCTGCAATACATTACTTGGCATATGGCGCATGCAGCATAGAATAGACCTGGCTTTGATGTGGAAATCCCTTTCTCCATCCTGCAGTCCCTGATTTACGAGGTGAACGACTTCATCCGGAGTGAGGTCTCCCCTGTGGGGCAGAAGAGGTGGTGGTGAGAGGCTGGGCTCCGCCTGGGCGGGCGGACAGGAGCTGCAGGGACGAGAGGTCGGAGACCCCACAAAGCCCGGGCCCCGCTCGTGGTAACATCCCCGGGAACCCAACAGGATCACCCTGAGCAAACAAGCACCTTTTGCACCCACACCACGCAGATGTGTCTAAGAAGATTTAGAAGAGCCTTAGAATTAGATGCCACGGCTGCTCGGGCACTTCTGCAGCTGTAGGTGCCCAAGGAGCTCTGTGCCCAAAGGGTTCCCCCCTACGTGGCTGCGCTGCAGGGTGCCTGCGGCAAGTTTTGGCCAGCGAGCCATGCAGGGGCAAGGCGAGGCTTCGGTCACCACCTGTCCAAGTGAACACCCCGAGGAGCTGAGCCCAAGAGCCTCTCGTTTGCCAGGACAACTCATTAGGATGCGCGGCTCCCTGCGGCATGGCGAGCACAGCACACCCAAAGCCACCACAACACGTCCTGCAAGGGGCCGCCGAGCCCAGCACTGATTTAATTAGCAGCACGCAGCAGCGCGGCGGTGACATTTAAACAAGGGAGCAGATTGCCAGCCCCTTGCGACACTGCCCGCTGGCTCAAACTTCTACTTTGCAGGCGGGCAACCCCTGTCCGAGCCCTGCTTCCCCCCGTCTGAGCCCTGCTTTCTCTCGCAAGGGGAATGGCTTCAGCCAAAAGCTCAAGCGCAGCTGCCTCGCACATGCTGAATTAAGTGCTTGCAGCAAGGCACATCAAAACACGACAGCACACGGAGGTATTACAAGAGGAAAAAGGCTACGGACAGGGCAGAGAGAGGGAAGGGTGGCAGAGCTGGCTACACCGGCGGAGCGAGCAGCCCCGGGTACCCAGAGGTGCCGGCTCACCCATGTGGGTCTCAGCTCCTGGGTGCCGAGCGGGGAGCTCAGGCAGGAGAATATACAGTAATGGGGCAATTACATGAAGGGCCATGATGAAACCTTACTAATTAACATGTGGCAAGAGAGAAAAAAAATCATTAGTCTTCACGTCTAACCACGTTGCAACACTTTGCCTGCAGCTTTTAAGGAGGAAGGATGATGGGGTGGCCAAGCAGAGCCGAGCCCACCCATCGGCACCGCCTTGCCACCCTCCTGCCCCCCGGGACAGGGTGGGACGGGACGGAGGGGATGCTCGGGGGGTCACTCACTCGGCTTGTCCCCAGGGGATGGGGCTGACGGAGCAGTTGGCCAGGAGGTGAGGGCTGTAGCGGACCTCCACGTAGACGACGCCTTCCTTTGCTTTTGTCTCCACCAGCTCGTACGCGATCCTCCGCACCGCCTCGCGGTCCCCCCTGCAGGGACAGCGACGGGACCCGTCACCTCCTGGCACCGGGAGGGGACCCGCAGGGATGTCACTGAGCGCGGACAGGCAGGCAATGGGCACTTACGCGATGGCGGGCATGTAGTGATTAAATTTCTCTAGAAACTCGGTAAGCGACAGCGGCGTATTGTAGCTGATGTGCTTCAAGAGGTCATCAACAGTGTCGCCGGGGAGAGGAATCCCTCTTTTCCTGGAAAACAAGTCACGTTTTACTGATGGGGAAGGCTATCGTGCTTTTAAGAGGTCTCTAAGCGCGGCCTTAGCTGGCAGCATCGGCCTCTGTTTCTTCACAGAAAAGATATGGCACAAGCTGTCCTTCCAAAAGCTCCTCGCAGATGTGGCCCTGGATCTCCGTGGGAAGCATGGCGATCTGAGACACCAGCAAAACACGAGCACATCGAGACAGAAGCCCGGGGTGACCCAGCGGGAGCGGGGCCAGAGCACATTTCAAGCTTAAGACGGAGCTCCTCGGGAGGGGCTCTGCATTATTTCTTGGCATCTCCCCCTCCTAGAATTGCCAAAATTCCTTGGAAAAGTTAATTTCTACTTATGGAGGCTCAAGGGCCTGAGAAACGACAGCGAGGCGCGTGGGCTCGGGACCACCCGACTTTGCTGCGGGGGAGCCCGGCCCCAGCAGCGGCTCCCACCGGGGGGTTGCGGGTGCCAAAGCCCACCCAAGCTCTTCACCATCCCCACACACCATCACCTGCCCGCGGACGGCAGCCTAAAATTGGGAATAATAACTAGACATTTGGTTCTAATCCTCTTTCCTTCCTTCCCGGCGCCGCCACGATGAGTTACGGCCGGCTGATGGATGTCTCCCTGCTGACGGAGACCAAACCCCCGTGACAAGTCCAGCGACCCGCTCCCAGCAGCTGTCCAAGGAAGCAATCCGCAGGAAAGCAGCCCAAACGCCGCCAATCCCGGGCTGAGCGAGCGCTGCTCGTTTCCCCATTCGGGCAGAAAGGAAAGCAGCCCCGGGCGCAGCGTTCAAAGGCAATCTGTCCGGATTAAGTTGCTGGCGCTCAGCGGGGGCCGCTCAGCGCTGCCAAGGCATCAGCTTTCCCCCTGCCTTGCCCTTTCCCCGGCAGTGACACATCGCTGTGTGCTCCAGGAGCTCTCAGCTCTTCCTCTGCCCACCCGGGGGACACCGAACACGGAGCCCCGCAGCCAAGCTGCTCTCCTGCCCCCCTCTACGCACCCCCAAAGCATCACCAGCGGCGATGGTGCTTTGGGACGACCCCAGCACGAGGATGCTGGGGTTGGCTCTCTGTCAGAGCAGGGTGGTGGATGTGGCCACCATGGTTTTGGAGCTGCTGTGGAGCCCAAACCCCCCAAAACTGCAGATTTCAGGGCTGCCCCTGAGGGCTTGTGCACCCCAGCAGCTTTGTGCTACCTGTAGGCGTCCAGCCACCACCTGGCAAATTGATTCCCAGCTCTTTGCCTTTAAAAATAGACCACAAACAGTTTTGTGTGTCCAGGGTGAGGTTGTAAGGCAGTGTCCTGCACTGCCCCTTTGCTCTGGGGTTTGTGTACACACTTGTTTTAGAGCCTGCAAATAGCACAGCCTCGCTCCACCCCAGCTGAGCACCGAGGGCTGGCAGCGCCGGCGCTGCTTAAAAATAGGAGGGAGCTCAGCATGCTCCTGGGGAACCGAAGTTCCTGCCCCAAGCAAGCGCGGAGCAGGGGATCCTCAGCCAGGTGCTGTCTCCTGGGCCTCCAGGCTCCTGCTGCCCTGCCAGGCACAGCACGGGCAGCAGGGACCCCATTTGTTTGCCCACAGGGACTTTCATCCCTGTACCGCAGCCCTGGAGCTCCTGCAGCAGGAACCTGACCCCACAACAAGCAAGGGGGATGTCTTCAACCTGGCCTCTGTATCCGACTGATGAATCTGTGGCCATTCCCCGCAGAAAAAGCAGCTTTAGAAAGAACAGCTCCCCCAGGATCACTTTGCCCAGGAGCCCGCTGGGCTCACAGGATGCCAAAACCACTTCCCACCCTCCCCAAATCGACTTCTTCCCCAGATTACCAGAGCTGTGCTTAACAGCTGTTTCCTGAAATCTCTAGGCTTGACACATCCTTGATCTGCACATATCTGCTACTGTACCTTTGCTTTTTCAAAAATCTCACTGGAGGAAATCCAAAGTTTGGTCTGCCTCCAGCTACGGAGCCAGGTCCTCGCCCCAGTTACTCAGCCAAAGCTAACCACCTACCCACAGCTAACCCATTACTCACAGCTTTCTTCCCCCAGATACTCACTTGCCAAAGTATAGGATTGTTTCTGGTCTAATGGCTCCATCCAGGTGGATGTGAAGTTCTACCTGCAGTAAAAGAAAGAGAAATCGGTGATGTACTCGTAGAGCTGCAGCAGAAGCTTACAGGTAGGCGGGTGGTGCTAACGCAGGTATAAATGCAGCTAACAAAGGGCAAAGTCGTGAAAAGGAAGCGCAAAACCATTTAAAAATGATTATTTTTTAATATCTAAGTATCATCCAATTATTTTCTTATTCCTACTGCAGGTCACAGATTTAATAGATCTTGCAAATTTATTGTGTCTTCAGTAATCTGCACACTGCTTCGGGAACTGCCCTACCCACACTTAGCTTGCATGGCTTGGAGTTTGGGAAGATTTGAAAATAAAAAACAGAAAAACCAACCCTCAAACAAGCATCAATTAACTTGATAAGAGCGTCATTACACAAGAAGTCAGGCTTCACTTCCACGAATCTGCTCCGGGCTTATTGGTTATCCCCTGGCATTACCACAGCCTGCAGGACTCCTAACGCTACACATGGAGTCCCAAGGCACAAGGCGCTGTAAACACAAGGACAAGAGCTGCCCCAACTTTCTTTCAAAATAAGATGGTTAAGTTTTGACTCATTAAAAATGGGACAGTAATTCAGGCCACTCTGAAATCCCGTTTCCTTGTTATTGCTTAAACAATGGGTTTTGGAAGAGGCGCCACAGAGAAGAGCCAGCTTTTTCCATTAGGCAGCTGTGACTTCGGAGGGACATGACAAATACATGACAAATGTAATCTGGAAGTTGAGCTGGGAAGGAAAATCTTAGCTGCAAAACATTACAGCTAGATCTTCTTATTTCCAGAACTGCCTGCTTTTAAGCAACAGAATAGCCTACCGTATACATATTATATACATTAAAGGAAGGACCATGTGAAGCACAAAGCAGTTCCTGGGAAGGAATGGCTGCAGGACCAGCTTTGCTCATTCCAGGTCTTTCTGATGTGGATGAATTGAGGCACCTGGGCACTAAGATGCCCAGAGAGAGACTGCCATGCTGCATGGGACACAGCTGGGGCCTAATATTACCACCTAGGAGATAGGTTTGTAAGTGGTGGCTCAGGGACATTTTCTCTAGTCCCATAACGCCCCGTGCAAGCCAGGCGTGCTTTGTGCCCAGCTCATGGTTGGGTTTTCAGCAACCAGGGCTGCTACAAAAGGCCGTGGCTGCTGGGGTGCAGCAGCACTCGGGTTCAGAGGATGTATGGGATGGCCGTGAAGCTACCGCTGAAACGATGCATGCAGCGGTGCAGCACACGCTGGGATGCAAAGTGCGGGTACCAGGCTCGGGGCAGCGTGAGCCACTGACCCTGTGCTGCTGCCGCCAGCCAGCCCAGGGGCCAGGAATATGCCCGCAGACATGGCAGGCTGTAAAAGGATATTGCTGTCACTTCTCCTACCCTTAAGACACGATCTGAACCTAGAGAGATGAAGATTTTTAAAGGGCAAAGCTTGATCTTTCCCCCTGCCCGGAGTTGTGCAATTCTGCTTACGAGGACTAAATGTCCCGAGAAGCAGCAGATAAAATAACAGGCCGTGGACACGATCCGCGCTGCCAGATGTGGACGCCTGGCACGTTTTCCACTCTTGAGCTCCGATTCCAATTTCAAAACCATGCAAGCTCCATTCCTTGAGGATTTCAACAGCCCTTGTGACCTCCTGGTGGAGTTACAGGCTTGAGACGCGCTCGCACTGATAGGAAAACCCAGCGCGCTGAGCCCGCCGGGGTCTGCATACCCCAAACCTCTCTCGAACGTTTCCTACAAGAACATCCCAACGTGACACTTCCAACAATGGGAAAGCAAGTTCAGTGGTGTCCTTCACCATGCAAGCCATCTCCTGCTGCTGCAGGCAAGATGCTCGTGAAGCAGCAAGGCTGCTCCCCGGCACCAGCGGGCTCTTCCTCCACGAACTGCATTTCTTGGGGCCTGGAGGTACCCAAGCGAACCGCTAAGAGCCTTGGACTCAACCCAAAACTTTGTGGCGTTGATCCCAGGGGTCATTTCCTGCAGCTGGCAGCTAATGTTGGCTATTTAGATTCCCGGGAAATTTAGGCAAAGTAGTTAAAGCAAGCCCACGAGGGCGAACACGGGGGCTCAGCTCCCCAGCTGCCTCCTGCATGAGCTCCGCCGGCCCCGGATCCGCAGGAGGCTGCAGAGCTCCGCTGCAGCTCCCTTCTTCTGTGTTTGCTCTGGGCAAACAAAGCCTAAGGCTTTTCCAGATGGAAGTGGGTGACACGACCTTGGTTTAAGCCCAGTGCCCAGATAAAGATGAAAGAGTTTTCACTGAGCCACGGCTCCAGGAGATGCTGCCTGAGCAGAGGCCAGGCGGAGCTGGGAGACCCACACGGGGATCTCAGCCCCAGCCCTCCGGTTTATCAGAGACACACACATTATTGGGGATCTCCACGCTTGGTCCAGGACCTGAGCAAGCCAGTAAAATCCCCCAGTTTTGCTGGAGAGTGGTCCAAAGCCCAAGATATGAGTTCAAAGGACACGAAATGCCCAAATGTGTGTGCTCTCAGCACACAGGACTCCCAGCAAGGCTGTCACAGCAGACAGCGCTTGCCGTTTCTATGCAAAAATAAGCAGTTTTAGATCAGCCCCGGTGCCTGGCACGCTAGGGCAGATCTCACAAAGATGTTGTGGCTTTAAGCAAAACAAAGCGAAGCCTTAAGGGTTCTGGCTTGACCTCTCTCTTCTGAAAACATTGTCATGTTTTATTTCCAGCCTAATAACCTTCAAAATAAACTCAAACCCAGAATACGGCGCTGCAAACAAACACGTTCCAAGTCGGATTATTTTCAATTTAGTAAAATGAGAAGGAAAAAAAAATAAGTCAACATTCAAAGCATTTCCAGCCACAGCCAACCCACCAGCACTTCTCTCCTACTCCACGGTTTGCTCAGCGGACCACGACACATCAGTTTGCTGCTCAGCTTGCCTGCTACGTGGCGTGAGAAGCACCATCCAGCCCGGGGCACTCGAGGGAGTTTGCAAACCAGGTGGTCATTCTTCTACTTTAATTTTGTTTTGATACAATGACCACAGACAGCTGGCTGGGGCTCAAGCTGAAGAGCCCTAATACCGGGGTAAAACCTTTGCCTTTTTATTTGGACCATTTCTAGCAGATGTTAATCGATAAGCCAGGCAGCTCCTGAGGCTGTATCATTTTAAGACCCTAGCAGTGACTTTGACAAGGATTATTTATCAGCACATTAAGAGGTGATAATCTGAGGTTTGCTTTATTGATTTCAATAACTGAGCGATTACAGCTCTAACTGGTCAAGACACAAGGCAGAACAACAGTAACAGAGATCAAAATTCCACAAGAGATAAGATGAATGCTAACCCCTGCAAAAAGAATGAACTGTGTTCCCCAAATATAGATTATTTTTTCCCCCAAATATAGATTTTTTTTTTCCCCAGGGAGATACACTCCCAGGAGCTAAGCTGCAAACTTCATAACCTTGCCATAAACCCTTATTTTGGAAGCAACAGGTGAGGCTGGACCAGGAGGGATGTAAGGCAGCAGAGACAGGGTATTATTCCCAAACCCGATGAAACCCCTAAACGCATACTGGCGGACAAACCTGGCGGTTTGAGCCTTTAAAAGAGAAACAGGTCGGACTGCAAGACCCAGGCGACCTGCTGCTCCGTGCAAGAGATGTTTGCGCTTTCTAGGGAAGCATTCACACGGCGTGTTGTGGCTTTGGTGGCTGGCCAGGAGGATGCTGAGCGGCGTTTGGTGCCACCCCTTGTGGCACCAGTGACTCAGCCTCCCTGCATGGAGCTGCTGGTGCTGTCATGAGATGCTGATAAGAGAAGGGGGCTCTGTGTCACCCCCCAGGGACAGCAGCGCCGTGTCCCTGCCTAAGCTGCACAGGGCTGGAAGGAGGCGAGCCTCTGGAGCAATAAAACTGAGTCCTTGCCCTTCGAACGGCACCAACCAGCCTCAATTAATGCCATCACTGATGGGGTTATCAGGGAACGTGCCTGCGTTGCATACTGGAGCACGAGCAGAGCCCGATGCAGCTGGGGGTCTCCGGCACGCTGCCAGCACCATGGCTCAGCCAGCACTGAGCTGGCTGTGCCAAAATAAATGTCATCCTCCTCGGGGCAGCCGGCTGAGACCTCGGGCACTTGCACAAAGCAGTGTGAAGGCAAGGGGTGCCCAGTCAGGGAGCACTAGGAGACCGGTCGTATCTCCCTGCAATTACCAGCAATTTATTATTATTTTAAGCTTTGCACCCAAGGCAAAATACCTGCACTATCTGCTCAGCACAGCCCGGCTGCTCTGTCTTATGCAGCCGGAGGACAGGACCCTAGAGCAGAGCTGGCACCTTAAGTGACTCCTGGGTCAGGTCACCTGGAGCTCTCCTGGCCATCGATGGGGACACCGACAGCAAGCTCGGGGACACCTCTCCCAGCCCCCAGGCAGGAAGGACACATCAGATACAACTGTCTTACTTTGGATGGGGGTCCCCAAAACACCCCCAGTGCACACCGTGAGCCCCGCAGCAGCTTGCCCAAAGTAACCTGAGCTTATTTTGGGAGCAGCCAGCGGCAGGGCTGCAGTGTCTGTAATGGGGTGGCCAGACACCAGGAGCCCCCATTCCTGCCCCCCACAAGGCTTTTAGGGCTGGGATTTCAGCAGTGTCAGGCTCCCCGTTTTGGTGGCAAGCCAAAGGAAAAGCCCCCAGGTGACCCACAGAGGTGGCGCAGGGTGACCTGCAGGATGAGTGCCACGTGTCCCCAGCCCCCTGCGCTGACATGGGCTCTGCTTGGGGTTTGGAGAGCGCGGCCTCAGAGGGAGGAGGCTGATGGTTGGTGGCCTCAGTCTTTTCTGCTTTTTTATGGCCTACAATAAGCAGGGGTCAAAGTCACCCCGTGGCAGCCCCAGCAGCTCCCTGCCCGCCTGCCACAGCGGCTGGGAGTCAGCGCGTTCCCAAAAAGCAGGCGGCAGCCCCGGCCCCTCGCCCGGCTACTAGAAACATCCCTAATGCACAAAACTGGCCGTTCCCAATGGCAGAGGGTCCCGGGGGGTGAATAGGGGTGATCAGGGCTCATTAACTGACTTCAGATCTCGTTTTTTTTCCCCAGTCCTGACTTAGCAGGTTCGCAGGACTGAAAGGGACTGCCTGACTCATGAAATCCGGGCTCGTAATCGCCAACAAGCAGACAGCACAAGTTTGACCTTAGCACACAAACGCGGCGTGGTTTCCCCAGGTCTCTCTCTTCTGCATCCTACCATCCCACACAGAAAAATCAGGAAGAAAAATGACTAAAAGGAGAACTTAACTTGCTTCTTTCGGAGAAAAATATAAAACTGCTGGGGTAAACCAACAGCTTTTGTTCTCAGTGGAGCTGATGAAACACCATCTCCTAAAACCGAAGCGGCCGGAGAAGGGCTTTAACCACCCGCAGATATCAGTGCCCCCTGGATTTCGGTATCAAGGTTTGCCTGCTGGTGCATGGGTCACCTCCCCTGGGAGGGAAACCTCGGGCAGCAATTGACTGCGGCGTGCGTCAGACGTGCGCACGGAGGCTTTTCCAAGTACACCACGCTGCTCTGGTGCGAGCTCAAATGGAGAGTTAACTGGTTTGGGAGTGGTGGGGGATGCAAACAGTAGAAAAAAAAATATAATAATAATAAAAACACACACACACACACTTAAAACCATGCTCTGAGGTTTTCAGAGGCAATCTTCCCCAGGAAACCACACGCACTTGCTGCTTCTCACATTCTCCCAGAGCTGCTGGGAGACCCCGCACTGCTTTCTCGGTCTCCTCTGCCCCTGCCCACAACCCACGGAGCCCAAAGAAAAAAACCCCTTCCCCATGTGCCAGCTTACCCGAGACCACAACCCAAGAGCAGAGGTTTCCCAAGGAAAAGGCAGCGCTCTGTCACCAGGTAGGTGGCTCTTGCTGAGCACACCTGTCTCGTCTTCTTCCCTCTCACCTCTTTTCTAACCCGATTAAGAAGCACGTTACTAGATGATCCTAGTTGGGGGATATTTATACAGCAAGCAGTGAGACTGGAACGGTGGAGCACCCTCCGATAGCAACCAGCGAGATGGTATCTCAAGAAGAACAGAACTGAGCGCTTAGCAGATTGAAAGAGAAAGAAGAAAACAAAACAAAACAAACAAACAAAACTAAAAGTGGTGGGGCTGCCGGACCCCTCAGCGACTTGCCACCCCCCCAGGCCATGCCCAGCGGGGGTCCCAGCGCCTCGCCCGCCCCGGGGTGCGCAGACCCCGGCCGGCACAGGCGGGTGGCAGGGCACGGCACGGCACGGCACGGCCCCGCTGCTCGCCCCGGCTCCCAGTCGGGTGCACGGTGGCCGCACGGAACCGGTGCACGGTGCAAGAACCCGGGGCACGGTGCATGGACCTGGTGCCCGGTGCCCAGCCGCGCAGCCCCGGGGCACGGTGCACAGCCGGCTCCCACCCCCGTGCCCGGTCCCGGTGCCCAGCCCCGGAGCAGGGCGCACAGCCGTCTCCCAGCCCGACAGCACCGCAGCCGCCTCACCTTGGGCCCCTCGAAGACTCGCAGCCCCTGCTCCATGCTGCCTCCACTGCCTCCACCGCCTCCTCAGCCTCCGCTGCCTGCGCCGGCCGCGCCCCGCCCCGCTCCGCCCCCGCGCAGCGCCGAGCACCGAGGGGAGACCCGGGGGGGGGGGGGTGCCGGGGGCTCCCCGCCCCGCCGCGCCCCGTCCCCCTTCCCCCAGGCCGGGCTGCACCGGGCCGGCACCGGCTGCGGGGGCAGAAAGCGAGAGGACGCATCGTGCCCTGGCTGCGGTGCTCAGCCGGTGCAAGGGTGCGGGTATGTGTGGGTTTAGCCCCCAGAGAACTGCCTTGTTCTTCGGTTTTAAAGTGCTCAGCCCTCGCCCCCCCCCTTTTTCTGCTTGTAAAGGCGCTGCTCGGCTGCTCCCTTGTTTCGTCTGATGGCTTTTTGGGATGTTTTTGGCCCATTTTACATCTCTTGCTCAGAGTTAATTCCTTATTTTTAGGCACCCGGCCACATTTTCTGCTTTGCCTCCCTCCTTGCTCTCCCCCAGGGGATGCCCGTGGCAGCCCACAGCACCGAGGGATGGTGGGGCAGAACACCCCGCTCCTCCCCGGAGCCGAGCTGCACTCGAGGAGCACCCGAGGGTGTGGAGCAAGAAAGCTGCCGCACGCGTGGAGCACCCTCAAAGCAGCACCCATTTGGCACATACAAAGCTGCAAGGCAGTGGTCCTCCCTGGTCCTCTGGGAGATGTCCCCTGGGTCCTGGTGCAGCCCTGGGAGATGGGTCCTGAGCTGCCTGGAGGATGCTGGGCAGGCAGGCAATGTCCCCAAAATCACTGCTGAGCCAGGGACCGCAGTTTTGTCCTGCCCCACTGGAGTTCACCTGCTCAGGTGAGGCTGTCCCCAGGTCTGTGGGGAGCTTTGGGCCCAAAAACCACAACATCAGCGTAAAACCCGATTATTACTTGTGTGGTATGCAAGCACACAGAGCGCTTGGAGCCAGAAGCGTGAGTGCTACCACAAATGGATGGAAAATAAAGTTCCCTCTTCTCCTTGCCCAGCTGTGTTTACAGCAGAGGGACAGTGTTTGGGAAAGCCTCTGCGGGGGATTAGCAGTGCTGCAGCCCTGCACGGGGGACGAGGAGGGCTGCGTGCTCCGCCAGCACCGCTGCGGGACACGCTGCACAGACCTCGCTCCATGGCAAAACGTCACGGGTGTTCCCTGGTCCCTCTTCCCTGGCTTTGATGGGATTTCTGCCCCAAAGCCACGTAGGTACTGGGAAAAAAAGAAAAAAATCGGTTCCAGTCCCGAGCTAATTTGGGTGAGCGCACTGCAGCAGAGCCTGTGGGAAGAGCACGGACCCAGGCACAGGGCTCGGCTGGGGAAGAAAGCTCACCAAAATGTCCTGTGTCATCAGCAGCACCTAGCAGAGGTGCCCTGACCGCCTGCTACATCCGTACGGCCCAGCTGAAAGCCAAAATTAAATGGCAAAAAGCATTCTCTGCGGCTCAGCAGCTGGCAGGGAAGGTAACCTCCAGCTGCAGGGCACTGGGACAGCGGCGCTCGGGGCTTTCAGGAGCTCTCAGGACGCAGCCACCCTGCACCGGGCTGTGGGAAACCAGTGGGAATGAGCAGTGGGTGTTTTCTGTGCTAAAACTTGTGATTTCGGGAGCCACCAAGAGGTGGCATTTTCCAGGCTCCCAAAGCTTTATGAGCGTTGAATTCAGGTAAACCTCCCGCTGTTTGTGCCCAGAGGCTCAGGGCAGAAATTAAATGTCTGAACGTGAAAATTAGGGTGTGAAACCAAACTGCCCCTTTGAGCTCCAGCTCCCATGGCCTATTTCATCGGTGTCACAGGCTTTTGAGCATCCACTTGGAAACATCTGCTTCGCCTGGAGGGCATCGTGCAGCACCGCACGCATGGAGGTCTGACTTCTGGAGGAAAACAGCCGCAGCACAAACGGGCCCAGGGTGAGCGCACGGGGCTCCGACGGTCTCCTGCACGCACAGCCGTGTTGGCTGTGCCACCTGCGCCAGGAGGACAGAGGTCACTTACAGCCTTTATCTGAGGTTAAAGGAAATCACAAGGAAAAATAGCACGGGGGTAATTTTCTGATGGGAGAAAAGTTGTTAGCAAAGGTCAGGAAGGCAAGCGGAGCTGAGCTGGACTGGGGACCGGCGTGGTGAGGTGGGGTTTTCTTCCTGCTGAGCAAGTGCTTCTGTCTGCAGACTCAGCTTTTTCCAGGAGAGTCAGCATCAGGTCTGCTGCTCGGAGCACCCAGCTCTGCTGGAGCCTCAGAAGTGAGCCTTGGGCTGCTCTTAATTACCCGGATCCACTGCATCGATCTGCACTGCTGGCTTCATCGGGCAGTCGCCGTGCTGCTGATACGAAGTGAATGCTTTCCTGCTGAGAACATCGCAGCTCTCTGCAGCCAGGAGGCTCAAGCACAACAAAGCTTTGTGCCACTTCATGGCCAGGGCTGGTTTCCCACCTGGGAACCTTTGGTTTTTTAGTTTCCCACCTGGGAAACCGGCAGGGCTCAGACAGGGACCTGATCCCAGCAGCTGCTTGCTTTCCTCAGGGGCTGTTTATCAGCCCAACACTTCAGGTCGCGTTGTCGTCCCATTTCGGTCACACCTTTAAATCCCTCCTGCAAAGGAAGACGTCCCCGTGCTCGGCTCAGCTTTGGGGAATGGCGCGTCTGAAGCAGGGAAGCACCAGACACTCCCCACGCAGAACAGAAAGCGAAACAAGTCAGGGCAAAACCAAGGTGATGAAGGGCCTCAGCGTGGTTTTGCTTGCTTGGTTCACATCACCACCGCAAGTTTGTAGGGAGGAAGAGGGACAGTGGCTCACCTCTGCCTTGGGGGGGTCTGGGCACACATCGGAGCTGTCCCTGGGGGAAGGACCAGGCCCTGCACAGCCTGCCCACAGCACTGGTCTGCCCTCGACTCTCCTCTGTAGTTGTAGGAAAAGTCCAGACGGTAGATTAGGGAGGGAAGTGTGATCCTGGTGGATATTCCTGCACTTATTTCTCAGGGGCTATATTTAATCCTGCTCCTTTCCTCCTGCTCCTGCAGGTGGAGACCAGCTGGGGGCTGGTTGCTGACGCCTGCTTCCCCCACAGGCAGCTTTCCAAATACACTGGAAGTGTGCTTGCACCAGGCTTAGATTTTTCCAGAAGAGACTTGTTTTCATACCTTTGTTGGCTTTTGTTGTTGTTCTTTAAAAAATAAAGACACCGAAGAGTGTCACACTGCAGCCCATTATAAGTGGCCAAGCAAGGGAAAAGTGTTTAAACTCTATCACTAAGAGTGTGAATGCTGATGCCACGTATAAACATGACACTTTAGCGAGAGTGGAAACTCTCAGCCCAAACACCCATTGCAAAAATGTTTGAGACAAAGCCCTCACTCATATCAGCATTTCTCATTTAATTCCTGCAGCTCCCCTGCAAGGCAAACCCCTGCCCGGGCTGAGCGCACCCCGGGCCCTGTGCTGGAGCCACTCGCTTCCTGCTGGGAAGCCTCGGGACCTTGCACGGTTAATGGGAAATGCAAAGAAAGCCCCCTGCTTCCCCAAAGGGCCTTTGTTCCCTCCCTGATCTCAGAGGAGTGGGAGCAGCCCCAAGGCTGAGAGCAGAGGGATGTGCTCAGGGGGGGCCTGGGGGGGCACCGAGCACCCCTGGGGGCCGGCAGCTCCATGCTCTTGCCCAGGAGATGCTGCACACCCGGCTGGGGCAAGCACCTGGTGCTGCTCCAAGGGCAGCCACGATGCTTGCCCCGCTGAATGCTCCACTGGCCTGAAAACTGGAAAAAAATAGTTTGATTTTCACAGTGGGAAAAGGAACCACTGATAGGTACCCTAAGGTACCAACGGTGCTGTCCCAGGGACACCGGTGCGTGCCCAGCTGGGCGACAAGCCCACGGGTGTGCAGGCACACAGCTGTGTGCAGGGCACAGCCACCCGCGGAGCCACGTGGGGAGCTGCGAGCTCATCCCCTAAGTGGATTACAGATAAAACAGCCAACTTGCACCGGGCATCAGGCCGTGCTGAGGTATTGCGACCTGCCCTGGACATCTCCTGGGCCAAAAGGCAGCTCCAGGGCCCCCCGGACACTGGCACAGCACAGCTTTGGAGGTGAGGCAGCAGAGAAGAGGCAGAGAAACAACATCACTGCTTTGTGCCAAGGAGAGGAGCAGTGGCCTGGGTCTGGCAGAGTTTCAGACCTGGAAACACCTCCAACGCCCACCAGAGCCACAGGGTATCTCCAGACAGCATCAACCCCACTGTCCTCCAGCTCTGCATCACACGGAGCACCCAGAACCAGCAGGTGAGAGCAGCACACGGTGCCTGCAGCGTGGCGTGTCCGCACCGTGGCTCTCTGCATCTCCAAAACCAGAGCTCTCCTGCGGGTCAGAACTGCCCAGGAGCAGCAGCACCGTGCCTAGGCTGGTGCCTGCTCAGCCCCACGGCACACCAGGACCATCCTGCTCGTAGGGAGGAGCAGAGGAAGGGTGCCAGGTCCCCTCCTTGCACGCTTCACTAGGAAACGCTGTGAGGAGCGGGGCGGTCACAGGGCAGCACAGATACAGCTCCCGCTGCTAACTGCAAGCCCAGCTGTGGCTGCTTAATGCATCCCTATTCAAACCCATTTCTGAACAAGTGATCAGGAGGCACACAGCTGATTTTATCTCCACAGGACAGGGCCCGGGGAGCAGAGGCTCGTGCACTTTTACACGTAGGCAAAGCTCTGCAGACCAAGGTGCTCCCACAGCTCTTCCTCCCATTATCCAGGGCTGAGCAGAGCTGATTTCCACGCTCCCCAACCACTCCAGCCCTGAAGGAGCTTGCTCAGGCTTCACACCCAAGCACCACCTGCAGCCCCTGCACGGGGCAGGGCGACACGAGCAGCACAAAACCCCTCCGTGCTGCTGCACGCACACCTGGCAGCACCCCATGGCACAACAACCTCCTCCAGAGGAGACCCTGCGTGCCCGGCGTTATCTGCACGTGTTTGAGCAACCCCGGCACAAACCAGGTTTTTTAAAAAAAAAACGGGATTATCAGTGCTCGGCCACGTTCTGCCACCCGGGCACCGAAAGCCAGCGCTGCCCTGAGGACAGCACCCCTCCGGCAGCCTGCGGGGCTGGAGGTCAGCACCACGCGCCCCCAGCCCTGCTAGAGCGAAGGGAAGGAAACGCTCCCGCCCTGCCCGGCCTCCTCAGGGGGCTGCTGGCGGCACGGAGCAGCGAGCACAGCGGAGGAACATTGCCCCCCTCAGCCACTCCCGCACATCGCAGCTGCATCCCCGGCACGGCGCTGCCACAGCAGGAGAGCCCAAAGCCCCGGGTCCCCAGCGGGCAGGGCCCAAGGGGTCCCGGGGGCTCCAACCTCCTGCTGAAACCCTCAGCCCCCCCCCAGGCGTGCCAAGGGAGCACTTTCTGGAGGCTGATTTTTTTTCCTCCCCCAGGGCTCCACACAATCAACTTTGTGCTTCTGCATGGGATTTAACTGGGCTCCCAGCCCTCCATCACAGCATCATTCGGGATGGGGCTGTGTACTGGGCCTGGCTGGCATGGATTAACTCCTTTTTGATGCCCAACGTGGGGCTCAAAGGGTTGAGATAACAGCAGATTTGATCAAAACACTTAGAATTAACATGCTTAGATGCTAGTCACCATGCTTTCTGATTTGCCGTTAATATTTTATGTGATCATGTTTTATGTGATCCACGTTAATATTTTA
The DNA here is from genome assembly GCA_011074415.1 of Stictonetta naevosa. Classification (NCBI taxonomy): domain Eukaryota; kingdom Metazoa; phylum Chordata; class Aves; order Anseriformes; family Anatidae; genus Stictonetta; species Stictonetta naevosa. The sequence continues at coordinate 173,644 of JAACYO010027390.1, forward strand.
TGTGGTCACGTTTTATGTGATCCATGCCACACTCTTCCTTCTACTGCATATCAGGTCAGAGTTTGTTAAAGGCTGTTTGGTGTGTTGTGTTTTTTTCCTCTCCTCACTTTGCTGTGCTGTACAGCACTGGCCTTGAGCCTGATCTGGTATTCAGGCCCTGCATTGCTGTCATTTCCATGCCTTGGAAACTTCTCCGAGAATACTGAGAGCAACTCTTCTCATCCTCCAGAAGTCAGTTTGTGGTTGGTATCAGGAGTGGTACCTCCTTCTTTCCCTGTGGGCTAATTACAGCAGCTTTGGAGTGTTTTAAACATCTGTGGGTGACCAGCACACTCCTGTTCCAAGGTCTGCAGAATGTGTTGCTTTTTCCTCCAAGGTTCAGGATATCACCTTAAGGACACCACCCGCGCATCTGCCCCACACAGCGTGGCGGAGGGTGGCAAGGTGCGGGGCAGGATATGGGCAGGTACCTGTCAGTGTCTCCTCCGATGGCTTTGGGCTTCGCCCCAAACTGCAAAATCCTAAGAAGCTGATAGTGTCTGAAAGACTCATGACCTGCCCCGGCAAGGCCAGAGAACCCCAGCTTGCAGCTCTGTGCTGGGGCCTGGCCCGTGTCTGCCCAGCAGGAATTAGCACTGCCCAGTTACCGCCTCCTCTTCATAACTAGAGCCCCCTCCTCCTTCCCCACCTTTTATTGCTGTGTGACACCCTGTGGCTCAGCGTGACACCCTCCTGCCCTGCCGTGGCCAGGCGCTGCCTCGGAGGGGAGCAGGGCTGCAGCAGGACATGGCAGCCACTGCATGGGGCACCCCAGCACCAGGGGAAGCACCCCGTATCCGAACCCCACCACACCGGGGGTGCAGTGCTGGGTTATTCCCCCGCACAGGCTCCAACCCAGGCACCCAGCTCAGGCAGTACACAGCACTGCCACAGCCCAAAGGGCTCCCTGCTCCTTTTAGTACCACCTGAAGCACAAAACTAAAGAGCCCAGCACCGTCCCTACCTTCATCTCCATCCCCGGGCAGACAGGTGGATGCGTGCCCAAACCCAGAGGTGGCAGCCAGGGCCAGCCAAGAGCACAGAGCATCACCACAACGCGACAGGTCCCACGGTGAGCCAGGCAGTCCATCTGCAGGTCCTGAGCGACAGGGCAGGGCTAACACCATGCCAGGAAGGCAGGGCTAACACCAAGGCCAGGCTGAGCTAGAGGCCAGCACCCCTCCAGCACAGCCCAGAAAGAAGCAAGCTCCTGAGCTGAGCTTAAATAGAGCTCCTGGGCTGGGTGTGGGGACCCAGGTGAGGCTGGTCAGGGCCATTAGTGCCCTCAGTGACACCTGTAGCACCACAGCCTCCAAACCAAGCCTTGGGGCATGTACTGACTCCTCTGTCACCCCGATGCAGGGTACAGCGAGTCCCCCCCGTGCTGTCAAAACCAGCAGGCATCGGGGTTTGGGGTCCACAGGGCTGCGGGTTTGGGCTCTGCCCCTTCCCCAGCCTCTCTCTCCAGTCAATCTGATCTGCTGGGAGCCAGGAGCATTCCCTGAGGATGCTGGAGACATGGGGATCATCTCTCCTACCCCCCAAATCTCTTGGCACTGACAACCTTTGTATCACGGACAGCCCATGTAACTATTATGCCAGGCACTGGGGTGATTGCATGGGGTGCTGTACCAGGGAGAAGCAGCAAGAAAGGACAGAAAGGCAGGTGAAGGGGAGGAGAGGAGCCGGGGGCTCGTCCCGTCGTCCCTGTGCTGGCTCCCATTGGGGTGGTGCTGGGGGGGGCAGCCGGGGGCTGCCTGACTGCTGCCCCGGGCAGTCTGGCCACGGGCTCCTGCTCCAGCAAGGAATGTCTGCAGAGAAAGCGATCCTCCCCGCCTCGAGCTGGGAACGTCTGGAGACGCTTTAATTTGCCTAATCCAGGGCCCCAGCCCAATTAATATTCTATAGGATCTCCTGGAGCTCTTGTTTTGTTCTGTTCTTGGCTCGAAAGGCTGCTGAAGAAATTGAAAACAGATTATTGGGGAGAAAACAGCTTCAATTTTTCGACAGCTGTCTCTGGCGAGGCTGGCTGCGTTTCCAACCATTCCCCGGGCGTGAGGCAAGCCTGGCCGCGATGCTTTCCCCCGGCGGCAGCAGGGGGGCTTTGCTGGAGAGGAAAGGCGAATACTCAGGGATGGTGCCGGGCCTCGTTCACCCCCAGACACCCTGGCAAGGTCCCCTAGGTGCCACCAGGGGAAGGCAGAGGCCGGAGCTGCCGAGGGGCTGGGGGCTGCCTGTGGGGGGGACTGGGATTTGGGCACGGGGGTCAGCTGGGGACAAGCAAACGAGCTGTGGCCCTATATATAAGCTGTTCCTAAAGAGTCTCCGGAGGGATGTCTGCTCCTCCGCTGTGCCGGGAAGGAGCTGGCAGGGGTGTGCTGTCTGTCCCCACGGCCGTGGCTCTGTCCACCAACCTGGTTAATTGTGCGGCCGGGTGCAGGCAGCTGGGGACACGATCCCATTGCCCCTGCAGGCTCAGGGTCTGTGACACAGAAGCAGCTCAGAGAGTGTCTCGTGACAGCCCACTGACGTCTCAAACACCTTATTTCCAGCTAACCGAGGGCTTTGGGAAGAACAACCTGGGGTCAGGCAGGTGAGCCGGTGGAGGACGGGGATCTCAGCCTTTTGGGGGAAGGATGCTGCGGCTGGGGCGGGTTCCCAGCGAGGCTCCCACCCGGGACCTGTCTGCCTCGAGGCTTCCCAGGACAGAGCAGGAGCCCAGGGCTGCCCGCCCAGCCCTTCACCATGTGAGGAAGGAGCAGGGAAAGCAGAGGAACGTGCCCCAGCCCCGTGGGCTCACTCATCCTCCCGCTCCCGGCTGCAGGCAGCCCTACCACAACGCCGCCCTTTGTTCGCCGCGATCCACCCGGCCGCACGCCCGCCTCTCATCCCCTGCCAGGGCCTGCTCTCCCGAGGCACCTCGAGCGGAGCCTGCAATAAATCAGCCCGCAGCCTCCATCCAAGACACGCAGGGCCCGCGTTGCCCTGCTGCAACACGCGCGTGGAGCTTTTCGTCTGAACACCTGCAGCGGGCAGGAAACCGCGCTGACCCGGGGGCGGCATTGCCTGCTGGATGAAAGGCGTGCTGCTGCTCTCAGACTGCCTCCCTGGCAGGATCGCCGTGCTCTGGCATTGATCCTTTCCCCATGCAGGGCAGGAGCAGGATCCCACGTCCCGTTTCCTGCAGCTCTCGGGTGCCTTGGTGCAGCCCAGCGCTGCCAAAGTGAGCTCAGACCTGCCGGCCTCTTGCATTCGGTGGTGCAGGTCTTGAAGGTGGCCTTGCAAAATGACCTGGTGAGAGACCGGCAGCAAAACCCTCCCCTCTGCACCAAGGGTGGCTGCAGAGAGCCCTGGGAATGTGCGCACAGTGTGGGGAGGGATGTGCCTGGGGGCTCCTGCCTGACCCCAGGCACCCAGGGAAAGGTCTCCAGCAGGACAGACGGGCGCAGGGGCAATGGTGCCCCAGCACATCCAGCCCCGGAGTGAGCACGGCTCTGCTGGTCATGGCAGGAAGGACCACAGCAGGAAGGACCACAGCAGGAAGGACCACGGCAGGTCCCTCCGCAGCCCCCCAGCCCCTCTCCCCTTGCCCACCGCCCCAAGCTCCCCATGCTGCACGACGGGCACAGCCCCACCCGGGGAAGCTGGAGCTGAGGCCAAAGGCACCTGGCTTGGCTTTGCTTGCTGCTGAGACCTTTTCTTTTGGGTTTATTTTCACGTGGATCCTCAGACTGCAGAGACAGGCAGGATAGTGAGAGCTCCAAGAAAACAGGAAAAAGGCAGGTTCTCTGGATTTCTATTTTTAACACTGCAAACAGCATTAGTGTCATTATATTTAGAAAAAAAATTCAGAGCGTTTCCTGGCTCCCCTTTCAATACCTTCAGCTATTTCCTTGCAGATGTTTCCAGGGGCCAGCGCTCCGAGGCAGGAGGAGACAGGCTGGGCTCTCGCCCCGCAGACTGGCCATGGAGGGGAAGGTCCTACGAGGGGAAAAACGTCTCAGAGCAGGTGCCTGTGGCCATGCATGGGTACGGGGAGGACAACCAGGCTGTGCACAACGTGGCCTGGTCCCAGCAGCCAGCAGCACCATCACCTGCTCATGGCCACGTAGCCTTTGTGACGGGGACCATCACCACCGGAGATGGGCGGCCGCAGCAACAGGAGGTCTGAGCAGTCACGGAGAGATGGCAGAGCACGGCACTTGCTGCTCAGCTTTGTGTGCCACGCTGCTCAGGGGAGCTTCCCCCTGGCTTTGACAGCCCTCGGCTCGCTGCCCTGCGCTCGAGGACTGCGGTCGGCACAGCGTTTGTGTTCAATTCCCCGGCAGGCGAGGCACAGCCTGCTTTCTGGAGGGCAGGCAGCGGCGTGGCTTCGCGCGGGCGGGCGGCAGACCACATCTCAGCAGGACCGGGGGGTGTAAAGAAAACTGGGGTGTGAGCGCAGCCAGCTTGTGGCTGCAGAGCGTGCAGAGAACTGCTGGGAAGCGGCGCTCCTAACCAAAACCCCGCCGTGCTGCATGTGGTTTCCAGCGACATCCCGGCAGAGGGAGGCCAGGATTTCTCCATGGGGCCTGGGGAGCTCTGTGCTCGGGGGAGCAGGCATCAGAAGCGCAGCACGGGCAGCGTGCGCAGCAGCCAAAAGCACCTGAAATGCTGCCTCCAGCCGGGCTGCGAGCGAGGTCTGGGTGCACACAGCGCTCTGCCCGCACTCCTGGCCTGGCAGCACCTGCGGGAGACTTGTCCTTCACCCAGCCAGAGCAGATCTATGTCCTTGCTGTCAGTGCGAGCTGCTGGGCTGTGGTTTCTGGAGCCAGGTCCACAAGAGGATCTGCCTCCTGAGATGCTCCCTTGGAGCCCTGGTAGCTCCAACCGGGAGAGGAAAGCCTGGCTGGAGCAGGACAAGTGGAGCCACTGGCCAGGCTGCCAGCACCAGACGGAGGCAGGTGGACCCCGCAGCCAAACCCTCCCCTTCTGTATTTCCCTCCCAAAGCCCTGCTGCAGGGGGAAACCCATCCTCAGACGGTCTTTATCTGAGCACTCCAGGAAGGAAGCCTTGCAATACCCAGCCCACCCCGTCCCAGTTTCCAGCGTGGCTGGGGTGCTGCGGCCAGCTGGGTGGGGTGCTGGTGCTGGGTCGGGCAGGGTGCTGGGTCGGGCAGGGTGCTGGGTCAGGCAGGGTGCTGGGTCGGGCAGGGTGCTGGGTCAGGCAGGGTGCTCCATGGGCTCAGCTCACCCCAGGCTGTCCAAGCCCCCTCCTGGAGCTCACCAGCAGCATCCCTTGGGGGAGCAGCGTTCAGGGGCATGGCTGGAGGCAGGGAGGAACTGATCCCCAAGGCAGAGCCAGAACCAGCCCAGTTAAACAAGCAAAAAAAGGCAACCCGTGGGGAAAGGGTGGGCTCAGAAGCAGACAGAACCTGACACATCCCCCAGAGTCACAGGGGGCTGCTTTTCTTTTCTGTGGTCACCACAGAATGCCCTAGGCAGAAAAGCAAAACCTTCCAGAGCAGCCTCCCCTCACCACCGAGACGGAGGGAACCCGCAGGGACCTATTTCCATGGCACAGCACGGAGTTTTGTCGGAGAAAGGGCAGGGCTAGCGTGGTGAGAGCCAGCAAAGACCCATTAAATAAGAAATGGGGAGTTTGCTAAGCGAGCATCTCGTGGGAGTAACATCAGGGCAAGGCAGGTGGTGGCCGTGCCTTGCCTCACCCCGCCGGCTGAAGGTGGAGATGTCACCAAAGAAGGTGGAGATGTCACTGGAAAAGGAGATGCCACCTCAGGAGATAGAGATGCCACCCCAAAAAGTGGTGATGCCACCCCAGGAGGTGGAGATGCCACCAGGCAGCAGCAGCTCGGAGCCGCAGCCCATCTCCCTGCTCCTCCTGCTCCAGCAGTCCCAGGGGAGCTCCCAGCCCAGGACCTCTGTCCTTCATCTCCCGTCGCTGCCTCTCTGTGACATGGTGTCCGCGGACACTCCCTGGAGGAGAAGAGCAGGAGGCCTCAGCAGGGGGGTGCCCAGTCTCCCAGGGGAACAGCAGGACCAGGAGGACCCTGTCACCCCCTTTCCTCACCACATCGAGGGAAGCACCGCTCTGCGGGAGACCTCCACGCCCTGCGGGGGTGCCAGCCCACCCAAACCCCCCACGCCACGGCGGGGGCAGCGTGAGGCAGGCTGGCTGCGAAGGGCCAGCCTCGGCTCTCGCCTTGCGGTCGGGGTGTGAAACCAGCCCAGCCCAGCCGTCTGCTCGCTCGTGATTAGCATCCTCTGCTCCTTCGTGGGGGATTCTCGTTAGGGGCCGTGGGTTTGCAATTAGCCAGCCGCCCCTCTGCCCCCCCCCCCTCCGCGGCAGGTCCCCGGCCCGTGGGCAGCCTGACAGCGGGCGGGAGCCCGGAGCCAAACACCTTTTACAAATCACCCTGCATAGCTCGCATTCCCGGCCGGTTTATGAGCGTTTCAGCTCCTCGTATTGATCAGGGCTGGAGCCGGAGTAATTACGTTCATCAGAAATAATTTCCCCTGATTTTGAGTCATATTTGAGCCGGTGCCCACCTCCTCCGCTCACCCCTCTCGAGGCAGGCAGAGCTCCGCTCGCTGGTACATACTTTCCGGGCGACATCGTTGCTTTTATAACCGTAGTGAGACCCAGAGGCTTGTTTTTCTCGACTGGATCCCACACACACACACAAGGTTTCGGCCGTGCCTTTATTGCCTTGGCTGGGGATGCGGACAAGAGGAGCTGGTTTTGGGGAAGTGCATGCTTGGGAGATGGGTCCGGCGTCGGGACGGGGCGTGGGGGAGAGCTGGGGGCCTGGGACCCCCCCGCACACACAGGCAGTGCCGGTCTCAGCCTTTATTGTCTGGTGGGATGCTTGCTTAGGAGATGGAGAGCCAGCAGAGTGCTAGCTTCATTCCCTTGGGTGCAGGGAGGAGGCAGGGCTCGCCCCAAAGCCTCCGGTGTGAGCCCCAAAGAGTGGCAGCATCTCCCCTCACCAACCAGCTTTGGATGGAAATGCTTCAGGCTGGTGCTGAACAAAGCAGGGGTGCAGGGTGGGTGGATGGGCAGCTCTCCCATCCGTCGCACATTGCCCACGGTGAGCCCTGTCAAGCTGCCCAGTGCCAAAGCTGAAAGTCCTTCTGTGTGCTCCTCCACCCGCCGCGGGTGCCAAGATGCGCCCATGGCACGGGGTGCTCGGGCAGGTCCCTGCAGCCGCCTGGCACCTCCTCCTCCTCAGCATGGGTGCAAGGCTCCTCTAGGTTCATGCTCAAGGTCTGCCAGGCCCTCTGCCCCTGCAGCCCGGTGCTGCGGGATGTGGGGAAGGGGTGGCTGCAGTGGGGCCGAGCGCCGGGCCAGCCTCCGGAGAAGGAAACAGCCACAAAATCACAGCCACAAAATCACAGCCACAAAATCACAGCCACAAAATCACAGCCACA